>VXBZ01010971.1:883716-1006130 GCA_013399135.1 Heliornis fulica | reverse complement strand
TTTTTTTTTTTTTTTTTTTTTCTACACAGCAGGAACACGTACTTATTACAGCTTCTGGTTTGTTCGAGTTTGTTTGGGGTTTTGGTCTTCAGTTGCTATTGCTAGATGTCTTTTTGCAACAGGTCCTCAAAACAGAGTTTTTCAGAACAAGTCCATTCGAGTTGCATCACATCCCTGTGCTGCTCTGGGGACAAAATTCCATGGCTACTCCTCAGACTGGGTGCTGCTCACACCCATGCTACTTGGACTGGCTGATAGCCCTTCAAACAATTCTCTTCTGGCCATGAGTGTTTATCCTTGCTCTGAACCCAGCAGACAGTGTTAACCGGACTTCCTTTGCTCCAGTGCTGTGCAAATCCATTGACAAGTTGCAGAAAGGTGTTTTCTCTGAAGACCTTTTATAGATGGACTCTCCTAATGTGGAAAGTTCCATTTCCAGCACTGTGAGAAGATTTGGGATTAATTATCAGGTGTGCTTGCTGTCATTACAAAACCATTGGATGTTAGAATCTATTGCATGCTCTGTATTTAGTGTTATGCAATTGATTTAGCTACACAAAAGGTTGCTTCTTATTCCAAGTTTTGGTTTTGGTGGTGGAGGAATTCTTGGAAAAACCCACTGGACTGGACTGTGTGTGCTTTTTCAGCTTAGACTAATGCAGAGTGCCCAAAGACCTCAGAAATGTGACCTACATTATAAAGCATCATATCTACCTAGGGAAAGGTATGTGGTCTGTATTGGAAAATCCAGCAAACATATGTTAAAAATCAGTAGTGTCTAGGGACAGGCTTTTGTTTTGGACCACTCCATGGCCTATTCCCTACTTAATGAGAAATCATATCTGTAAGAAAGCTTGACATGAGGTATTGTATACAATAGTTGTAAAGAAGTCATATATTATCTGGGACCAATCAGTGGGAATGCAGAATCCTTAGCTCCAAGTAAAATCCAAACATCAGAGGACATCAAGAGCAAAGTAAATGCCCAAGAAAAATAATAATATTGTGGGTGGAAAAATGGAGCAATTCTATGACTCACAAGAGCTGCCAGCCTGGAACTGTGAAAAGGGGCTTTTAAGCCATGTTTTGGTCCATATCTACAAGTCATGGGAAATCAGCAAAATGCTCATGGAAGGGTCTGTTTTTTTTTTTTTTAATGTTTTTTTTTTGTTTGGTTTTGGGTTTTTTCCCTTCAAATTGTCTCGTATTTTGAAGGACTTTGTGCTTTAAATATTTATCTGTGACCTCAGGATGAGCAGGTTAGTTGCAAAGCTGTAGTACAGGAGTGGGAAGAGAATTTTATGCCATAAAAGGAAAAAAAAGAGAGGTGATCCTGTTTAAACATGTGATTTTTAAGCTAAGCACACAATGTAAAGGGGATTTAAGAGTCAGTCTTCCTGCTTCTTTGTTGGAGTTGGGGGGAATAGCTGAACATCTGGAAAAAGAGCAGAGCCCGACCAAGTCTGGACCATCCAGGAAACACTGTGGAAGCTTGAGCTCTGCATTTGCACAACTTCCCTGGTGAAGGGAGCGTTCCTGCCCCTGCAGCTGGACCAAAGCTTGAAGAAGGGGATGATGTGATCTGTGAGGTTGTGATGGGGAATCCAGAACAGCATGGGGAAGGAGAACTGCAGCGGAGCAGCTGGTGGAGTGAGGAGGAGAGAAAATCTGCCTGCTTCTGCACCAGCGCCCGGGGCAGGCAGAGCGGCACTGCTGTGTGACTCAGCCCTGCGTGCCGAACGAGCCACGTCTTCGAGAGACTCCTTGGCTCCAAGTGGTTTCTGAGCAAAATGTGTGTCCTCTTGACACAAAAGAAATAAACTTTGCTGTTTCATGACGGTGGTCTGTGTTATCCCAGGAAACTCATGCTCTGACCATGCTGGAATCAATCCTAGGAATAAATACGTGAGTTTGGGAGTGGCAGGAGAAGGAACCGGGGTTCCTGCCTTCCTCTTACAAAGACAATTTCTCCCCTCACAAGATGAGGTCAGAATCCACCCAGGCCAGTGATATATCATCAGAAGTGCTCAGGGAGGCTAGAGCTGGCTGTACCATACGTTACTACTCCCTGCTGGTCAAAGAACAGAAAAGAATTAGCTGCAGATGTGCCAGGACAATTAGCAACAGATGCAGAGGCTAAAGCTCACAGAATGCAAACATTATTTCCCTGTATTTGGGAAGATAAAAGGCCAGATTCTGGTCCTCTGGTGTAAAGTAGTTGTGCTGCATGCAATACTGCCGGAGTTAACTACACTCTGAGTTATCTATCCCAGAGGATGGGATGCCGTGGAGGATCACTGCTGCTCTGGTAGGTGAGAGGCAAGTAGGTGTTTCTATCTGGACACTTAGTGTGGCACTAGGAATGTGCTAGGGTGCTTTGGCACAGCATGTCATGAGAAATGATGCTCACTGCTGCTGTTGCAGGATGGAGAGTGGTGTATAAATTGCCTTCCAAGGGACACCGCTGCACCGTGCTCTGTGAGGCTCATCCACAATGCCGAGCTCATGCACCGTGCCACCCCATGACCACTTCTCACCCATACTCCTCCACTACCAGGGAAACTCAGATACTGGGTCAAGGAAAGATGGTGGTACTACATAAAGGTTTAAAAAAATCCACGAGCTGCAGAGAGAGGTTTCAGGGAGTTGCTTGACTAATATCAGACTTGAAATGTTTATTCTCTCTTTCAGAAAATAGAAGAAAAAATAAAACGAGGAAATGAATGATAGTGCACTGCGCAGTTCTCCTTTGATTTGTGTGTTATTTTGTATTCAGATACCTGTTTGCAGACAGGCAGTGATGGAAAGCTGGAGGAAGTAACTTTTCAGCTATTCCAGGACATTCTGATGATAGATAGGACTTTTGGAAAACCCTAATAACATGGTATTTTATTTTTACCTCAGTTCGTGTTTCTATTCCCTCCCCTCTGGCCTTTTATAAATTTCAGAGTTACATAAACACTTCCTGAGAATGCCCTTCACTCCCCATATATGCTGGCCTTGGAGGGAAACAGAGAGGGCTTGAAATCTGGTTGTGGAAGCTCCACCCTGTTTTGGCAATAGCGGCCTCATCTCCAGCACTATTGATTTTACATAGTGAAGTATTTTTTTATTTGTTAATGGCATAGTTTGAGAGGAATGGCTGTCTATTTAAAAGGCTTTCTACCCATGTTTTAAACCAGTGAGTTTAATTTGCTGCAGTTTTCATAATCTGAAATGATGAGCTGTTAATTTATATAGTGTTTTGCAAGATTCTTCTATGTAATAAGTAAATATTGAATTGCTTTTGCATATTCTAATTCACTTTAATCCATTTGCATTGTACGTGGTCAAATTTTTGTATTGTGTGAATTAAGTAATGTAATTTTTGTCCTTTTCTTCCTAAACTGAAAGCATTTCAAGGTACAGAGGAGAGAAGCAAAGGCTTGTTTATTTTCTGGCAAGGTTGAAGTCCAAGAATAAGCCTGACAGAACCCTGCCACATTCTCACACTGGATCTGTTTATTGAAATACTCAAATAGAATTCATTCTCTCCCTAGTATAAATAATTTCTTTGCTGAAATTGTGGTGGCATATGGGGAAGTAAGATATATTGCAATAAAACCGATATAAACCAGTTGAATTCAGAAACAGTGACATGAGATAATTTTAGTTCACTATGATTTAATTCAATTAAATGCAACACTGTTAACTGCAGACTAAGAAGAATTACTTGTGCCTGTGCGGGTGCACACAAGCATTATTTATTCTCTGCTGCATCTCTCTTTACAAAAGAAATTACACCAGTAAGAAGCGGGTGCTGGATGCTTTCATAGCACTGTAAAATCATCGAATCAAAGGCTGTATACCTCTCAGGCATCAATGGAAATTTTGCCCAAGTAAGAAGAAACGGTAAAGCTGTTGGAGAGTTGTAGATCCGTTAAAACTCAGAAAACTGTATTTATGTAATATACTTTTTTTTGGCATTAGTGCCAGTGCAAGCCTGTGGCCTAACTGACCAATTGCCTTTTTTTTTAATTTCTTCTTCTCCCCTCACCCCCTCCGTCCCCAATAATAAAGCAGCCCATCAAAACAAACTGGTCAGGTTGAGCTGCCTGTTCTTTTCCCATCCCAGGCACTGCCCCAAGCCAGGCAGTGGTCTTTGTGGAAGCATCTTCTCCCCCAGCTCCAGAGAGCACCTTTTCTGTTTCCTCCCAGGGCCCTGGGTCTCTAACAAGAGAGCGAGTAATTACCAATCCCTCTTCACCTCTAAATCACATGAACTGTTCCCTGCCCTGTACCTGAGCATGATGGCCCAAGCCCACAGAGGCATTCAGAAGCTCAAGGACCATGGATTTCAACCAGAGCTACAAGCCTAAATACATTGGTGCATCTGTGCCTACAGGTTAGGCTGGCCGTGCCCCAAATCCCAGCTCTCAGGCTGGCTGCCTAGGAGGAGGGTAGTGAAGGGCAGGTGGCACAACGCAGAGCTCCCTCCCAGGGCTGTGTGACCCTGTGAGTGAGGGACAGCAGGCTGTGATGGAGATCTGTGCATTCACTGTGGTGATGAAGGGAATAGCTTTAGTGTGAGGCTGATGAGGGAATGTTGCCTCCTTTTTGAAACTCTCCTGCTTCAACTGGGCTGTCTCTTCCTAAAAAGCAGTTCCTCTGGTAAATTGTGGTGCTGATGGCTGTCAGGATGGAAACTGAAAGCCTACAGGTGTTTGAGTTAGTGGTTGATGCACCAGTGCACTGTAATGGGCAGAGTCAGGGTTGGGATTTTTGTATGGATTCAACAGAAAGAAACTTCTTACTCTGTATGCTGAGATGTGTGACGCTGTTCTACCAGTGTCAGACACCCAGCCCTCATGTGTGAGGACTCCCAGAAAGAATCTTACAGCCTCAGCTTTTGTAGCACACGAGTGTGTGACAAAATCCTTATTTTTCTTCCTGTATGCTTTGTCATTATGTGTCTGGATCATGGCATGGCTTAAACATCCAGCTCCCGTACCTGTAAGCAAAGGGCTGCTTCTAGTCCCAAAGAGTGAGTTTGCAATCTAGGTCCAAGATAGGAGCTTACAGCAATTGAAGAATGTCAGGGAGTAGGAAATAAACAAAATTTTTTTTTTTTTAATAGTCTCAATTACCCTTAGTCCAAGTGCTTGACTGCTGTCTGTTTGTAGGCAGGCTGGCAGAAGACAGTTGCTCTAAAGTAAAGCGTAAGCCTGGGAAACAAGGTAGAACTGAAGGGCATGTTGTGATACGGCAGTGATTTCAGCTGCTTATGCTTTGGGATTGTTCGCTAATGCAGGTAATTGTCTTTGATCATAGCCTTGTAACCACCACCTTTAATTTGTAGCACAGAGGTTACTATCTAGCACCCAGCTAGCCAAATGAAATGTATGGCTTGATTAAGGATCTCTTTTGTCAGTAATTTGTGCCTAATGTTTTTAGCTTTCCCACGGGCTGTTATAGAAAATGGTAAATCTGGTTTAAATGAAACCTGATACTGTTAATGGTTTAATAGCAGCTGCCACAGGGTTATGGCATTTTTCAACAGATGCTTCTGTTTCATTTTAAGCCTACACTAAGTCTTAGAATATATTTACATAATTAATATAAAGTACACCTACATAATAATGACAATATTTATAGTTTAAAAAGATTTCCTTAAATGACTTACCCCTCTTGTCTGTTATCTAATCAAAATATATAACCTAAAACAGGAAGGCATATTATTAAAATAATTTTTATTCAGCTCTTCAAAAAATTATAGAATGCAACACAACCATAAACTTGTATCAATTCCTACTCTAGCAGTTATTTGTATGGGTAAATTCCTTAGCTGCTTCAGGAAAAAGAGGGAGACAAAGCTTTGGCTATTCCTGAGTTGCACTTATCAACTTGTCTACCATTCAGTCCAGAGTATAAGACAGTCATGCTTGTATTTTAAATTATCAGCCGAGAAAAAGCTGTGTCGAGGTGTGGACTTATGTAGAAATATTTGAAGCAGCAAAAATTTGTGGCTGGTTATCAGCTGCAGACTGTCATCTGACTGAAGAAACCCTGCTGATTTAAGATGATGTTGGCATTTTAGGTGTTTAATAGTGAGTGAACAGTTTGCATGGATGTATTCTGTTTGGATGTCTTATTCAGAGTGTCACTAAGTACTGAGCGTAAATCCTATAGGACAGTCAGAGGATACCCTTGAATATTGGGGCCTTTTACAAGTACCCGTCAAGTCAGAAGAGCAAGAGAAGGACAAAAGGCTTCTCTTCTTTCCCTTGGCCTGAAGGCAAGGCAAGGTTGAGAAGGAGTCTCTGCCAGGTCAATATACCAAGGTGTTTGCTGCTATGAACCTTGAGTACTGAACCGGGAACCATACAAGGTGGAAAGCATTCAAATAACAGAACAATATCTCTGTTGGAGAAGCATCCAAGATTGTTTATTTAAGAGATTAAGCAGCCCCAGTTCTCTATAATCCAGGAAAATGTGTAGGAGCAGTGGTGAAGCAGATGATTCACTGTGCGAGCGGTGTAGATGATTTATGTGCTCCCCTTGTTCCGTGGTGACTCCCCTTCAGAGCTGCTATCCAGGGTGTGATGGTTGTTGCCTTCTATGTTCAAGATTTGCCTGCTTGTTTTATCTGCTTGTTTTATTTACCTGTTTTATTTGCCCTTTTGAATATATTAGAGCTGTTCAACAGGACCTGGGTCAGCCTTGACATTAATTAAAGTGTTAAAATTGTGGTATAGGACTAGATTTCTTTGTCTTTGCCCCGCTTCCTTCTTTAACTTCTTCTGCGTGACCTTGCGTTGCTTCACACAGCAAACCTTACAGAGAGATTTACATAAATTCATTACTTCGAGGTGTTTTTTCACCCCTGAGTTTGAAGTCTCTACCATGGGAACACAATTGCTCCAGGGCCCTAAGGCATTGGTAGCCCTCTTCCACAGCTCCAAGCTGTTCAGAAAAATAGCTCTATCTATCTAAGAAAAGTGTAAACAGTATTTGCCAGTGTATGCTAAGAGTTTACTACCTCAAAATCCTTTTTGACCCTACCCTGAGGTTCACATACTATGCAAGAGGAGCTTCCCTGCTTTCATCTTCAAAGGATGAAGGCTACTGTATACCAATATCATTCCCAGAACTGAGAGGAGAAGACTTTACGACTCAGTGAGGAGTAAGCCTGAAAGTGTTCTTACTGGTAATTTGGATGAACTTTCCAAAGCTGCTGCAAGAAGAACCCAGTGGTGAATCTCAGTAGACTCTCACAGGGATACCTCAGATTCCCAAGTTTGTTACTCTGTCTTAAAGTTTTCTAGTGGAAATGTTATTCTATAGCTCGTAAATAAACCAGAAAATAAGCTCTCACAGAAAGCCAAGGACGGGGGAAAAAGAAATCACAAAATTAGCATGCAAAAAAAAAAAAAAAAAGCACAGCATTTTCTGTCAGAATGGAAAATTGTTCACATACATGATTTGGTGGAGAGAGAAAAGAGCTGTTAATTGTTTGAGTGTGAATAATTGGTTCAAAGGTATGAGGTCTGTAGTGTTTTGTATGATAAAAGAAAGCTGGTTCCCTCGTGATGTATTTATAACTCATAAATCTTCCCTTTCCCTCCTTTGCTAGGTTCTGCCACCTAGAAAAGCTGTGTTGCCAGGCATGGTCCTCCTCTTTGAACTCTTTCTTCTTCGTGGCACCTGTACATGGATTGATCGAGGAGTGGGATGGGGAGCTTTTCCTTTGTGTGACAATAATTTTAATACTTTGGATGGAAAATTTAAATGTCCCTTCCTCAGAGGCCATTATGACTCCAGGGTTGACCGATTCAGAAAAATTGAAAATTTTATTTCTCAAGACTTGGATCATTGGCTATGCAATCTCTACTTTCAGGTTTGTATTTAAAAAAAAAATTAAAAATTTGTTGGTTTAGTCACTTTTCCTCAGAAACAGATTCCGCTTTCCTTCTGTCAGCCTTAAAATCAATATTGTCTTCCTGAAAAGCAGTTTATCAAGCTATCCAGTAAGTATATAAAGAAAATCAAAATCATACGCCTCTTCAACTTCTACGTGAAGTTGGTGGGTGCTTCACAGCCAAATTCAGTATTATTTAAATTATAAAGACATTGTTTGGGTTGATAAGTAATCGGATGAAAAAATTGGCTCAAAAGTTGAAATTCTGAGTTTAACACATGGCCTTCACAGTTTAAGTGAATCTCAGAGGAGCTTTCACATGGCTGCAAAACAAAATGATGTTGTTTGTGATATTGTTGCATTTGTATGTCTGGGAAACCCAGCCAGCGAGCAAGAAACCATTGTAGTAGGATTCTCTCTTTCAAATTGCTTTTGGATGTAAATTAGGTGTGACCTTTTTATGTATTTGGTAAAAATGAGCCTGAATCAAGGACTCTTCTTCAGTGGGAGCTTTCTGGACTTTTCAGGACTTGCAAATCAAGGATGTTGCAGTAACTATAAGTTAAGCTCCCTTATTCAGAATTTTAAAACTTCATAAGCTTTTTTCTGTTTTGTAGTCACGTCTGGCTCAGGAAAAAAACCCCACACTTACAAAGGAGATGAATCTGAATTTTAACCTGTGAGCTTACTTAATAGAAGATGTAGTTATTAATTTCCTTGTAGTGATGATTTTGAGGCAGTTTCCTTTTTTTGGGTGCACCAAGAGTAAAAAAAAAAAAGTGAAAAATAACTTCAGAGTCATGCCAAAAATATGCCTAAGATATTCTAGGAAAGAGAATGTTGGAAACTATATTAGTTGACCTATGTTAAAAAAAAAAACCAGAAGAGTCAAAATTGGTTGAAATGTGTGAAGACCCTAAAGCTGAGAAATAAGGCTTTCAACTAAGTCTATAAGCTGGGATGATTTAGTGATCAAGAGAATCTATATTTTCCAACGTGATTCTGAATTTTGATTGTCACTCTTATTTACTGGGATGCTTCCATAAGCATGGGGAAGATGTGCTGAAAACTGACATGAAAGAAAACTGTCATAAATGGAGTACAGACAAACAAGAGCTTCCTAAAATCCTCATGGCAACACCTTGGATTTCTAGGGTTCACAAAGAGTGTATAAGCAAATATCTTCTGTCTTTGTGGAACACCATTCTAGATTATATTAATACCTGTTTGATTTTTTGGTTTATTTTATTTCTTCTTCTTAATAGATAATTAAACTACCACAGGATTCTGATAAGCAAACTCAGTGTGGCACACACCTTCCTCTCCCTCCTGAGCTTGTCATTTATCCAAGCACTGCTGAAAAGAGTGCTGCCTCAGAGAAGGTTGAGCAGTCTGGAGAACAAGGTGATGGATTCAAACTTTCATGTTTGTGTTTAGGCTTCTGTTAGAGCAATCGGTTTCACTTCATTATCGTTATGAATTTTAGTCATTATTTTTGTTAAGTTAGAATTTCCTTATTCAGATATTGGTCCAAAACATGTTAGAGTAAGAATACTGTGATTCTTTTTATTAATGTTGTTTAACTTTGTTTTCAGTTGTATGCAATTTAAAGTAGCATTGTTGCTGAGGATGAAACTTTTTTTTTTTTTTTGGTGTAGTTATTTCTGGAAGAACTCTTAACACCTCCCTGGGCTAGAACAGGGACTTAAAATTTGGCAGGGAGATAATTCTGGCATCAGAGGTGTGCCTTAATGCTGCTCCTATGAAATTCTTTTAAGATTTGATCAAGTGGTAACCAAAAGAAAAGACAAATTATCCATGTTTATGTGCAGCAGTCCTCCTCAGAAGACTTCTTAAAAAAGAATCTGTGAATGTTACTTCTAGACTGAGCATCCTCCCTGGCTTCAGTGAGTCTCCTGATATAGCTACATTGAACATAATTGATCATATTGCAGCAGATTCAGAAATGGCTCCTCTCTGTTAGAAGTGCAGGAATGGGAAGACTGGCAGGACGCTGCCATTAGTTTTTATTTTTCAGCATGTGGGATGTGACTGCCATGGACAAAAAGAATTATATTTTGGTAGGATGTGGACTTGATGATCCTAATGTGTCCCTTCCAGCTCAGAATATTCCATGATTCTATACAGGTATTCTTATGTTCCCTCTTGTTTAATGAACTGAAAGATTTAGCCAACCCACAGGCTCTAGTGGCTGTGGGAATATGAGGTGCAGAGCTCAAACAAAGATTTACTTCTTCAGGACAGAAGTTCCTCAGGTACTTGGGAATGGCAGCAGTGATGTGCAGTAGAAGACATGGGAGGAGAATGAGAAGGATGTTGGAATAAAAGAGAGAGAGACATGACAAGGAATAATCATTTAACATGGTGAATGGGTAGCTCACTTTGAAGGTATAACGCGAAGAGTCCAGTAGAAGTATTTTTTCAGTGAGTGATGGTTTAGGAGATAAAGAAAGTGAGGTTTGCCTTGAGATGCTTTTAGGCTAAGCAGCAACTGCACTGTGATCAAAACACCCTTTATATAACCACCGGGATACCAGGAGCAGGGAGGTGTAAACATACCATGTACTGAGGAGTAAGGTCCTTTTTTTTCGCTACACATCTACATATCTGCTAAGGTGCTTCTCGGCACCGCACAAAACCGTGAACAGCAGATCCAAATGGTGGAGCTACAGTCAATTTTTCTCAACAGGGAAGAGGTATGGACAAGTTCTTAATAAATTAAATTTGTCCTTACCTTTGCTTGGTCTTGCCATTGGTCTTTGCATGCACACAGGAACTCATGTACACATACAGGCTGCGACTGAATAGGTCATACTTTGGGTAATACACATAAAAACTCTTGAAAACTCAGTTTGAGAAGTGCAGAAAGATGTATTTATGAGAACTGAGAGCATTAGTGTATGTCCTATTTTGCGTGCAGGCCTCTGAAATATGCTGATAAGCTGATCACGGAAGATCTGCAATTTCCATGCCAAACAGATTTGCACTAACAAAATTCGTAGAAGTAATTTTTTATATTGTTTATATTTATTTATTTTTCTTGGAGCCTTCTTTAAAGATATTATTAGCTGCTAATATCCCCCATGGGTTTGTTTTTTAATGTATCTATGCAGTGCTACAGTATGCTGTTTCGCTGGTGATATGTTGCTAAGAGATTTAATAATGGGTAAACAAACACAACATGTGGTAATCCATTTCAAATTAAAAGTTTATTAAACGCTAGCTTGATGACTTTCTGGCTATTTACAATTAAAGGAGCAAACCTTAGGGAACTGCAGATCACGTGGTGAAAATCACGACTTCAACATTTCCAACAGAAAAATGTGTTTATGATCTGTGGCAAGCTGTCGCACATTGATATGCTCTATAAATGCTATATTATATCTGTTAAACCACCAAAAGCGAGGGAGTGAGGGTGGGGGGTGGGAGACCTCTGTTAAAGTGACATTAAGGTTGAGACACAAACCAGAGAAAGCAAGAGCAGTTGAAATGAAGACTGGTGCTCTGTAACTTGCTCTTCTGCAGTAGTCTAAATAGTGAGTGATCTTACATATCAATACCATATGTGGTGATGCAACACATAAGTAGAGGAGGTTAGGAGATGGTGTTTTAACCTTCACTTCAAATTTGTCTTGGTTTTAGAAGTTTAAGACAGAACCTTTGTATTATTTCCATTAACTCCATGCTGCATATTCTTTTAAACCACAGCTCTGTGTTGGGCTGGGTATGGCCTTCCCTGCTGCACAGGATCTCTCTTCCAGAGTGTAATGTGGGGAATGCAACCTAATACCTCCCATTCTACCTCCTTTTTAGGTCACAGATGCACATTATCAGATCTAGTGTCTCTCCTAGTCCGAACCACGTCTTCTCTCTGTTCTTTTGAAGTGGTATGTCGTGAGAGGTTCATAGAAGACAGTTTGTGCTTTTGCAGGCACTGTCCTTGGCTTTTTTTAAGAAAAGCCTCTGGTGTTGATCCATTACCCCATGAAGGGATCAACAGTCTCTGTCAGTAAATAGATGACAGTTTCTCTGTGAAACTTATTAGACATTTTTGTGTGGAAGGTGGTAGCAATGCGAATACAGATAGCATAGGCAGGAAAATTTGATGCTTCTACCAGGGATGTTACCTTTCATTGGCTTGGGTCTAAGTAACCCGGTCTTCTAAATGCATGAAAACTTCAGAAATGTGAATCTCCATATAAAACAATAAATTCTTTGAGAGCACTCTTTCTCACTGTGAAATCCACCAGATTTTATTTTCGTGTCCACAGAAGAGGGACTTCACATGTGCAAAATGTCAGGGTGACTCAGCGTTTGCTTTGAAAGCACCAACTCTTTCCTTCTGAGAAAAGTAACTTGACAGTAATTTGTATATTTATTCTCCAGTTCAAATACTTTTTGATCAGGCTCATCTGATAAGTGTTGCCCTGCATTTTTTGGGAACATCCTTCCAAGCACTTGCTCTTATGTCTGTGCTGTTCCACTAACTTGATATGCAAACACTGCTTGTGCCCATCAGAAATCGTGATCAAATAAAATAGGCAAGTAGAAAACCAGGGATCACTTTATTCTCTGTGGTTTGTAAAACCGAAGGAAAACCTTTTTCATTCTAGTGGCTTACCCCTCTCTAGTATTGGCCAGTCTGAAGTCCTGAAGTTATTATGGTCAGTGCTGTTCTAGCACATAACCATGTCTACTCAAGACCTAAAAAGTTGATCACAAGGGAGAAGGTGGAAGAGTGACTGAGGACAATTAAGAAACTGAAACAATAAATTTTAGTTAGTGACAAGTTATATGTAGTTTTTGGTCAGATTACACCAGAAATCACTACCTGCAGTTAATTAGCCATTACCAATTGTATCACTTTTTACACAGAAGTTAGCCTGAGCACTACAGTGTGAAATCAGGATGGGAACTTTGCTTAGCCCAGCAGTGATGGAGGAGAGCAGTTATCAGCCATGATTTCCAATTGGGAAAAGAGTTCAAAGGTAGCCTAGTTTGGTCCCAGCAGCAGGATGAATGATCGTGCTGTAGTTGAGCTGTGACACACTGCCCAGGGACAGTGGTCCCAGTACCTGGGCTAGCAGAAATGTTTGTTCCTGCTGCTTTGCTGGGTAGATTTGTTACATAGAAAAAGCCCTGCTACCTCAGCTGACTTTGGACTGAACACCTACATGGAGACTTCATGTGAGCCTGTAACATTTTCTTTGTAGAAAGTTTTCTTGTCTCCTATTCCCTCCGGCTCTACTATGCTTTGGGAGGGTAAAGGAAAAAGGGACTCGGATGTTTGAATATGATTTTAAGGACATGTTTTCTTACAGTGAACAAACAGCTAATTTCCCCCACCCCTCCCTAACTTTATTTTTCCCTCCCCCTACAAGGTTTGCTGGCTCACAGCAGCACGTGTGGCTCGTGCCCCATCTGTCAACCAGAAGAAAAGTTAGAGCAGCTGGAATTATTTCAGTTCCCAAATGATGAGCTTGTAACAGAAATAAGTATTATACAGAAGGATAATTTTCAGGCATACAATTTATCTGGTTACTGTACAATGTAGAGCATTCTTTTGGTCTCTCTCCCTTCTGCCTGCCAGTCCGGCTGTTAAAACTCCAGTTGGTTTGCACCGCTTGGCTTCGGCAGTGCTGGAAACACGCTGGAGTTGTAAAGCTTTAAACAGTTGCGCGGGCCTTTAATTGTAAATTAGTTTTGACAGGACCGCTAGGCAAAGGCCTGGCCCATCCCGTTGTGATGCTGGCCGACAACCCCTTACTGCTCCCGGAGCAAGGAAACATGTGGAAGGAATTGTTCTTTTACGTTTCACAGCTTGTCATTTCCTCTGCAGGGCAACCTCTGACCTCCCCGAAAGATCCCGACACCCATAAGGGAAGTATTCCCACTGCTGTAAAGGAAGTGGAAAAGCAGTTTAATGCCGCGAAAGGAGGAGAGGCGTGTGTGTCAGAAGAAGCTGGGAGCAAAAGAGAAGAGCTTAAAATGCTTCCAGCAGGTTAGGACTTTTATGGCGTTGTTTAATTTACTGAAAGTTTGCAAATAGAACTGCTTGGCATGTGTGTAAATACCCTCATCTCCCTTCCCCCTCACTCTGCGATATCATCGTTATTTCACTCGGCAAAGGAAGTGATGGAAGAGTTTAAATCGGTTGTGAGGGATCAAAAGCAGCTTTGGTAAAAAAAAAAGGTGCAGAAGCGGTGGGCTCCTCTGTTGAAAAAGCATTAGTAGGGCAAATGTGGTAGCAATTACAAGGTGTGTGTGGAGCGCACTGACAACATTAGATTACGGCTGGTGTTTCTGTGACGTTTTTACATCCTTTCATTTTATTTGGTCATTTATATCCGTGGATCACAACATGTTGCTGTTAGGTGCTTGGGAAGTACTTTTTCTTCCTGCAGCAGGTTAATAGCAACATCCTTTTTTAATTGAGCTGAGCTAAATTAGGTAAGAGTGCCTGTCTATATTAACATCAGGTAGCATTCGCTTCTGGGATGCAGGGTTTCTTTTGAAGGCTAAGACTTGCAATTTCCAGTAACGTTTGGTTATTGGGATGTTTTTCTTTTTTTGTTGGTTTTTTTTTTTTTTGTTTGTTTGTTTGTATTTAAAATCCCAGGTAAAACATACACATCTGAGAAATGAGTAATACAGCACATAGGTCTTATTCTCAACTTGGATACCACCGTGATGGCCAGAGGCAGAATTACCACAGGGTGGCTATCTGAGGGTGCCAAAGTTATAGACAGTCATCTCTACTTAAATAACCTGGGTAGGGAATTGTGCCTTCTGTCCCATGACAGGAAAATGGCTGTGCAGGTGGAGATAAGTGCTGCTGCTCATGTTCCCTCGAGCTTGCACCCGTGGACATGCTCCAGATGCTGGGCATGGTACAGCTGATTAGCTCCTAGTCATGGTACAGATGATTAGGATAGATAGCTAGATTGAGTAGCTGAGGTAGTGGAGAGGGCGTGGGGAGATGACTTGAGATCTACAGTATCACCAGTGCTTGTGACTCTCCCACTCATCAGAAAGGTGAGCTTTGGTGTGGGGAAAGTTTCGGTCAGCTTTCTTATGGGGAAGATTCATATATCCTCAGTGTGTAGAAAGCTGCAAGTACCAGTGAAAATAAGTCAATCCCTCCTTCTTGAGGGAAAGAGTGACCTCCTCCTCTACCAGGAGGCTATAATAGGTCATGTTTATTACATTGAACTGGAAAATGTTAGGTAGAAGAGAGCTACCTGAGGTGTAATAGCTGCCTCTTACCTATGTAAACAGTAGTTTGCAGTTGTCTTCAGGTCTGTGGGCTCCCTGAAATGATGCAATAGAATTTTGGATGCTGATTTGAAGCCAACTGACTTTCCTTTTAGAGCAATTCATGAAATGTAGATCAAAACCCGTTTATTTGGAGCTGTCCTTTGTTGACTGCCAAAGAAGGCTAGGATAATACATCTGCTTTTATAAATTGTTGAGACTCTTATGTTAAGACAGCACAAATAGAGGTAGGAACTAATATGGCATTGTTCGGGATTCAGAAATACTCAGTAGTGATGCTGACCATCATAGATGCGTAAATAGAGCACAGAGTTGGTGTCAGTATTTGCTGAGGGATGTGGTTTAGTGGTGATTGGGAGGCTAGGGTGATGGTTGGATCCTTTCCAACAAGACAATTGTATGATTCTGTGTTCTAGAAAAAAAATAACATGCAGGTAACATGCACGAACAAAAGTTGTTTATATTTTAAATAATATTTAATGACACTTGCTTTTGGCTGTTTTAAATATTTTTTTCTAATGTCTTTTCCCCAAGAACATTTGGCTTTTTCCACCTTTAGAATGTATGTCTCAAACCTCACTTATTAGTTATGCAGCTAGACAGGTAGCTATTCTTTTTCTCCTCTTTCTCCTGTCATCATCACTATTGCTTATCTAGGTGTAAAACTGCTATGTTGAATTTTTATTTAAATTAGTTCTGTAGAGTTTGGCAAAGATCCAGTGCCAAACTAACCATTTTAGAGTCAGCAATTTCAGTTCAGAAAGTCTTTTAGAAACACCCCGAAACAACACTATTGAAGTGGCCTGATTTTGAAAGGTACTGAATTACTACAACTGTTATCAAAGCAAGGTTAGATTCAAAGTAACTTTTGCATCATTGGATGATCTGACTCAATATACTCTAAAAATAATGTCATCATCTTCTGAGGATTTTAAGAACAGATCCTGTGTAACAGGGAATCTACCTGAACTACAAGCAGATCTCCAAAAGCATACATGGATTTGAATTAGGTAAAACACATTTTTATCTTTATCCAGAAGACAACAGAAGTTTTTCATTATTAGCTTAATTCCTGGTAAATCTATTACATGTTGATTTAAAATACAAAACTTTGGTTTCAAAAGGCAGGTCACCAAAGCACAGATTTTCTGCGATGGAATGCTATCAGTCATGTAACCTCTAAACTCAATATCTGCACTCAGAACTGGGGTAGGGGGGAAGAGCTTAGTTTTTAAATCCCCAGATAACTTCTGCAGAGCTGCATATAAGCTAGAATTTATACTGTAGCTGATGTTTAATTTGGAGCTTCAACAGTGCCTGCATTTTCCTCTCCACCAATGTTCATCCCAGCAGGCAGCTGCTCCCCAGCTTTCCTCTCGTATGAAGTCTAATTTCTGTTTTCCAAGTCCCCGGTTATACATATACCACAACAAAAGCACTGAAAATGTGTAAAATAGTTCTCATAAACATTTTTAGTCAGACTGTTCCAACCAGCTTGTATTCTGCCTGTTTTGGGGGTTTGATACCACTTCTGTTGTTACTTCAGTGCTCTGCTGTCACCTTTCTGTGGCGCACCCAGGAGAAATTTTTAGCCCCCAATTTTCAAACCTTAGTACCTCAGAAGGATTCTTTTGCTCAGTGTCTTCTAAAATAACATCAAATATTGAAAACTATTAAATATTGATCATATGTAATACCTTCAATTTAAAACCATCTCTGCATCTGTGGAAAAGCAATCTGAGTGAATTGTGTCCTTTGGTGATATCAAAGAGCATTTCTGTTTGAGCAAATCTTCAGAATAACACCTAAGCAAAGATGGCATCAGGTTGAGGAGTTAGCATACAAGCAGATAACAATGAGAAATTCATTCAGAACATGTTAAGTTTTTGATAGAGGGGACATCCCTGTATCTGTCACAGAGACAGATTAATTTGAAGTTTATCATTATCTTTGGCGAGAAAATTTTTAATTTGTTAAAACATGATTTTGTAAGTGAGAAGTGGTTTTGTTGAGAGGATTATATTTGTGCTTACAGCCACCTCTTAAACAACTGGATGGAAACTTGCTGAGCCTTCCTTGCAATATTTCTCATTATACTGCTACAAGGGTCGTCTTCTGGCACTCTGTTTGCTTCTACATAAGAGTTCTATGCAGGTGCAAAAAAAAATTACCCAAACACCCAAAGCTGTTCTCATTGGCAGTTCCTCATGGATGCAACTTTAGAGGAAACAACATGATGTTTCAACATGAGGATTGCTCGCCCTTCATTTTTTTGACAGATGAAGCTTCTCTCTCTCTCTGCTGGCCTTTTCCTCCTCTGTCTCAATCGGGTTGATTCTTGCAGATAGGACCGATCTCAGCCCCCACTTACAGTTGTGCAATCCATGGAAGCCAAACTCTTCTGACTCTTACCATGTGGTTGGATTTCTCACTAAGGAGCAAGCCTAGATAGGATTTTCATGTTATTTTACATTTTCCCTGCTGTAATTTAACCAAACTGCTGATTTCTTTGTCTGCTGCCCCACTCCTGGATGGCACCACTCTAAAATCTTTTCCTCCTGACTGAAAGAGAGGTTGCAGCAATCAGAAAGGTGCATGCTTCATCCTTTTCTGCTTTGCCTCCATATGTCAGAAGCATTGCCTGCCAAACCAATCTGATTTCCTAGCTGTGCTGTTTCTCTTTGACTGTACTTTAAAAAAAGCAACCTTTAAATTTTTTTTCCCCTCCCCCAGTACTTCAGAATGTTGCCATATGGACTATATGCAGCCTCTGAAAGTTTCATAACGCAGACAATTTGTTTCCCACCCCTCTCTAATCTCGGTTCACAAAGGGTGTATCTACATTAGCAGTTAGGGTTTTTTTAGGGCACTTTTGATGTGAATGCCAGTTGCTGCTCTCTGTTTTACATTGTGGAGTAACCTCAGAGGTCAAGTGTTGGACTTCTCTAGGGTGAAGCTAAGCAAGTGTTTAATCAGGGCATTAATCAGGTATTAATGGCCCATCAGGTATTATTGGGCCACTGGTTCCCAGGACCAGACTAGGGATAGTCTGACATATACTTCAGTGCACAGTAAGGACCCCAGTTTGTAGTGGCATCCTCCAAATCACTGGTTTCATTCTACAGATCCACTCCTGCTGTAACACAGTATGTGTTAGAGAAGTTGACTTCCAGGGTGAATGTAGAAGACAGAACAGGGTTACATTATACTCTCCAAGGGTTAAGGCGCAGTAAGGCACTGTCCACTATTAAAGGTCATGCTCCTGCTCTCAGCTGTTGCCCTCAGAAGGCTGATGCTGAGAAAGGTAGCAGAGTAGTACTAACATTTTAGTTTCCAACTTTTTCCAATCATGTTTTAAAAACTCACATCCCATTTGAGCTCAGGGACTTGGAACAGGGGACACTGTATTCCATACCAGGTGTGAGTTGTTTGGCATCTAAACTGCTTTGCTGGGACTTTATATCACCAGGAAATAAGGCTGCTCTGTTGTCAAGGGTAGAAACAAACTTCATCACAACATCCCTTCCCAAATCCAGGCATTACAGTTGTCATGCTCATGCTGCAATAGTGGGAAAGCTGCCACCCATTTCATCCTATTTGTGTTCTACAAATGAACAGCATGAAAAGTACTTTGTTGGACTTCGTATTAATGCCTGATCACAGATTTATTGGTTAGTATCAAGAATTTTATTGGTGTTTTTTTTTTTTTTTCCAGGCCGTGGCATAATCACATTTTCCTACTCCTATGTGTATGTTTGCTAACTTCTAAATGAATCTATTAACAGAGAGTTCACACCTCTCATTGTATCTTTATACTAGCTGTGATGCCTGTCTTTGATCATTCTTACTTGGGGCTTTTTTTTCTCCTCCTCAAATTGTTCGTTTTTATCATGAATGGTATTATGTTTCCCTGTCAGAAAACAACATGTATTTTGAGTCAGTTTACTAAAATAGTCACTACTAAGTGCTATATTGGGACAAAGTTGACACCTTTGACATTTTCTAAAATGGCAAAAATAACTGTATTTAAGGTATGATTTATAGGTACTATATGTCAAAGGAATTTCTGTTTATTATAGTTTTTGATGCAGCTATTCCAACTCCTTCAATGCTGAACAAAATTCTGATAGCACAGCTAATTAATGCTTTATTAGCTTTCTGTGGTCAATTACAACAAGTTATTAAAAAGCAATATACAATTTTGTAGTGAAGAATGGTGTTATTCTTGTTTCTTTCTCAGAACTGCTTTCTTTTGTGCATGTGGAAGAAACAATTTCTATATAGCTCAGTTTTATAAGACACGTTTCCCCCCAGTAACTAAGAGCAACTCCTATGATTAAAAAGTAGACAGGAGTCTTTAAATGTCTTTCTGATTGCTGGCCTCTATTAAAAACTTCTTAAAATAATAGATAGGTTTAATTCCTCAAGCCAAAGAAAAATTATATCATCTTAAGTATTTTCCATATTTATTATATTGATGAGACTTGGCTGCAGAGAAAAAAAAGGAAGCAAAATCTCTTGTATTGCAAGTTTTAAATGTACCAGGCTAAGGTTTACTTAATTAGAACCTCCAGGCAATAAAGGAGCCCTTTTTTAAATTCTGTGAATCTTAATATGCTAAATAATGCAAAGCTTCAACTCTTCAAGCATGAGACACACATCTGGCAGCTTAACATTTAAATTACAGAAAAAAAACCACTTCAGTAGTAATTTTCATGAAGAAAAGAATGGGAAATGTATTACAACTAAATTTAATTTCTTTTTAGATTTTTCATCCTGTCTAATTGCAAGCATTTGCCATCTTCCCCCTTTATTTATTTATTTTCATACAGATTTTTTTTCTGTACTTTTTATTGATCTTTAATTTGAGCTGCTTCTTACTGTTACAGCCATTGAAGAATTACATAGTGTTTTTACTTAGCAAAAATTGTTCAGAGAAATCTATGAGGAATTAAAATAATGAGCTCACTGGTATAGAAAGAAAAGAGCATACAGAGCCTTACAAATAAAATTTAAAAAGAGCATGTCATGATTAAATAACAAACTCGTGTTCCTTCTCCATCCCACTTCTTAAGTGTAGAATATTGTTTTCTTTATTCTTTCTATTGTGCCTTTTTTTTTTGTTGTTGTTGTTTTGGCCAAGGTAATTAATGCTTTATTCATCTCCAAAAAGCATTGTCAAAGTCTTCATTATTTTACCAAAGCTATTTGGAAACCCGTTTCAGTGAGCCAAAATTAAATCAAATAATAAATTGAACAAAGAAAACCACAGTAACCATCTTTACAAAGGTATGTTTATATTTTAATATGTGTCTGTGGACTCATACATGCATCACGTAGATGGAATATGTGGAGACAGTTTGAACCGTTTGTACTGCATGTGTGCACGCACGTGACACTGAGCAGCTGTACTTTGTGAAGTTTCACTGATTTCAGAAGATCTCCTTCTCCCCACATGACATAAATACCTCATCCACTATGAATGCTCAGCATACACCTGTATGGGGGTGTGTGTGGGTATATGTAGAGACAGAAAATAAGAAGTGGAAATATATTTATAGGTATATACACAAATATACAGGCTCAAAGCTGTGACACTGAATATATGTATGTTTTATATCTACAGCTGTAACACCAAAGAGCAGTTCCTGCCTCTGCTGTGATTTCAAGCATGTTTAACCATCTTTTACCTGGGGAAGTAGAAGTAACTGGAAAGAAATGAACCATTTATTATAATTTTGGTTTATCCTTAATGTGCTGCACATTAAGAAGCGCAAACACAGATTTTTCTGTCGCACCAACGATTCCCATCCCATGGAAGTATATTTTTATTCACTCCACAGGTCACTGCTTTCAGAACTTTGATGGGCACACTGCTTGAGTAAACACTTCTTAGAAAACATAAGCACTTGGCATTCATGTGCCTCATTTTTGATCCACAACCATGCCCATACAAGCAAACAAACTTCTTTCTCTCTTCTGAAGAGCACATTCTGTGGTGTTTAAAATACCCTTTGTTGTCACTGTTCTTCTGTCTGTTATTTCTTTATTTCTACATTTCCCCCCTACTCTTGCTTTGTTTCTATAGTTGTTATTTCCAGCACCACAGTATCTGAAGTCTTCTCTGCTTTTATTATCCTAATCTTTCTGGAAGGTTGGAAAGAGCTAACAACTTATCTATAACTAGGTTAGAGGAGAAAAATGACCTGCCTGGAGTTGTGCAGGATCTTCGTGGGAGCGGGTACCAAACCCCAGCTCATTCTTTTCCAGAGCTTTGTCTTTATGCACCAATACAAAATCAGTTTTTCTTTTTTTTTTTTTTTCTTTTTATTTACAGAGGATGATATTTCCCAAGATTGCTGTGGCAGCGCAAATGAGTGCCATGACTCATTTCAACTAAAGGAAGACCAAGGAGAACTTCATAAGGTACTGAGCTTAGTCTGAGCATCACTGTCTCCCTTGAAGTGCATGGTGAAGCCATTGCAGCTTCTACCTGTGTCATTTAGGAGTGATTTGTGGGACTGCTGCTTTTTGTTGTGTTTCTTTATCACTGTGGAATTTGTTGTAGCTACCAAAAGGCTTCACATGGCCAGGAGTATTGCTGTCCCCTGCATAGGGAGCTGATCTCTCTGGCAAATGAATATTGAAGACTAGTAGGAAAAAACATCCAGTAATCAGACAGCAGTGATTTAATAAAGGCTGCACTGCGGGATGATATTATTTCAGTAATGTTTAAACACAAGATAGATTTCCGTGTATCTATAACCTTTCAGCTCTCATGTCTTTGTGCAAAAGACCCCTACCATCAGATATTTTTAGTGTCCTTATTTGAGGCGTTTGGTCAAGGACATGATTTGTGTGACTTCCCAATGTAATGTAAATTCTGAAAACTGAGACACAAAGAATGCTCTGTATTCTTGACAATTGCTTCTATCTTGATTATTTCATCTAAATTAGATATTTCCCAATGAAGGACACAGTTTTTCTCTGTAAGTGTTGCTCCACTTCCATCCTCAGATCAGTATAGCTGCAGTGAACTATAGTTGCAAACATGAATATTCAAATTAATTGTTCTGGCAATTTGTCTCACCCTGTTCTAGTTGTACTCTGAAACATTTTTAATGCTTTTAATTGCCTGTAGAAAAAAAAAAGTCCTCATGGTACTCAGGGTACTCACAAACTTGTGTACTGTGTGTTTATATCTGTACCAGTACAGTGGAACAAATATTGAGTTGCTGGGACTTACTATCACAGCTTTGGCTTTACCAGTGTGACAATCTACATATAAATATCTATGAGCAAACCCAGCTTGGCCAAATGGCAATTCCTTCCATTTTAAATGGCTAAGTTTTCAAGTGATTTATTTCTTAGGACGTAAGGGTTAATTGTTGGGGTAAGGGTAACTTGGAGAAACCAAAGTTACCTATAAACATAACTGCAGACAGATGTCTGCATGTGTGTGCGCGTGTAGCCTTGTATCTATATGAAGACAGATTTAGGGATGGATGGAATGGGTGTAGTGGGCAAAACAACCCAACCCATGGGAGTGGCAGGAGTGAAATTAATTTCCTACAATCTCATAATAGCACATTGCCTTGGAACAAAGTGCTGTGGTCTTATAGGAACTTCAGCTGTGGGTGACTCTCAAAGCCACATTAAAGTGACCTGGTTTCAGTACGGTGTGTAAGCCCGTGGGTAATTCAGCACTGTCTAGTCCCTTTGGACTCAGTGAAATGACTCACAAGCTTACAGTTATTGACATGTTTAAATAGATTTATGAACTAGGCTTCTTATGAGAATACTTCTGTACAAAAGAAATGTGAGGATGTGAAATCTCCTTTCAAAGGTTGTAAAAGCCCCTCTTTTAATGGGATGAGTGAACCCTAATGTTCAGAGAGATTCTTGTTTTAGTACATTCAAGATTTAGACACTTGATCTGAATTATGTCCTTTGGGCCTACTTATATCTCTGGAGCTGAAACTATCTCCTAAAAGAATTTTACTCAACAATCACATATTGAAAACTGTTGAAAGCTAATGCAAAGAATAGACTTAAGGCAAAAGAAAGAGTTTCATGTAGTGGATTATTCTGAGCTGTCACATTTTCTTTTTGCAAATATATATTTATATACATATTTAACAGAAGAAGACAGAAAGACCTTTGGGTCTGAGCCTACCTTTTAGGGGAATATAGGATATATCAGCAAAACCAAAGGTGTTATTGCTTTGTACCCCATCTAAGGAGTTACAAACAGTCTCCCACTGTCTTCTGAGTGATGGGCATTAGTGACAACATTTTTGCTGCAATGAGTGTGCACACCATTGTACGTGTTCAAGATATTGAACGGTGTCTGAAGGATATAATGCTCCCCATCAGTGACTTCTGAGAGAAGTAGAATATATTTTGTGTCCATAAACCCATCCTCAAGCAGATAACTGAACTTTTGCTTTTGTACTTCAGAAAAGATCAAACCTTGTCTCAGAGAAATTAACTCATAACAGCCTTTAACATCTTTAGGACTTATGCCTTTTTAGATCTACTTTGCACACTGATAGTTTCATGGGGACAATATCAGTGCAAGCGAGGTACTTTGCATACACTACCTACTCTGAAACCTCGACTTTTTCTAGGGAACTAAGTTGGGCAGTCATATGACTAGGTGAAATGCAGTGCTATCTGTAGCTGCATGGTCTTAGGATTTGGAAAAGGCTTTGAGCTTGCCACCTGCTTCTACTCTGCCTTAACTCTTCGTGTTTGCTTAGAATTGGGTTTTGACAACATTTTATATTGCTTGTAGCAGCTTTTCCAATGACCGCTGAAAAAAGATGTTTATATGTTTACCGATAACCATATTTAGCATTATGTAGGTATGGATATGAACCACTTGCTCCATAAAATTGGATCAAGGGATGGAGAACCAAAAATTTCCATTGTGGTTATCTTAAAACATTGTGCTTTCCATCTCTCTGCCTAAAAAAAGGACAAAATGGGAGTCCTGTTTCTAGTTCAGACATAACCGGTGTTAACATCCATCCCTTTGTTCTCTATGGGCGTGTTTGATAAATGTTAAGGAACCCTTTACAGGGTTTGGTATTGTGCCTAGGAAAGTATTAATAGATAGCTTCATGAAGTCACCTGTGGATGTCTGTCTGGTAAATTATGACCTCGTTGTGTCTCTTGGTATAAGTGCTATTTGGCTTTCTGTCCAGGGATGGTAACGTGAAGCATGTGAGGAACCTGATGGTTACGGCAGACAGAGGTGATGCAAGTGTCAAACTGGGCCCCATGTGTACAAAAATGTTATTCCAAAGATGGGCAAAGATTAGGATTCTATACCCTGTAGCTCAAGGAATTGCTCAAATCACAATAAATTGGCACCACGACTGAAAGATGCGGTAGTGTCCCTCTCCTCCCTTGTGCTGGCACCAGTGTAGCATGGCCTGGATCAGAGTGGGTCCAGCTGAGAGTTAACCCAGTTAATAAAAGGAAAAGATAAGAAAGAGGCCAAACAGCAACAATTCCCTTCCCAGATCAGCTCCCTCCTTATGTTTTACTATGTGGATGCCCAAATTTTTGTGCTGATGGAGTGAGGTGTACAACACAGGAAAAAGGGAGCAAGTAGAAGTCTAGATGATGACTTCTTCTGTCAGCGTGAGCTTAATGCCTCCTTGGAAGGGTTTGTCAAACCACAACCTTATAGGAAGGTAAATAGATTCACTGAATGATACTCTGTGCTGTTTTGGCCACCCCCAGGAAGATGGGAAGGTCCTTGAATGTATCCACAGAAGGGCAACAAAGCTGGTGAAGGTGCTGGAAGGCCCAGCCTCTGAGGACTGGCTGAGGGATTTGGGCTTGTCTAGTTCAGAGAGGAGGAGGCTGAGGGGCGACCTTGTTGCTCTCTGAAGCTTCCTGAGGAGGAGGAATGCTGAGGGAGGTGCTGAGCTCTTCTGCCTGTGACCCAGTGACAAGAATGAATGGGAATGGTTCAAAGCTGCACCAGGGGAGGTATTTACTAGGAAGGTGGTCACACCCTGCTACAGGCTTCCTGGAGAGGTGGGCGATGCCCCAAGCCTGTCAGTGTTGAAGAGGCATTTGGACAATGCCCTCAACACCGTACTTTTAACTTCTGGTCAGCCCCAAAGTGGTCAGGCAGTTGGACTGGGTGATTGTTGCTGGTCCCTTCCCTCTGAAATCTATTCTAAGTCTATTCTTAAGCATTTTGAGCCAGCTTTGCCACTGGTTGGTTTTGTTTTTTTTTGTTTTTTTTTTTTTTTGTCCAGGTTTGTTTTAGTGAGGAGTAAAACAGATGGAAGTTCACAACAATATGAACAGGCAGCTCTTACTTTGCTAACTGTGCTGAGCTAAATACCTTACTATTCTAACTTGTTATTTCTTTAAATTTAAAGATCAACTGGAATGATCCACCCAATCAATGTTATCAAGAAAAATCAAGTACTGGGAATAATGCAGGTCCAGAAGAAGGGAAAACATCAGCAGAGAACAATTTTTACTTGGAGGAGTTAGAAAAATATACCTTTTCTGTGTGGTGAGTACTCTCAGCATTAGAGAGTTTCACAACCCCAAAGTATACCTTGTTATTCTTGTATTCATTATAGTCAGATAAATGTTATTAAGCTGCAAAATCCAATACATAGGTTGACAATAACTTCAGTGATGTCAGTTTGTTCCCTTTGTGCATGCATGTGATGAACTTGACACTATATGCTATTTTTCCTCAGACTTTTTTTTCCTTTGTATGTGGTATTTCTGTAAATATTAAGTATTTTATTTTTTGGATGTTTTTTGGTCATTGTGACTCCTGGCCTTATTTGTAAGATGTAGACTCTGTCTTGCATACAAAAATAATGATTTTGTCATACTTACCTTCACAACAGAACTTTACAAATAAGATTTTCTTTTTCTTTGCAAAAACATTGTGTGATAAGGAGGGAGTGTTATTTCACCTTCACAGATAAGGGTATGAGGTAGGGTATTTCTAGAACTTATGAGTAACCAAAGGCTTGGATTTCCATTGTATTATTTATGATTGAAGTTGAGTAGAAAAAATTTGGAAGTCGTGGTTTGTTTTTTTTTTTCCTGAGAAGGGAGTTTTGACATTGCTGTGTTGCTTTTAGAAGCTGTGTCAGGAGTTAAGATGAAAGGATTTCTAGAAATATATTTTTAGAATTTTAGGAGCAATACACTACTTTTCCTGGATATTACTTTAAATTCTATTACTTTTCTGACTTATAAAATTCACGTTTAGGGAATGACTTAAAAGATAAATTAAAACAAAATTAAAAAATCTTCATCAAATTAAATCTTCTTATTTACTTATGATTATTTTTTGGGGATTTAATCTTCAAGGTAATTGCACAAATTGGAGAGTTATTTGCAATTAGTAGAATATCATTAGGACCCAATCTTTCACTACATGAAATGATCAGATAGTCTTTCACATTGTGTTTATATTGTGTTTTGAATGTTCAAAACCCAGCTGTAACCTACATCTCTGGGAACTATGGTCTTCTGCAAATCAGCCCCTAGAGTGACTTTTCAAAGATCCTTTTCAAAGTTGTTCAGCCTGAATGTGTCGGGAAAGGGTCCCAAGTCCATCTTTTCCTTAGTACTGAAGCACTCCTGGAACACAGGAGTACTTTCTGGTTACTGTCCCTGCAGCAGCTTGGCTCCAGGCTTGGAAGACTGTGATCTCTGTGATTGCACAAGGTGCCCAAAGGAGTAGAAGGAACAGGCATTTTTCTGATTTGGGGACCAAGAAAAAAAAAAAGACGGTTCTTTCTTCCTTTTCCTTTTCATTTTCCTTTCTTTGCCCTTTCTTAAGAAGTCCATTTGACTTCTGGATGACTTTGGGGACATTAGTTTTGTTAAGGTTTCTTTGGGGGTCGAGGCAGAGGTGTGTTTGAGGACAGCAAGCTACAGGCCATGAACTGTATATTCCTGGTATGAAACAACGGTTACAAAGGATGTTTCATGGTGACAATGCTGCCTGTCCTTTGAAGACAGCTGAGGATAGTATTTTCATATTTCAGTGTGCCGTTCTAATTACCATCTCTGTCTTCTTGTTTGAAATGAGGAATAGGACTTGTTTTATTTATTTATTATGTGAAAGTCCCACAAGGTTATAACAAAGCATAATTAAGAGATTGTTTCTTTGCTTTCTGCTTCACTTGTGCTAAAGCATCATCTTTATCAGAAAGAGAGAAATAGGAAAACTAATTACTCAACTCTGGGTAAAGTAATACAGATATTTCACTTAGCATGCTATGTGAAGAACGTATCCTTAATAATTATTTTTTTTGTTTGAACTGAATTACTTTCTTTTTTTGAACTTCAACTTCCCTGCCACTGAAGGAGTATCTGATACCTCTTGAGTTATTAGTTCCATTTGTTCCCATACCAGCATGTGTTTCAGTTGTTTTTCACTTCTATCTGTCTCTTCTCCTTTCCTTCATTCCTACTTTCTCCATCAAAGGGCATCAACTCCTTTTTGTTTGCAGACCTTCCTTTCTGCTAGGATTGCTACCTTTTAAAAAATGTATTGCAAGATAATTAGCTACTACAAAAATTTTTAATAGGACTGTAGATCTGGGGGCAGCTTAGATCTCCGTAAACTTCAGAGTTTTAGATGCTCCAAGATGCAATCTGAGCAATTTCCTTGATCTTTTATTGCAGCTGGTAAATCATTTATTGGCTTAGGTTATTTTACAAAATCCTTTTTAAAAACAATCCTATAAAATGCATTTATCATAAAATACTGCACGACCAAGTCTTCAAAGTTGTACATTCCCAGTATTAATTAAAAGCTAGTGTTGTTCTGTGACAAGTTAAAAGTATCCATTCTGTTTCAGTCTCTCTTTTTTTTTTCCCAATCTCTCTCTCCCCCTCTCCCCCCCCGCCTCTCCCTGTATTTCCACCCCCGCTTTCTTTCCTTTCTCTCATCTTCTCTTGGAGGGCTTGCCAAAGGGGAGGTTGGCGAGTACGAGCAAAATATTCTTTTGTGATCACAAATATTTTTCTGATAATTGTGATTATTTTTGTTTCCATTGCAGTAGTGTGCTTGTCCTTTCCCATTCATATTAATTTGACAGCAGTGTCTCACATCCGTAGGCCATAGTCAAACCTCCTTACAGTGGGCACTATACACACACACATAATAAAAAGATCCTTCTGGCTGCAGAAGCCAGCAGAGCCTTCAGCTTCGATCTTGCAGCCCACACGAGTGACTTTTTCACTGCTGCCACACACAGCTTTGCTGAAAGCAGCAGGCTTTTGCCTAAATCCAGTGGGGTGGTGGTGAGGGGGATGAGTCTGAAACATAAAACGAGAGATAAGAGGTTAAAACAAGACATGACTGTGGTCCTGGATTACAGGGAGGTGCGTGCTGCTGATGTGGTCAGCCGCACTAACAGCCCTGTGACTTCTAAACAGCCACTGAGGCCTTTGCAGACCTTCCCAGAGAATGGACCTCAGACCTGGCTTCCCACCACGACAGCTCTGAACCTCTTTTCTCTCAGAAATGTGTGGTTTTGTATCTAAAAGCCTGATTAATATGCAGCAGAACGTGAATGTTTTTAGTGTCTCTTTTCTGAATAGGATAGGTGAAATCGGTAACCTTGAGAGAGAAAATGTTTAGGGGAATTTTGACCCTTGCAGACCAAAACTTTGCTGTCAAAAGCTCTTGAGCCTTGTTCTTCTGTTCACTGAAACTACCAAAATTTAAGGAAAAATTGTTCTTCATGAGTTTTGTCGATATTAAACAGGATTTCCTCAAAGTGCATATGAAATACAGATCTGAGAAATAACTTCAGCATTTGAACACTGTTTTTAATACGCAGTTTTAGAGGAGAGAGGAAAAAGATCCCAGATTTAAAAAACTTTCAAAAAAAGAGACGTAAACACTTTCTGTGACTCTAGGAATCTTCAGGCTTGAACATAACATAAATAATGAGATTGTGGTTTCCATCGGCAAGAACTTATCAAACACAGCTAATGTTACACACTAATGTAAAAGTAACATCATCCTTTGTCTCCATGAAACGAGCTTTTAAACAATCTGTCTGTAGCTCATACCCAGGGTAAATGCTCCTTTGCAATATTTTTTCCTGAATTCCATGAGCTGACTCTGACTGGTTTCTGTAAAACTAATTTATTGATGGGAGATGCCTTTTTGTGGGTGAATACCCAGCACCCATGGTAGCTTGGCTGCAGGCTGGTTGGTGCAGCAGCACTGCAGGGTCAGGCAGCATCCTGAGATGGGAGAGAAGTGGGTGTCCCACTGAATGCAGGCATCCATAAGAAATAAATCCTACCTAGATTTATACGCTTGCACCTCTGAAATCCAGGGGGAGTGGGCCAGGCTTTGGTTGTCATTTTCAGCTGTCAGGAGCAGATGCAGCCCTGGTCCAAGAGGAGCAGCAAGTGGGGGGGCGGAGTGTGGTGTGTGGAGCAGGGAAGAATCAGGCTCTTGGCACCATATGCCAGTGTGGGCATGGTGGAGGGGTTTAAGACCCCTTCTGCCACTCTCCTGTAGCCTTTATTATTTATCTGCTGATTTGTTGGGTTTTTGTGTTTTTGGTTTTTTTTTCTTTCCAAAATTGATGAGAACACTGAGAGGCAGGAAGAGTTAACTGTAAACAGCACAATATAGTAAAGTTGTATTTAATAAAAACAATAAACTTTCCCTTTATAATACACGTGTGATTTGACATTGAAATAAATGCAGATGCTTCTTTGCTTGGTGTATTCCCTGTTGTGCTTTCTAAAACACCTTCACATATGGTTTGCCTCATTCCTGTGGAACTGCCTGTTGTTTATGTCATACAAAGAGAACAGATTGAATTTACACCGAGTAAGGAGGGTGATGAATTATATGTTGGAGGAAAATCCTCTTCCGAGTGTTTAAAATTTGTTCAAAATCAGTGTTGCCTATTCAAAAAATTTCCCTGCGTTCTCCCTTGAGCTCTTCTAAAGATTTCATTAAAATTTAAAAAAAAAAAAAAAGGAATTCTGCAGCTGCCTATAAATGCAGCCTTTTATTCAAATATGTAACGTTTATCTGAAATCAAAGGTCAAATATTACCATTTTTTTACAGCTGTCCTAGAAGGATCTGCTTTGTGCACTGTGCATAAAATGCTGCCAGTAAGAGTAGGCATTCAACTTCCTTTGTGAAAAGACTAGCTCTATTTCCTGCTGTAAAAAGTGCTAATTGTTTAAAAATCACTTCAAGAAACAGTTTCACAGTAACTTCTGATAATCCACCTAAATAGTCTTTCATTCTTTCTTATTCTATTTTGAAGTAAAATGTACTTAAAGTTTTTCAAGATGGAGTTTTAATGGCAGCCCAAGCTTTAGCTCTTAGGAGAAACCAGAAGTCCCACTGGTTTCTTCGAATGCCTTCAAGTCTTTCACATGTCGTTCCTGAAAGTTCAGGATCTTTGGCCACGTGAGTGCAGAGTGTCACCAGGATGGGTACTGATTCTGTACTCTTTGTCAGAGTTTTGTTTGGCAAGCAAGTCACAGCAGGACATAATTTTTTTTTTTATGTGTTCAGCTGTAAGATCAGTGTTTATGTTACTGTACATCCTCACATCTTTGCAGATAAAATTTTTACAGCAGACCAGTAAATATATCTGTGGAGTGGGGTTTTTGTTTGTTTGTTTTGTTTTTTGAGACTTTTCCTTCACAGTAAAAGTTTATTTTTTGGAAACTTACCCTGCAGACAAATCATTCACTATAGTTATCGCATTCTTCCTACTCCCTGTGATTTTTCTGATGCTGTCTATTGCTTCTTTTATTCTGTAGTATAACTCACAAATGTTTAAAGTCCCATGAACTGCATGTATTTAGAGGTAATGTATTTCTCTGTTGTCTTGCGCCGCTGACAAATCGTATCCCTGTACCAGTGCATTGTGGTAAAATGGTGCAAGTGAAAGGTGAATGGTAAAGAAGGTGTATCTCCTGCTGATTATTCAGATATAGAGGTGAAAACTGAGGGGATCAAACTCCTTGGGAACAAATTTAAAATAAACAAAAAGGATTATGTCAGAGTTATTCTAAACTGCTGGAAAAAAATACGAAACAAAATGTTAAGGATCATAAAATCATGCTTAGGAAACACAAGTCTTTATTCAGAACTAACTTTTACTTGGGTCTTTTGCAAAGCACTCCAATATCTATAGACACACTTGATTTTGCTGGAATTGGATGTTGTTACAGTGGTTATTTACTATCACGAGTACCTATGGACTTCAGTGCAATTTTGCTTGGTGATAATTTCATATATGTGTTCACAATGATGAAAAGAGTTGGCAGCCACTGCCCTTTCTCCTGCAGGCTCCAGACCTGCAGAACTCCACTAGCTGAGAGCTGCCTATGAGCAATGGGGAGGAGAAACTGGTGGTACAAATCACTCAGCTGAGAGTGTGAGTAGAGAGTCACCAGTGAGTGATCACTCACTGAAGATGCCAGACAGATGTATGTTTTTGTTTCTTTCTTACCTTTCCTGCTAGCTTTAATGTTTTTGAGCAGAAAGAAGTAGTGAGCTCAGTCATCTAGCAACTTCAGTTTGAAAACCAAGTTTTCCTAGAGAACCTGGTCAAGAACTTGGTTGCCATCTGAATAAATGTTATGGAGCTGAAAGAGCAGGCAAATGCTCCTCAGTGCTGGAGCAATTCAGAGCTTGACCTAGCCCTCTCTAGCAGAGTATAATTCCCTGCTGAAATGCTTTTTACACTCTTTCCCCCACTTAGAGAATTTCCATACGGTAAACGCAAGAGAAGATGGTTCAAATTTGGCAATACCCTGGGGAAAACTGAGTATCATGCATTTTTTTTGACAGAAACTGCTAGCTTCTCTTCTGAAACACTGGTAACGTCACTGTCCAGCCTGAGCTCTCCAAGTTGTTGGAGACTTTGCTATGAGGGGAGTCAAAGTGCTTAGGAGAAGGCACTGCTGGCATTTCTCCCTCACAGGCATTTCACACCATTTAGTCTCGATTCCTGCTCGTTGCAAAAGCACTTTTTGACATAGCTGAATTGATCTTTGGTTTATTCAGACTCATATGAAGGTGGAAGACTTGGCAAGCAGCCTGCAAAGCATTGGATAGAGAGAGATTCAGTTGTTGTTTGTCATTTAATACGCATTTTGTTTTCATGAGCTAGAAAAGATGACATTACTGATGACTAGTGGAGAAAAGCAAAGCTATAAGTGCACCATACACGGTCATCTCTAATGAATAGAATGAATAAAAATAATAAGTGCATTACATAGCTAACTGTCACATCTTCAGGGCACTACAGTAAATAAGTGGGAGTTATACATGTGCATTAGTTCTGAAATGGGTACCACACTTTGGATCCTATTGAGTACAGTGTAGAGAGAAAAATATGATAGATTGCTGCTTTTTATCTGTCACTGCTGTGGCACAGAGGCATAGACCATATGTATGTAAAATGACTTTGTTATTTCAGTAAATTCTCTAACTCTTTCTGTTGTAGCCTGTAGCAAAATGAATAAGCAGCTGAAGATCCTGGTGGGATAGTTCTGCATCTATCAGAATAAAATACCTTTACAGAGGCATAATTATTATTAAATATACAATGATGTGTGACAAAACCTCCAGATAAGTTAAGGGGGGTCTCTGCCCTTACAGGTTTCCAGTACAAAGCGAGACACTTTACAAAGGCTGGGGACAAGAAGCCATGATTGTAAGCTGAAAAGAACCAGAAATTTTGGGCAAATATGGGCCTTGCAACTGGTGAGTTTTGTTTCTTACCTCAGAGGTAATTATGAAAGTGTTGATGACCATCGAAATCCTCGTCATCAACTGACTAGTAGGACCAATATTTTGCCCCATGTTGTTCTTGGTTTAGGTAGAATGCAATTACTTCCCTCCCTGGCCACATCAAACTGGGGTAGAACAGAGAGAAGAAAGCTGAATAGGAAAGAACAGAGGGGATGTGCAATTTAGCCTGGCCTTGGTTCCAAAAATCCAACCCAACCTGACAGGTTTGTGACTCTGGTTACAAAATCCTGAATAAAATGCAGTCTGACTGCCTTTTGATTTAAGAGGAAAACCAGCAAATTTGTAGTAGTCGTGCTTGAATGTTATGAAGGTGTGAGTCACTGTCTTGAGCTTAGTTTGGAACAGGCTAGGTAGCTGTCTGGTGTACTTTGCTCTCCTAAACTTCTCAGGCTGGTACATAGATCTATCCCTGTTTTAATCTTAGGTGTTTGCTGATAGATAGTGACTGAAAACATGCCAGACGGTTTGTTTTATGGGATTTAGTGTGATGAAACTCCTGGTTCAGCTATTCTTTCCCACAGCTGTATTGAATGCTGTGCCTTTCTTAGGATGTGTCAAGAAACCCTCTCTGACTCTTAATCCTCCACTTGCAGGGGAAGAGAGCTGGGGCTGGGAAGGAAAAAAAAAAATAAAATCACATTAATTCATCAGTCCCATTGCTCAGAAATAGAGGGTGAGTTATTTTCCAGAGCTCTTGACTAACTACTTGATGTAATTTGTTCTGCATTGTTTGCCCATTAATCCAAAAATTGTTGTTCTCTTTGAAGCTTGCTTTATATAGAGGAAACAATGCCACCCTTAACTGCCATGTGTATCGTTTTATGTGGGGTAACTGTCTGTATTCGCCTTGCATGTCAGTTAAATGTAGTACGGGGACTTCTAGAATCTTTGGATGCTTGGTAAGTTATAGTATTTCAAAGCTGGAATAGTTTCCATTTCAAAGCATTGTATCATGATCCTCACCCTTTAAAAGACACTTGGATCTGTGTTCATGCCACAAGTATTCAATTTAGCCTTAGAGGTGGCAGGAATTTTGAGGAAAGAAAATATTATCTTGTCTTAGAGTTTCTGCCTTTCCCTCTCTGGTTTTAACATAGATACATCAAATATTGACTTTGACCTACAAACCTTGGAGGGTGAAATGCAAATTTAGTCCAGTTCATCATTCATTTCACTTTCCCACGTAATACACCTGGAGAAACACTTCTCTGTCTGTATGTACACACACGTAACTACAGAAAGATAGTCCCCAGTTTTTCCTGGAGATAGCTATAAGAACCAGCATGTCAATTGTGGTAGTGACTCTCCTATTCATCAGCCTTATGGGAAAATATGATAAATGAAAGCTTTAAAAAACATAGTGCCTATATTTTTTTTCCTCAAGGTCAACAATGAATAATATACTGAATTTCTGGATTCGAGGTCCCAAAAGAGGGTCAATAGCTGGTCCTGGAGACCAAATGATCTTTTAGAGGCTTTAGATAAAAATATCAAGGAAGCATATTTCCAATCAGTGTCTGATAAGCAAGCAGCTCAGTTAAGACTGTAGGAGGACAGTCCAAACAGTTGCCCGAGGAATGGCTCCATCCAACATCTGGATGGCTCCCAGCAATTCCCTGTGATTGCATAGACCCAAAAGCTTAACACCAGCTGTGCGGCAGTCTCCGAGATGGGACTCTGTAGTGTACTGCCACCCATCTCTGGAGTCAGGGGAGATTAAAAAGCCTATTCTAGTTCATTGGTAAATTGGCTATTATTTTTAGTTAGTTCCCCAGGTGAACGCGTCTATGCTGTGCTAATAATCAGCCTGAATTAATTCTGGGAGAGAGTTTTCAGAGTAGCATGCAGCAGGCTCGTGTCCCAGTGGTAGGTTTTCTCCTGTGTATTAGTGTGGAAATGTTTTACATTAAAAGCTCTGTTTATTAGACTATCCTGTTTCTCTAAAGCACCAAGTCCATTTAGCCTACTGTGCTAGTTATTCTCCTAAAGATTTCCAGACCTGTACCTTTTTTTTTTTTTTAAATAAAACAGTGGAAGAAAAATATGTGGATGGGAAATTCAGTGATATCTGGCTTGGACAGTGTAAGAAATTCTCAGTTTTGGAATCAACTGCTGAGAGAAGTAATATTTTAAGCCTGGCCCACACAAAACTGCAGCCGTGGGGAATCTTCCCGTTTGCCTTCACTGGGGTTTAGATCAGGCCCTGGAGATACCAGCCATATTTCAATGGTTTATGATCATTTCTAACTTTGGAAACACTGCCAGGCTTCAGAAAAGGGGCTGCATTCCGCATGCACTGGGAGTAGCCTTTCCCCTGCTTTGAGTAATATTACAGGAACAATAAAAAATTCTTGCTACTGGGAATGCCAAGCTCTGTGGGACTGAGATGGGACCTGACATTTATACAGTTCATCACTACTGTAGATCAAGGAACACTACTTTTAGCAAAGAATGCATATTCATTCTTTTTTGTTAACCTTTGCTTCAGTGCATTCATGACAAGATTGTATGGGTATGTAGCTGTGTTTTAACAGTTTTTTAATTTCAGTTGTTGCTTGAAGCACTGTGCTGGAAATTAGACACTTTTAGTAGTTCAATTATTGTTGATTTATTCATCCCTCTTGTAGATACAGTGAATGTAGTTACTATAGTAAGGTTATCTAGTTCTGAATGCCAAATGCCAAGTTTCAGAGCTTACATCTTGGCAACTGCAAGACATATTGGCTTGGAATTTGTCATGCCAGCAGTACTGCCTTGTAGCATTTATTTCACAGATTTTCATTAAATGGGGGAAGACAAGAGAGGATAGTGCTACTAGTGATATTGTGCATCAAATTGTTTACTAACGTTACAGGGAAATCAGCTCAAAGCTGCACATTCAAGGTTTCAAACTGCTATTTTCCTAAGCTTCATTGGAAGAGTGGCAACATTAGACTAAATATAAAGATGTGAAATGCTATATTTAATATCACCAGTTTTGGGAAAAAAAAAAAAAAAGGAAACTTAAGACAGGAGAATAAACTAAAAATGCTGTGTAATGCGTGAACATTCATTAACTATTTTCTAATTTCTCTTTTGGGGTAAAGAATCAGCAGAAATTTACTTAGTTTCCACCAGCTTTGGCATCTACTCTGAGTATTTTGGTAAAGACACAAAACGCCACAGTAATGTAAAGGGTCAGATCCTCAGCTGAGGTAAGTTGTTAAAGTGCTATTTCCAATGGTGTAGTGACAATTTACTCTGAAGCGTAAACTTTCATGCTAACCTACTGTAACACTTTCCATCACGCTGTAGACTGCCTACATGTGAAATATAATGCACCTAATGACATTTAAATTAGCTATCATTGGAGGCATCTGTCATACTATAATCTTTCCCAGTCATTTGTAAGGTCCTGTACCACCTAGCCTCCCTCTACTTTTCAGCAGTGTCTTGTGGAGATGTAACTCTACACCCAAAGGTATCAGCTCTCATCTCCTCTTGTCATTACTTCCACATGCAGCTTTAACCGATGTCTTCTACTCAGAATTAAGTCCTTGTGTTATCTATGAAGTCTTTCCTCTAATCCCATCCTCTCCCAAAAGGCAGTTACGAATCATTTACATCTAAGGTTGCTTAGAGTGAGGATAACCATAGTATGCAGAGACTTAACGTGATGTTGAACGAAAACACAGCCCTTTTTCTTGTGAAAAAGAATACAAGTTAATTCACTATTGACTATTTAGCAACAACTGAACTTCAGCTGAAGGTCAGTGCCACTGCAAGAAGTCTGATTCTAATATTTCAGGCAAGAACTGTAGCAGGTGCATGAGAACAGCTGATACACTCAATGGAGTGATCCGTTATAGGCTAATAAATAACAGCATGTACTGTAGTAGTTATTTTGTATCAGTAGATGAAGAGTTTGTCTTTGTTTAGGAGTAAAAAGAAAAATCATAGATCTTCTTTCTTATTTCAAAGCTGCTCTCCAAAATAACTGAAGTGAAAATGTCAACTGGGAAAAGGAGCAAAAAAAAAAATTTCCACTGTGATTATTTTTCCTAGAGGTTCAGAAGAGTATTCTACCCTTTAAGATGGAGAGTCTGCACTGAAGTTTTCACTATGGTGTTCACCAAAATTTGAAGATTTTGGCTTTAGAAAAATGATGATTTCAGTGCTGACAGTGCTTAATTCTCTGGAATTTAAAAATCCAGGGATATTTTTAAAGAAAAAAAAACAAACATAAAAGATATAAAATAGTAATGCTATTTTGATCCATATTTGCATTTCTCATTGTCTTTGAGTGCTTGGCCCACTCAAATATATGAAATCTCTCTTCTTTACCTTGATAGTTTGCATGTGCAAAGTATGTCCCCTTTTCCTTGTTAGTGGTTCACAGGTTTTCTCAGGCAGTTGAAAAACACATGCTGTTGGGGGATACTTTCTAATCCATGTTTGCTACTAACTGAATTATACATGGGTGGCATAGCACATATTAAGTCTTTCATCCTTATCTGTTACTTCATCATTACTTTCAATCTGCAGTGAAAAATGTGACTACCATGTTGTGTGGTATAAATAGACACTGCAAGTTGAGATCATTTATGCATGGTTTGAATTTTGATGAAATTTTATACTGCCCTCTGGGCTAAACACTTAACCTAAGTGATTGTCCCAATAATTTTGTTGAATCAAACCTTTTCAGATGAAAGTTTTACCTTTCATTATCTCCTAAATTGTTTACTATAAAGCTTTCCAGGAGTGTTAGGAAGAAAATAAAAAGGACACAGTTGCTGTTTATCAGTGATTCTGTGTGTCATTATCTTGTCATTATAAGTGACTTGAAATAGAAATATAAAATAACTCAAAAGACTATGTTTTCAAGTTGCAGCTGATCCTCACATTTATTTTTCTTTCACATAAAGTTGGAGGTTATACAAAGTGTAAAAGTATAAATTTAGATCTACCTATTTACAAGTATTTGTGCATAAATTTATTAGCACTTGGTATAATTCAGTGTACCAAATTATGTAATTCCAAGCTTTTATTTCTTAATTGCTATAGTTGTATGATCTTCACATGTTTATTTATTTGCTATTAAAATTACTTCAGCTGTATTTCTGCTATTTTAAAAAACGATTCTTTGGCCTATAGTTAGGATAATTTGTCTTTCAATTAAATTATTGCCACGTAGCTTTGTTGTTTTTAATGTTTAAAAGTCTAGGGTTTATTATTCTGAGCTGAAACCAATCATTGAACGCTGATTTTTTTAAGTATGACAGCACTGCAAGCAATCGCCATTCACCCTGTTAAGATATTTCTGTTTCTTGCAAGAACAAATTGCAATGCAGTTCTCCTGACTTTTAACTGAAAAGAAAAAAGTTGTCTTCAGTTTTCAGCGGAGTAGTTACTTTGTAGAGATTTTCACTGTTTCACACCATGGTGAGTTGCTGGTCAGATACCACCCACTCCTTTCCCTTAGCTGTTTTTAAGTTAATAGTTCTAAGTTAATGAAATTTAGGGAAAGGAAATTTTTTCTTTTTCCCTTCAGAAAACAGCAGCTTTTTAGAAAAGTTTAAACATCCATCCCAGAAGAATCATGTGACTAGGTGCAGAAGGTTTGTCACTTGGTTGCATGTCTGCTGGAGTGTAGGTAGGCCCCATGGCAGGAGTGTCTGTAGTCTCTGTCTTCTGGTCTTTTTGACAGAGGTAGGTCACTGGGCGGTCTCCTACCCTGCCTGTCCTCTTGGGTATCTTTGAAGGAAACCTGGGTACAAGTGGAGAGATTTGCACTTGGGTCTCATTTTGCCACTTTCCCCTAAAGCCAGGTGCTCCCAAGCAGGCCGCGGGCATGCTCCCCTGTCAGCATGGTCTCAGCCTTTCTGTTGCACGTAGGAACATTTGTCTCTGGTACATCCACGTGAGATGACCTGACAAGAGTATCTCACACAGCATGTGGGTTGTGGAAATGAAGAGCTGGTTACTGATTCTGATGAGACAGACTGCTGGAACAAAACATTTTATTTTTTTTTTCCCGTCACAAACGCTTTTTCAGGCAAAAAATTCCCACAGAAAATTTTCTGGCAACCATTGCTAGTCAGAAGCCTTAGTTCTCCTTCACACAACAGTCTCAATGGAAAATTTTATGGCTAGCCCTAGCGCAGACTCTTTCAGAGGTGTTGAGCACCCACTGTGCCCATTAATTTAAATAAGCCCATAATGTGGTTTACATTTAATAAAGTTGCAGCCTCCACATGAACCAGGTTTACTGAGTGTTGCCTTCTTTCCTGCTGGGTCTGAGTCTGCTGATCTGGATAATGTAAGAGTCATGGACTCAGAACCCTTGTGTTCATTAGAAATCTCTAAGCAAAGACAACGAAGAATATGTTTTCTTTCTGTAGAGATGGCTTTTTATTCAGCAATGAGCTTACACAGGTAAAGGGAAAAATTAATAGTTTTGTATTTGGAGGAGCTCTTTTGTTGGTTGCCCTACTACTAACTTATCAGAATTGAACTCTGATAATTCTGATAAATCAAAACAGTGTATTGCTTTAGTACTTAGAGAGCACTGCAAAGATAGCTCACTGTTCATTTTTGAATCCCCAGATACAGTGTTAGAATAAAATCCATCAACTGTGAATTAAGAAAATAAACAAAATTAAAACAGATCAGATATTCACCAGTGTGAATTAGCTTGCAAGTCTGGTGGCTTCAGCAGGGTAGTTATGTCAGCTGAAAACCTGAAGTTCAGTTGCACTTTTTATAAGAGCAAATATGCGCTGCTTGAAAAAAGGGCAGAGTGAAAAGTGATGTATGTGTGATTGTGTGCTGATTTGTTTGTATCTACAGTAAGTGAGCTCAAGTAACTCTAGCTCACAGCAAACATTCCTCATCTTTGGCATTATGAATCTAAATAGATTGGTGGTGGTTGCTTTTGTAACCAAGCCTTGTCTTGTAGACTGGCTGTGTATGTTTCCAACATTGTGTCATCCAACTCTGCTCATAATAAATCTAACCAGTTTATTGTTTGAGCACCAAGCCCTTGTCTACAACTGAGACCCAGCTTATTTCTTACTGAGGTGGAAAAGAAGATTTGTAAGAAAAAGTCCAGTGCAGACAACCCTCCAAGGGTTTCAGTACCATAACGTTAACTGGTTAAACAGATCCACATTCACCTTTTAGTTGGTTGACTGTTCTAGTGAAAATTCGGTTTTGTGGCATCCTGGGGGGTGACTTGCTCAGTGCAGAGATCTCTCCTCCTCTTTCTTTCCCAAGCCTTGCCAAGCATTCCCCAGTCCTCCCACACAGCCTCTGGCAGCCCTCTGGCCAAGTCAGAGCATAAGGACAGTCCCCAGATCACTTCAGTTGTACAATAGAAGATATATTTCTTCTCCTCCTCCTCCTCACTATGAGTGCAATTTCAGTGCCCTTGACAATGCTTGACAGAGCAGTGCTGGGATGGGTGATGTACTTGTATTTTACAGTCTGTCTCAAGCTACCCACTGAAGTGCAGGAAGCATATGATCCTGTCAGCATCAAGGACTGTATTATTGTTGATTGAAGTTTGGGTTTTGTTCAACAAAGGTTTCTTTTCACTGGAAAACAAAGACTTTAAAAAATGAAATTGTGGGAAAGAGCTGGTGTTAACTTTTCTACCAGTTCAGGGAAGGATAATTGGAAGAAAGTTTGGAGAGTCTTGAAATATTCCATTTTGATATTTTGAAAGGAACGTTTGTTTTGAAATGGCTTTTGTTTCACATGTTTAAATATATACAGAAGGGTTTGTTCTCTATTGAAAAGGTCAAAATAATTTCAAAGCAGTTTAAATGATCAAAACAGGTCCTTTCATTAACCAGAATATCAGTACATGAACTTTTTTGTTTACAACGTTTTCATCCCAATTTGAGATCAGAATTGTCTGTTGAAAATTTGAACATGAAGAGAAAGCTGCCTCTCATCCATCTTTATTCTGCAATTAAAAACTTTTAAGAGACCTCCATGTCTTAGTTAAAGTGAACATTAAATAAGTAATACAGGTTCTCTTTGCCTGCATCAGTAATTATCATGTAACTCCCACATGTCAGCAATAAAGAATTAGATTTAGCATGAAAGAACAAGTGGACGGTGAGGATATTTCCCTAGCCAGCTAGTGGTTTACTTTGTCTCAGAGAATACTCTTGCTGTCTGTGCCTCAGCATCCTTATTGTATTCTTATTGTGATGTGTATCATGGAAAAACATTACAGGTCCAAACCTTCACATTTGTTCTGCTTTCCATGGATGTTTTTTACATGCCTTCCTTCTTAGCTGCAAACTCTTTCTCTGCCTTTTCTACCATTCTCTTATATTTCCCTGCTCTCATTTAAGTTTCTGTCAAAATCAATAGAGTTCAGGCCAATAATAGCTATTGTATTCCCTGAATTTTTAGGACTGTTTGGAGTGTTCAAAAATTATCACATAATAGAAAGATATTGCTGAATTTTACGTTCATTTCATACCCAACTTAACCCTTTTTTCCAAGATTCTATCTTTTGGGCCTGGGTGGAAACTGAAGACTTTTAATATTTGTTCAAATGTCTGGACCTTCAATGACTCGTGTAGCAATTCCAAATGCATCCCCTGGGCTGTAGGGACTTGCTCTACATCACAGAAGAAGGTATTCCCCTGTGTTTGAGATCTAATTCTGTGTGGGCTAATAACCTTTGAATGTGCAAAGCATACTGGTGCTTTCTAGATGCCTTGGACTTGCTGCACACCCACAGCTCTGTCGATGGTACTTCTGTGGTGCTTCCTCAACTATGGGTCTGGGTGTCTTTCTGTTCTACAGCACATGTGAATATGCTTCTTATGGGAAAGCCCAGAGATATGAATACCCAAAGCAGAAAAAACAAGATTATTGAATATAAAATGAAAAATGTTTTCATGATTTATTTTTTTAAAACAAAGATATATGGATAGGACATACTGTGGTGCAGTGATTTTCATTCTGCACAGAGCTGTGTTCTCCAGTATTGCTCTGTGTTAGGACATGTATCACTGTGGTCTGTTAGGGATCTAATTTCCAAATCTTACCTCTTGATCTACATGTGAAAAAAACAGTCCCAAACAAATCACATTGTAAGCAGGATTTTTTCAGCTTCTGGAATTACGGCTTGAAGAATCTGCCAACGTGAAGTTCTCAAAAGCTGTTTAATGTTGGGAATCCCATGGAGTTTTGTGCCAGACTACAAACTCCAGACACAACATGTGACCCATTTGCCTTCTCTGTGTTTTGTTTTCTTCCTAAATTTGTGTAGGACAGAATTGCCAATTGATTAATTATCAGGGTTAATTATGAAGATCCAGTAAATAAACTTAGATGAGCCTCTATATACTGTGTAACTGTCTTGATCAAAGGCTTTGCTGTCAGACAAAAAAGTTGACTAGCAGGCAAATTATTAGAAATGTCTTTTTTCCAACCTGGATTGGGTGATAATAATGTTAAAAAATTGGAAGCTCTAAGAGGAATGCTCCTTTGCTCTCTGTGTGGAGAAAACACTGAAGACTATCACAGAATGGAAGAGATAGTCCGTTCCAGAGAAGAGATCACTGGGAAAGCAGAGATAGAGAAGATCCCAAATTGCCAAAGAGAAGGCTGACCTCAGTCAGAGGAGCACTCAAAAGCAGTAAGGACATACAGAAAGGGTGATACATTAGGGTTTTTTTTAAGTTTTTGTTTTTACCACCATATGGCCCAGGAAAGGTGCGTCATGAACATGGAATAGTCACAAAGCTTTAGTCCTGCAGTCTGGGAGGTTAGACCTGACCTGGAGAGAGGCTAAGGCAGTTGAAGGTCTGATGCCCTTGCCTAGAAAGTATGCCAAGGGAGGCTAAGAAAAGAAATGTTATTTCTCTCTCCTAGTATTGTGAAGCAAGATGACTGAGAAAAAGTATGTACGTCAGGGGTAATTTGACAATTGACACATCAAGGCTTAGAGGCTATATTAAAAGAACTATTAGACATGTCAATTAATTTTCCTTTCCCTCATTAATGAGCGTCTTAGCTATGCATCTTCTGTTTGAAGCAGGGAGCAATCATTTTTCCAGGTTCCTTCATGCTATGACAAATCACAGTCCTCTTGAGACATACATGAGGCAGGGTATAATATAGTATGATTATTGTTCCTAATTTCATGAATGACTCAACCTTCAAATTGAGGCAAAATTTAATACTTATTTTGAATGTTAAATGATGTTTCTGAAAAAAAAAAAAAGAAACTTATACTATTCAACATTTTTCAAAGCACTAGGTTGTTCCATACTTCTAATGTGATTCTCTTCCAGTAGCTGAGTTTATCCACTAACACTTGTCTCGGAGTTTAATCAGAACCCCAAAAGAAAGAAGGGGAAAAATCCCATCAAATCAATCCCATACACCAAAACCAAAGCTGGAACACACTCTTTCTTCTGCTATGGGAACTATGAAGCTACTGTTGACCTTCATTAAATGCCACAGCCAACTTTCTGATGTGCTCAGCAATGAGTCTCATGACCCACAAACAGAAAGCCAATCGAAATCATGGAGTGATTGCATTTGCCTTTTGTGTCTAAAAACCCACTGCTGGAATTTGCTGAGGGCCTCTAAAAATGCAGCAGAAGGATCACTGACAAAAGGCATCGTCTTTATAAATATTACCTTCAAACCCTGAGCCTAGCAAGCAAAAACTGTTTAATGAGCAGACAAAAAAAATACCTCAAACTGGAAGTCTAAACCTCCAAAACACTCTCTCTTTCTTTTTTTTTTTTTTTTTTTTTGTAATGATTTGAAGTCTTTAAGCTGAAAGAAAATGACCTGTGAACTAATTTGCCTTCAGGTTAAAACAGAAGCGAAATAAAAAAATAACACTAAGTGTTAACACAATATTAAGGTTACACAACTAAAATATCACCAACAAGGAATGAGGAGATGGGAAAACTAACGTTTTTAATGAAAGTGTAATTTCCGAGGCATTGTAGATCAAGTACGTTTTAGGTTAATCCTTAAGGAAATAAAGATTATTGGAGCTACATATTAAGCAAGAAAAAGAGGCTATAAAATACCAAGAGCTTGAGAGAGCATTACTGTCTGAACAGTGGTAGAGGTTTTTCAAAATAGTCTGTATTCTGTAACCACAGGGCTCTTTCTAGTTGCATTTCAGCAGCTGAATTCCTTCTGTATCTTTAGAAACCTCGCCCTGACGGCCCTGACTGACTCCTTGAGGTTTTTGCCTCCATATATGGCTGCCAAATTTATCGGAATCTGTGGAAAAGTGAGCAAACCTCTTAACTAAATTGAATTAATACTATGTAAGCATTGAATTAATACTAGCATCTCTGAATATCAGGCTTTGTAATTAAATAAAGGATTGGAGGAACTGATAAGGATCCTGCTGCATCAGGAGCTGTTGAGGAAGAAAAGAGCACCAGACTCAGTGTTAAGTGTGTCACACCATGTTTTTGACAAGGGGTGAGGAAATTATGACTACTTTGTCTGTACTCCTATTTGAATCAGTTGCCAATTGCATTAATTCAAAGGAGCAGTCTCTACTGCAAGCCAGTGAAATTCTGAATTGTCTGAATTCAGACCGGTAATAAAAAAACTTTATAGGTCTGAGATAACAGGACTTTGTCCTCCTTAGTGTAGATGTCTCTACTGTAGATAGAAAGGTAGATATTTAATAAGTTTTTAAGAATGATTGGAAATCTGACTTCCTACCTACCTACAAATAATCCTGCTTTCAGCAGAATAAGGGAACCATAAAGCTTAAATTAAGAATCATCTCTGTGGTGCCTCTTGAAGGTTATTTAATTTTTTTTTGCCGTTATTGTCTAGATGTTTCTGTCTCTGAAAAGTCACAGTTGTGTCTTTCAGGTATTTGGAGTTCTTTAATGAAATATCTAAAGCTTCCAAGAAAACATAAAATTATAAATATGAAAAGATAGTTAAAAATATTTTCAGTAAGTTAATTTTTTTTTCCCAACAAACTGTATTCTTTACAAATATACTCACAGACAAATATACATAGAAGAAAAACCCCAACCAAGTTATTTGCATGATAAGTTTAATACCTGCCAACTACTGTTTATCAGAGACAGCAAAATAACAAGGCTTTGTTCTGCCCATATGCGTTAACTCTTCTGCTTTGGAAGCTTTGGTCTAATGTTTCCTGAACATCAAGGTTTAATTCTTAGCTAGTTTTTTAGGAAAGCAAGATGTTTGCAATAAGGCATCCTGCCTAATAGTCTACCTCTAGTAACATCTGAACCTCATGGACAGTTTTAGCAAGAGGGGGAGAGTAGAGGGGCAATATATCGCTTATTGCCCCTGCGGAGAGGAGTGTTGGGGTGTGACCTAATAGAAAGTCAGTTCCTCTCTTCCTGGGAGTCCTTGTTGTATGAGTGAGGTCTCACCCCACAATTGAGTCTTTTTTAGAAAGTCGCTTTTCAGAAATGATGTGTGTGATGGATGAGTAGTGTAATAGTTTATATTTGAAATGGAGGAACCAGTTTATTACTATCTTTGAAAAGTATGTGACCCTTCCTTACTCTGAAGCAAAGCTCTCTTTTGTTTCGGGGTGCCAGGTCAAAAATACTTTATGACCATTACTATTATTTTTTTTTTAATAAATGTTTCTCTCTGTTCTTTTTTAACTGATGAAACTACAATTACCAAGGAGCCATTCCAAAAGCTCTTTGAAACTGCAAAGATTCCTAAGGATGTTTTAACTATGTATTTTACAGGTAATTGTTTTCTTTTTAAAGAAATGTGTCTTTTCTACGTCCTTGCTTTCTGCTTTCTCAGTAGATAAAGCTTTCTCTGAGGGTGCTGATGTCTAAGGCCAGCACGATACATTGACAGGCAGTGCAGATGCACAATTGAATTTGTTTTTTGCAGGGGCTTGTTTGTGGGCAGAGTCTTCTTTTTGTACCTCAGCATCCTTCCGCTATCTCTGCTTCTCATTATTCTGTGATGTGGGTGTGTGTCTCACGGTGACGCTGTTTCATGTTTTGGCTCATCCTGGAGGTCATTGAGTCCCACCTGGGATGGCAGTCTTGAACATATCTGAGAGGAAATGCCCCCAAAAGAAAAAAACAGACCCAGGACCCGTTTTTATCTAAATCACACAGAAAAGACCCAATGAGTTTGCTATGTTAAGCTTTCAGTAACTCAAAGCAACATTTCTACTAGGCATGGGATGGCCACTGTCTCATTTGAATGTATTTTTTTACACAGTTAGAGCTGTGTATTAGCATGACACTGTGCAGTAATTAGCAGGAATTTTCAGGATTTCTTAGCATCAGGCAGAAAGATTTGCTTCTCATAGCAGACGTCCCCTTTGGGAAGAAAATTTCAGATGAAGAGCATTTCACTGGATCAATAGATGACACCAACAGAAGAGGAAGCCTGCATTTGTCTTGCCGTGTCTTACATGCAGCTATGGGCAATAGAGGAAAGTATCTTATCTAGAGATTGTCTCTGATAAGGGGATATCCCTCAGACTCCCAGTGCAGCTAGCAATCACACATTGATTTTTTGAGAAACCAGCTGTGGCTATTTTTTAATTTGTGTTTTATGCGGTGGAACCAGAGGAATAAAGCCATGTCTTCATGTTGAAAGAAAATTTGTGAATTTTCTTCCCAAATGCAGCCAGGTGGTTTATTATCTTTCTCCTCTCTTCCTTTCTCCTCTTTCTTTCTTTCTCCTCTCTCATTTTTTTTTTTTAAAGGCGGGAGACCTGATTTCTGTAAACAACCCCCTAAAGGTACTCCCCTACCAATAGCAGTCCACTGCAAAATAGATAAGGTTCTCATTACGTATCCTCCATGTCTTGATCATAATTTCTATCACGGTTGACATTCTGGTCCAGTTATATCAGGTACGTTCTGTGTAAGTCCTTTAGAAGACCGGGATAAAACCCTGCTGAATGTAGGATCATTTTGCCTTGGGGAGAGAGTTAGTCAAAGTGCACATAGTTCAAGGTGGATTTCTAGTCAGATTCTGCAGTACTGGGACATTCTAAAACAAATATTTTTTAATCAAACATAGCTCAGAAGGAATTAAATTAGTTCTTTAATGCTTGTTTTTTCTCCAGAGCCATCAACACAAATTGCTTTGTAAAATAGGCAGCTAAATATAATAACACAGCATTAAACTGAAAAGAAAAAGTTAATACTGTTATTATGTGATGCATTTTGTTTGACTAAATTGTATGGATAATTTCCACCATAATTTCAGTGGTGTTTATAAACATCTTTGAAAAATATTTCAGTTTAACATTTTCTATAGCTCTGGTTTTTCATAATGTAATTGAATTTGGTATCTGTACAGTATCTAAGTTTTCTCATGTTGATAACTGCTTAATGATGTTTTAAATATAATAGTATGCTAGAGTGTTCTGCATAACCTGCCTTCCCTTCCCCTTAAAGATTTAATTAAGCTGGCCTAACATAGATATGCTTCTTTTAGAAAAAGATTCATATTAAAGCAAAAACATTTTTTTAAAACGCGGTGCTATATTGTCAGCCATCTCAAACAGGAAATATTTCTCTTTCATCAAAACCTTGAAGAAGAGTTCTTCTAAAATAGTTTGTTATTGGCAGCATTTGAGCTAAGTCTGCCTTGAAAATACTCTGACATATTTCAGACATTAATCTGTTTGTGAAAATTCTTTTTTTTTATGTGTTACTTGTTCACTCCAATTTCGTGAATTGCCTTATCTGGCTATGTTTAAATCCACAAGGATTTATTTTTAACTGTATTCTAATTGGTGTTACCTGGGTCACATCATACTTCATTCTCTTAACGGATTGCTATTTCTGTGTCAAAATGTACTGTGCTTGGATACAGTAGTGCACAAAATAACATAAACTAAAAACCCCAAGTGTTTGATATAATACAAATAAATGTTAATTCCCAATGTCAAAATTGCTCTAGATACATATCCCATCATACCCATGGACTTTATCTGTTTTTCCCACTTAGTTCTACTTTGTAAAATTTGCCATGAAAAAGGAAAGGTCATTTTTGTCAGGTCGGTACAGAAGGTTCTAGAGATCTGACTGGAATAACACTGCCAGTGCTGTAGGAGCATTTTAATGTACAAGCTCACAGACATAGATTCACTTTTTGTCTCTCTCATCTTGATACTCACCTATTCCCACGCTGAATGAGTATTGTAAATCTGCACATGAAGCAAATGGTGCATTAAATTTCACAATTGACATCCCAACTCCAGCACCCTCACACATGTACAATTTAACTGCGGCAAGGAAAGCAGTGTGAGCATGTGGGAATTCCATCCCTGTTTCAGCCTATCGCTGTGAAAAACAGAAACTACTGAAGAAGTCATGGGACTTTGACTTGTGTGTGTTTAAGATGAAGCTTCATCGCTGTGCAGCCAGACACACAAAAAAGCTTTCTGAAATGTAGGGCAGTTGATGTGCAATGTATCTCCTGCCCGCTGCATCCACAGCAGCCGTGAGTCTATCTGGCTGACTCCAGCCACACAGGCCCATGTGCCTAGTGTAATGCTACTTCTAATTAAGACCAGGGTGGGAAAGATCAAAGCCATGCCTTTTTTTCTTTTCCTTTTTTTTTTCTCTTCCCTTTTCTACACTAGAAAGCTGTTTTTTTTATTTTGAAGCTTCATTGCTCTGTGCTAAAATATTCACTGGAAACCTCACCTGTTTCCTTGGTGGAGGTTCTGCTGGTACTGGATTGCCTTTTTAACTTGGCAACTTCAGAGTCTTCTTTCCCAATGGCCTGCCAGCTAAATTGGTGTGTTACAGATGAATGCACAGCTCACAGATGGTGTTTGAGTGTTTAGTGGCTCTCAGAATTAGATGTGTATTTGGTCAGGAGGAAGATTACATTTTTCCTCCAGACAGAGCAAATGTCCTTGGGGATGTTTTCTGTGTCAAGGTGGAAACCGTTCCACACATCAGCAGGTACAGAGGACTCTCTTCGCTTAAGCAGGAGTACTACCTACATGTATATGTTTTTCTCCTCCTGCATAGGGTATGCTGCTACTATTAACATAATTTTTTTTTACCTTGATTTTCTTCAACTTCAATAGATGTTCTAGGCCTCTTCTCCTTTACTTTTTATTTTTTTTTAACTGAGATGGGCTCAAAGATATATTTATTACTCTACTTGACCAGTGAGGTTCTTCTCCAGGTCCTCAACTCTCTGTGTTATTGCTTGTGCACAAGGTTGAGCATTCGTGTTCACTTACTGGAAGAACAACTTTACAGACAGTGCTGTGTTTGTGCAGTCTGTACCTCCACTCACATCTTACATCCTCCTGTGTATAAACTGTGCCTTTTACTTATTCATTCACTGTCATCTGTCTTACTCAAAGCAGACAGAGGACAAGAAATAGGGGAGGAGTTACATGCTTTCTTTTGCTTCTTGACTATCCCAGTCCTGTAATGAGGATGAATAACAGAGACTATTTGCTGCCTTTTGTTCCTTTCTAGAGTGAAATATAAAACAGAGCTTCTTAAAAGTTCTGAAAGCTATGCTCGAGTTTCCTCGTTTCATGTTTGTTCCTCATCCAGAGCTGGAACCAGACAGACTGGAATATTTTAACAAAGCCTGTTCTTGTAAGATTTCCAGACTGTTTTGCCAAGCCAATAGGCTCATGAAAATGCAGTTAAGCATGAAATAGGCAAAGTTTTAGTTGCCGACCTAAACTGCAGGCATGACGATAATAGTTTGGTTTTTGTCACTTTTGCTCTGTCATTGTCAGATGCTGCTCAAAGCTGAAATGTGGAAAGCTCTGCCAGCTCCCCGCAAGGAGCCACGCTGTCCTCCAGCACTATTGCCACACTGCTTAAATTTTGTGATTCTTCCTTCCTCTTACGCTTCCTTCCCCAGCTTGGTAAGAAATCTCTTCCTGTGAATGTTTCAGTTAATTGCCTCAGGAAATTCTTAGTTCGCTAAAGGCAGGAGATGTGCTCCTCTGCCAGCCTTACACAGTTGGGTAAAGGGACTGCTGAGGACAGGAATCTGCTGCTGTTTGCCAGTTTTCTGTTGTCATAAACTGTTTCATAGCAAAAGCTGAGTGTCCACCATTTTGAAGCTAGCAGGGATGTATCCAGAGGAATATGAAGCTGTCAGCACTTTCTGCCCTTCCTCTTTAATGAACATGTCTTGGCCCACTGACCCACAGTGTCCATCCCCTAGTATGGAAGAAGACAGTAGTCCCTCCCAGGTAACAGCTGTGCCAGCATATATCCCTGTGAGTTTCTTGGAATAGGTGGGTTGTGGGAAAAATTCAGCTGATGTTTTTACTCTGGCTCCTGGCTGTGCATGTGATGCAAACACACCTGGGCTGTGGCAGATCCAGAGCTTGCTGCCTCTTGGCCATCTCTTGGTGAGCTATTGCAGCCTGGACTCTGAAAGGAACTTGGTTGCCATCCCCCTCCTCCTCCCCAGCTCCTTGGGGAAGTGTGGGTGTTGCCAGGTGTACTCATGTACCTGTGTCGTGTTCTCTGTGGCAACTCCAAACAATTATTGCAGTTATTGGCTGACTATTTTTCCTGCTTTGAAAGAATATTTAGTTCCTAAAGCCTTCCTTTGGTGTGTTTGGGTTTCACATGCTTCTGGCAGTTTCTTTTTTCCACCACAGGTGTGCCTGAAAAATAAATGAGTCGTGATTTCCAGCATTTTTCTGTACTGTGATTTTTGGATTTTATAGCAAGCTGTAGAACGAGTTCCCCTGTGAGCATTTGTGTGTTAAGGAATGACCTAAAGTCCCCTCCCTTACAGCAGACATACCCTCTATTGGTGGTGCCCACTTTCTTGGTACTTGAAGAAATGAAGCACTGGTGTATCCTGGAAAGAAATGAGGAAAAAAAACCTGTCTACATGCATTTCAAATGTTCATACTTATGCTTATATTCAGTTTGCATACAAATAAAGTAATATTTTATTAGGAATCCAGTGGACAGAATAATGGACTGTAACTCAGCAGAGCTCAGTTCACAGCTCTGCTGTTGGCTTATTGGGCAGAGTCGTTTATATCATCACCATACAGCCTGGGATAAAGGCGATCTCTTTATAATGTGTGATCTATAGATGAAAAATGTTATGCAGCAGGGACAGTAATGAAATCTTTCTAATGATAATAGAATTGTATGTTTTTTACATGTATCCAAAGGAATATGTATTTGTTGTGGGTGGTGGAACAAACCAGATTCTCTTCTGCCTCATGCTTCATCAGTATTGCCATTTTAAGGGCTACGTGCCTTAGTGTATTATTTTCAGATGTACCCTCAGATACAGGTGTGCTTTCCAACTGAAAGTGATAGCATTTCATAGCAGTAATGCTGGGCAGCGTTTCCTGCGCCTTCATTGCTGTTGATAAGTCATAAAGGACTTTATGGCTGAGTTTAAATACCTACCATTTACGATGATGATGGGGAGGGGTCTTTTATTTGTGAATTGAGTAAATACATGGCATAGCTCCTTGGGCTGTGAGGACTGTCATTCCCTGAAAGTAATTTCCATAAAGTCATTCGTGCCTGCATTTGCTCTTTAAATCTTCTCTGGCTGTATGGGTAGTAATAAACATTTATTTTGCCTTATTTTATGCAATGTAAATAATAGATACATTCCAGACTGGATCCTGAATCCCTTAGCTGGTGTACCCTGGTGTAGCTCTGTAGGAAGCGGGGTTGTATCAGCTGAGAATCTACCCCTGCTGTCAGTTGTAAGTGCCAGTCCTGCAGTGCAATATACAAACGTTTGTCGTAGTTTGTCAGCAGCAAAGCTGTCACCCAACAGTACGTGCTGCCTTCTATCAGCCATTACTTTTCTGTCATCATCATCAAGTGTAGCTTAAGAGAATCTGTGCATCGTTTCCTTCCTTCTGAACAATTTCCATTGAAATAATTGACCTGCTTTTATGGTAATTTGGTCTCTGCTATTTGTTACTGCAGCATTTTGCAAAGAAAAATGCAAAACTAATGCCCTAGAACAGAAACATTCAGCCAAATTACTTACCAGTAATCCAAGGAATCATGGATAAATCCATTGCTCAAGTGGCTTCTCATTTGGAGCTTTATATAGTTTTCACCCAAGGGTTGAGATTTGGGTTTTTTTGTGGGTGGAGGGGTGGTTTTGTTTTTGAAAGGTAATACTCATGCTCTCTGCCCTAAAGCAACTTTATATAAATCTCTTCTGAAAACTGTATCTGCCAGCACTGTCACTCCACCCATGAGCTTTCACTAGTAGCACCAGCTAAAAATATTTAAAGGGGCTGTTTCCACTTGTTTGGTGAATTTCATTTTGTGTTTCTGCCTCCCCCTCCTTTCTTCATTCCTCAAAAATGTCAGTAAGAGATACCATTTAAGCCCAGTGTTTTGAAGTGACAATCATTAAACAGCCTTACACCATGATTAATGAGCACTCACAAACAGTTTGCTGTTACTTACAAGGAACTTGGGGCCCACTGGATTTGTTTTAAAGCAAATTAAGAGATTCCAGATATGGGTTGGGACCTTCACTGAGTCACTGGATATGCTACATTTTCCACCAGTTTCTACCACTGGCCGATGGTGTTCACGTCAAGGTGTTACACAGTTACAGAGAAGTGACACTCAGGATCACTTCTGACAAGTTAACAAGGAGGACCTTAATATCTATTTAAGAGCTGAAAATTATAGTTAAGGTGTGTAATGAAAATCTTTAAGACTTTAAAAAATATAATTGCTGTTCCAAAAGTAAAAATTAATGTTGCTTGGTTCTACCTAATGTGCTATTTTTCTTGATTTCTTTGACTTCCAGAAAGCTTGGCTTTCTATGGAGTTTCTGGGATGCTGTTGCTTTTTCAGAGCAAAGATGCACTGAAGTCAAGTCATCACAGATCCTGCCCTGCTAGCTTGAGCAGGTTCATTGCCAGTGGAAGGTTTCTAGGGTTTGATCACAGTGACTGTGCTCTAATTTTCTCAGCTTTCCTTTAGAAGTTTGTTGAGTAGGTGGATTCTGTTGCTTACATAGCCAGAATCTCAGCAGGCATGACGTAGCTCATGGATGGAGACATTAGCTCTCTTGAAAGTGGAAGAAGGTTGGGGAGCAATGGGGTGATGAAGCCACAAGTTGAATGTTTTCTTTGCTGCTCAAGTCATAGGGAAGTTCAGAAGCCAGGCTTTGTATGATGTGTTCACAGCACTTACACAAGCAGCTTCTGCACAACCTGTTACAGAGCTGGAGTAAGTGTATTCATGAAAGTACTCACTGCGTCGTCAGGTCCTGCCTCCGCAAGGAAGAAGTAACTTTCCTAGCCCAGTGTTTTGCTCACTAATGTTTCTCAGTACTCCTGGTACTCCAGGACTGCTATGAATGAGAGAGGACTCTATTTTTAGTGCTCTGAGGTGCGTGCCCAAATTCTCAACCTGTGTGTTGGGTCAGAGGAAGGATTTATATCTTTAAATATCTCACAAGTGGGATATTGAACCTTTCACTCTGGTGTTGCTTGTTTGGAGATAGCTTCATTTACTAAATTGAGCCTAAATAATGATGGTTCTTAAATTAAATGAGGTGGTGATCTAAATCCAGACTTTTGAGGAAAATACATGTTTACGTGTGCTCTCAGCACAGAGGCAAAGATTGGCAGTAATCCTCATAGGATATGGATTTCTGACATGGGTGAGGCTGAGTGGGACATATATGTAATTCTGCTTTTTGATGAAGGATGAGAAGAGCATTATGAGTTAAGAGAGTGTTCTTTATTCCTTTCTATTTTTCCCTTTACTTTTTTTAGCTTAAACAAAACTCTATTTACTCTGTGTGGCTAATCCTGGCCTCCTTCACATGCATCCTGCTCAACACTGAGGATAAGGAATAATGTAATGCCAAGTCTGGTTCCAAAATCCAGACCTGTAGATGGCAAGTTTTGAGGTTTTATTTATCCCACTCATTCAAATCTAGACCAAATGCAGAATCCTTTTTACATTTCTCCATTACTATGCACAGTTCTCATTGGGATTGCTAGAGAAGGACAGGTACACAGAAGAAATTCTTAGATTAAAGCAGGAAAATGCTTTAAAAAAGTATAAAATACACTGTAAATATTGCTGCTGCTTCTTCTCCAGTTTCATGCTATGTTTTGAAAAGCCAGCAGATTTTCTCTCACAAAAAGATCTTTATATTCCCAAACTTTAAGAAGCCTTAATCAATATAAATAACAGCTTGAGCATGGTGACATCATATTTACTCCTAGAGTTGTGCATCTCAGCTGCTTAGTCATTTAAATCAGTGGAAATAAGCACAGTAGTTATAAGTATCAAAAGGTCAAAGAACCTACTGTCTTTTCAGCTTTGAATCAGCTGAGACACTCCAGTTTCTTGGAAATGTAATGCCAAAGCTGCATCTCTGCATCTCATTTCTCTCTGGTTTCTTTTTTTTTTTTTCCTTCCCCTTTGAAGCAGTATAGTAATTAGCTTAAAGGGCAAATCACACCACACTTGGTAGCAGAGTACTATACAGTACAAGTTCCTTTCTATTTTCTCTTTCACTTGAAACTAGTTTAAAGAGTAGCTTCAGACCACATTGTGTACTGAAATATTTGATTGAAGTTCTCTTACCCAAATGCCAAAAAGCTGTTCACATTTTTCAATAAAATGAATACTTTTCCAGTACAAGTCCTTTTGCCATTTTTCTCAGAAGGCAAATAAGTGATAAAGAGTTCCTCAGAGACCAATTTGTGAGAAAATTAAAAATCAAAATGGAAGCAAAAGACTTTAAAAAACTTGGGTTTAGATGTGTGGAGGGGGTTTGTTTGTTTTCTTCATAGATTAGTGGCATGATTTCTGGGAGGAAGCCACCTATTGCCTAGGCTGCAAGAAAAAAAACATCGTGTTTTTTACTGTCAGATGCGTTGGTCAATCAAAAGTAATGATCAGAACTTGTGCTGCATTTGTGGCTCATCCTGTATGACAGGACTCTACCACGTTTTAGCAGCTGCTCTCTCTTACATGGTTTTCTGAACGACTGTTTTTTTTCCATGCATTTCCAGCGGCCGTTCCGCTGCTGAAGTGAAGCTGTCCAGGCGGGTTGTCGAGCGTTTCCATTTTGTGATATACACAGCCTTCTCAGAGCTGGGAGCCACACACTGGTGCTCCAGGGACTTCGGCCTGCTCGCCCTGATGGTGGTCCTGCTTTGGTTCCTGAGACTTTACCTGCATTATTTGAGCCAATGGCTCTTCCTTCGATCCATCTCAGTTCCTGTTACAAAGTAAGTCTCACAGTCTTTTTATCTCTGTTTGAAAATTTCTACAAATACCTTGATTGAGGGACCTAGACAGGCTCAGTTGATGGTCCCAAGCCAATGGTATGAATTTCAACAAGGCAGAGTGCTGGGTCCTGCACTTCAGCCACAACAAACCCCAGCAGTCTTGGTACAGTCTTCTAAAGAGTGGCTGGAGAGCTGCCCAGCAGAGAGGAACTTAGGGGTGTTGGTTGATACCTGGATAAATATGAGCCAGCAGTGTGCCCAGGTGGCCAAGAGGGCCAACAGCATCCTGGCCTGTATCAGGAGCAGTGTGACCAACGGGACCAGGGGTGTGATCTTACCTCTGTACTCAGCCCTTTTGAGGCTGCACCTCGAGTACTGTGTGCAGTTTTGGGCACCACAGTATAGGAGGGATATCAGTGTTCTGGAGAAGGTTCAGAGAAGTGCAACTAGGCTGATTAAGGGTCTGAAGAACAGGTTTTATGAGGAGAGGCTGAGGGAGCTGGGGGTGTTCCACCTAGAGAAGAGGAGGCTGAGGGGAGACCTTATCACTCTCTGCAGCTACCTGGAGAGGAGGATGTTGTAGTGATGTAGGTATTTATTTCTTTTCCCTAGTAACTTAGGACAAGAGGACATCATCTCTTGTCACACCAGAGGAGGTTCAGATTGGATATTAGGAAAAATTTCTTCACTGAAAGAGTGGTGAAGCATTGGAACAGGCTGCCCAGGGAGGTGGTGGAGTTGTCATCACTGGAGATGTTTAAAAAATGGGTTGACAAGGTGCTTTGAAAGATGGTTGAGTGGCTATGGTGATGTAGGGCTAACAGTTGGACTTGATGATCTTGAAGATCTTTTCCAACCTTGATGATTTTATGATTCCAAGTCGTTTCTTTGCACTATGAAGAGAATTGATGACTAAGACTCATCCTAAGGGCACTGTATGCAAGTCCTGATAGGAGCATCTGCAAACACTAGAAAAACAAGGACTACATCCAGACTACACATGATCTGAGATGCAAATGTGATCCTAACAGAAAGGTGAAGGTGCTAATAATGTAAAATTTCAACCTAGGACAGGATGTATCTATCTGTGCATCTTATGTTATGCCCATCTGTTTCATTTCTGATATATCCAGTGGGTTATGTATCTTCCAAAAAGATCATTATCTGTTATTTTGGATATAGTATTTCAAAAAGCCTAAGAAGTGCACAAAATTGAAGAAGCACTTAAATCATACTTGTTGTTACCAAAGTGATCTATGAGTAAAATACTTTGAAGAATTTAACTTTGATATATCAGTTTTACTGTGAGGACTAAAATAAGTTGACATATTTTAACTATATGATACATTGACTTCAGCTGAGGAATCAGAGCTCTCTAAAGAATTCCAGGAAAATCATTACTTATCATTACTTGACATGGAAAACAAAAACCCCCAAGATGGAGAACAAGTCTGCAAAGTGATATCTACCTGGTTCTCCGTATGTTGCTGTGGGGTAGAGAATGGGTTTACAGAGAAAAAAAAACCCAAACCAACTTAGTTATGATTAAAGAAGGGAAGATTTCTACAACATTTTTTTCTCTTTTTCTTGCACTTTAAAGCATCATGCAAACCTGAATCAGTCATAAGGAGCCAGTAACATGCAACTCTGTGACCTATGTTTGCTGTGATATTGAGATTATTGTCTAAAATTTTAACAGGGTCTCTAAGAAAACTCTGGATAGCTTTGGGCATTGTTATGGTGGTCTTCTAGATCTTAATGCAAAGCCAACCATCTCTCACTTCTGGCCTTGCACAGCTCAGGCAGGCTCAGCCAGCTGGCATTAAAACTTGTGGGAGGCCAAGCATCAAGTCTGTGAAAGCAGAAGGAACACAACAGAAGGAAGCAACATGTGAGAGAGAGGTGATCATGTTCGAAGCCATTAATCACAGCTGTCCCAGGCAGTCAGCTAGATAAAGGATTACGTTCTCAAGCCAAGATGCCCTGGATCAGCATCCTGATCTGTAGCTGTGTGCCCACAGAACATGAGACTGGGTTGAATTCTCTCTAATCCCACCAGATACAGTGGTAGCACTCACCAGTTGGAACCAAAATGAGAATCAAAGTACTTCATTTTTATTTAGGAGCAGAATGTAAGCCAGTTTGATGGGCTTGAAATTTTTACCTTTGATTTCAGCACCTCTGTGCGGCTCACAGTACTGTGCAGTTCCTGTCTCCTACAGTGACAGCAAATTTGCCCATTGCATGAGCTATGTGAATCCCACCATCCTATGGTGTTAAGAAGAGCATTTCCAGTCACTTTAGGGATGCTAAAAGATGTCTCTTCCATATCACATTTTCTGCCTTGTTCGGTGTCCAAAGGTGCTGCAATATGCAGAGAGGGGTGAGCTCCTAGGGTCCATGATTGCACTGGTGCTTCTAGGAGTTTCCTGTATCTTCCTACATCTTAGCTGTAACTGCAGACTCTGAGGGCCTGGATGTCCATCCACTGAGCTGAGAGTTAGAGTAGGTCAAAGGACACAGGAGCAGCAGGAGGAGAAAAATTATTATTACTTTTAGTAGCTTCATACAGTTTTTGGTCAGAGGTTTGTGAGCAAGATAGGATGCAGCTTTACAATGCAACATGTTGCATGCATGATCCTGTTGCGTTTCGTTGTGGTGTTTGGGTTTTTTTTTTTTGTTCATTTTGGGTTTTTTGGCTTGATTTTTTTTTTTGTTTGGTGGGGAGGAGGCGAGGTGTTTGGTTGGGTTTTTGTTTGTTTGTTTTGTTTCATTATTTCTCTTTTTGCTTCTTTACAGATTCCAGATTTTCCCTCACACTGTCAAACTATGCTACCAGAACTCCTTGCTACAAACCAGTGAAGAGTTGGTCATGGTTGTGGTGGGACCCCTAACCTTGAACACAGGGCTGCTTCTTATGGTCCTGATCAGATGGGGCTGTCAGCAGCTGTTTGACTCATTCCCTTCCTTCTTGTCAAAGTTTATCATAGCTCTGGGACTCTGGACAGTGCTAGACCCCTTGGCAGTGTTCGTAGTGGATTCAGTCCTGGGGGTAAGTCACTTAAAATAACTTGGACGTGAGACCTTGACGTAGAAGTTTGTTTTATTCAATGAATCACTGAGAGATATGAAATTCCACCCCTGGCAATGGAACATGAAAGTTAAAAAGAAATTAAATAATAATGTTATACATTACCTTTTTATTAACGAAATTCCCGTCTAATGGAGTCACTGTGTTTCTGCATAAAATTAAGAGCACTGTACAAGCCATATATGGAGATAAGAAAGTAAATCCACTGCTGGAATGATTGCATCTGCTTTGAAAAGGATTACTGCAATTTTGTATGTTAATGGAGATAGGTTAATGAACAGCCCTTATTATTAGCACTTGAGATTTTTCTGAGCACTGAAACAAGCAAACTGAAAAAATAGAGGTTGTTGTGCACTTCTCTGACATGCAAGGTAGTTAATATAATTTGCTGGCATGCCTAAAAGGACTTGTGAAAATGAAAGGCAGAGAAGAAAAGAGCTTCATCGTACTTAAAATGATGAGAGTAAAAAGCTTCCAACTCTATCTGTGCCTGTGTGTATGCTCCATGTAGCCCATCTGTACTTGGGTGGTGATGCCCTGTCTGCCAGAATGTGTGTTTAAGATTTGGCTTTTGCTATGTAGGTGACATAGGATCCTTTTGATGGGCCCAGGGTGTTGAGAGCTTTTCTGGAATTGTGGTATTGTTCCTCTTCTGCCTATGTCTGTCTTTCAAGGATGCATTTGTTTCTGTTGCTCACTCCAGATCAAGGACTAAACCACAGTCCTTGTTGTGGATGAGGTTTTCTCAGGTCTCTTGGTTCCTCATCTGCTAACCTGTGCTCTGCTTTTAAGAAGTACTTTTTAAGATGTGATTTTTCCACTCTTTACATGCTGTTTCCCATTGCAGTGGTTTTGGAAATTAAAATTCAGCAGTTCAAGAAATTTAATTGAAGCTCACTTGGGAGGTAATTGCAATATTTTAAGCATGTGGCAGCACACTGTAGGTTTTGCTTGGACAGCTTGCTTTTTTTTTTTTTTTAATTTCATGGTATAAAACATGCACAGAATTGAATTTTAATTGTAGTTACTCTGATTAACATCTTTTTTTTTTTTCCAAAGAGAAAAGGGGTATTTCCCAATATCTAGGATAGAAATATTTAAATATATCAAAGGCTTTTTTTCTCTCCTGTAATAGTGGTGTATTCATAAATACTGGAGGAAAGGCTGAGGTCTGCCTTGTCTTTCCCACACTTGCATTGAGAAAATCACTGCCATTGACTTCAGTGGAATTGTGGTGCTCAGTTCTAGCCAGACTGGATTCATTATCAAACAGGGCTTGATCGGGGGAAACATGAGATGTTTTGTTAAAATACTTCACAGAACAGTGAAGTACTCTCTGTGTACTTCGTACTGAAATTTTGGCAGTTTTACCCACCAAGATTATCTTTGGTAGAAACTCATTTGTTCAAATATTACACAATGTGCTGTGTGTATCCTTTCCAAAATGAAACTGTATTTTTACATGTGTTTTCATTATTGCATTTGTAATTTTTTTTTTCTCCTGGCATTCTTTCAGCAGCTATTTCAGATTTACTTGCCAATCTATTGTAGATCAAGCATTTTTATATGTTGTGTTGTGGTAATATGAGTTATTTTAGTGCTAGAATGTATTTTAGTATCGTAAGTGACCTTAATACTTATGAAAGATGACAGATAGCCCTGGAGAGAAACGTTTTTCTGTTTGTTAACTAATTTTTTTATTGTTAAGGGAAGACTGGAGAGTCAGTTACATGTTTGTGGGATTTCAATTCACAGTTCAAGTTACTGTGTCAAAAGTCTGGTTCCAGGCTTGGTTTAGTATCAGCTTAAAGAATGATGTTCCAGGGGTGAGAAACTTTCCTATGATTTTGGAGAACACAGTTCTAGTTCTGTTTCCACCAGAGCTTTCCCAGGACTAGTCACTTGGTCTCGTCATAGCTCATAAAACTCAGACAGTGACATCTCTTTAGATACATGTCAACAGAAAAAAAAAAAAGAGATAGCAAAGTGTGTACAATATCATCGTTCTGTGGTGTAGTAAGTACCTTAACTAAGACAACTATTGACAAATGTTACTCCATTTAAAATTAAGACAGCTGTCTTGGACCATACTGAGGACCACGGCACAGTTGACGCAGTCTCTTTAATAGAAAAGTACATTTCTTCGGTGCTGTTTTTGCCTCACCAGGAAGAGCTCCTCAGATAAGGGAGAAATTATTATTTGCCATTAAGACTTTTGCTGCTCTGGAGGGATTTCAGGATGTGACTGCTGGGCAGAGATTTGGTAGACAGTCTCATCAGTAAGAGGGCGGTGGAGACAGATAGCTATTTTTAATTTTTTTTTTTGTTTCCAAGAGATGAAGGAGATGGAACAGAAACAGATGATAATGTATTTTAGGGTTTTTTTTGTTAAGAATACGGACAGATCTGAACTAGTGACTAGTCTTTATATGCTACTACAGGTCTCCTGGGTCCTGTAATTTCCATTACAGAAACCTGGCAGTGTTGCAAAAGGTGAAGAGAGAACAGAAATCTACTCAAGATTCTTGGTCCTTGTAAAGCTCATCCTTGGACTTGTAATTGTCTTTTCTTTCTGTGCATGTCACTGCAAAGGGAGACAAAAATTGGGAGAAAGTTTTGACTCTTCCTAAGGATTAGACCATGCAAGTTGCTCCAGAAGGTACAGGTTTCTTGAAGCCTACAAGTCACAGAATCCCTCTCTGAATGTTAAATCAGGGATTTTTCTTTTTTGTGGTGTTTTACATCTTTGCAAAATGTGTTAGTGTGATTTAACATAGATATGGCTGTCACTGTGTCACTTTAAAAAGAAAAAAGTGAAGACAGGAATGTGTTTTTGCTTTCAGCAGAAGACCCATGATGTGTAACTGAATTCTTCTAAATTGATCCAGCAGAGGGCAATAATATGTCAATACAATAGCTAGTTCTTAAGAACTAGGTATGGAGGTGGGGGGGCGTGGGAAAGAAAAAATATATTTTGGAACACCTTATCCAATTTTTTACTGGAAGTATAATGAGACAGAGTGCTATAAAACCTTCATGTTTCTTTGTGAGTCAATACACAAACCACCTTATTCCTAATCAAATTAGTGTTTTTATGCAATGAATATTAATTCCTTAACCAATATTTAGTATGGTAAAGATTTGTTTCATCTTCAGTAGAATAGTTACTTATGCTTATTTGTTTACAAAGCAGTTGAACATATTTATAGCATAACTAAGCAGGGTATATGACAGTCATCAGTACTGGAGAAGCTATTAATGATAAAACTTACTGTTGGTACTTTTTACTGTTAAGCAACATTTTTAATCCCGCCACAGCAGTAGAAGTATGGTGCAGCCAGATCTCTTAAAAGCTAGTGGTCTCATTGTGTCTTTCTTGAAAGGACACAAAGAAATCAAATTGGAGCTGTATCATTAAATAATGCTGATGCTTGTTGATTCTTCGGTGTTACAGACTGTCCTTGTGGCTTCTCAGACTGGACTGATGGGACACTAGGAGTAGGGAGGTGAGGGAAATACCTGTTTTCTGACTTAAAAGGTTGCAGACGGACTTGATAATGCATGTACATTAATTAAAATACAGCTTCATAAGGGAGAACTTGTCTCTTCTGCACTGAAAAAAGGTCAACCCCTTTGGGCAAAACTTAACAGAACCCCTCTGGTGTCCCCTGTCATCTACTTGTAGTTGCTTTCTCCATTTTTCTCACCTCATTGGGTCTCAGTGAAGCTTTGTGAATCCACTACCTTCTCTGACTGATGCTATTGTTTGCAAGACTAGCTGAAGAGCTATGCTAGGTGTCAGCCTGCGACCCATACAGATGCCCATACTTGTGTTTGGCATCGCAGATGACACGATGGTTATTTTTGTTTTCCAGTGGTAGCACCAAACACTGACCCTTCCCAAAGCAGGGAGCTGGCATGTATGTGCTCTCCAGAGTGCACGTGTTCAGATGGATGTGTGGATAGCTTGGCGAGTCTGGCGGGAACCAGCGTGTTTTCCCATGGCAAGGGCAAGCCATTTTGAGACTGTGCAGCTTGGATGCACTGGCACAAGTGTTTTTTGCTCTCTCAGCACTCCTGAATCCAGCAGCATAAATAATTCAATATTATACCTCGTTGATCATTGAAATAAGGCAAATTCCAGCATCCCTGCCCTTCAGCTTTTCCTGAAATATGTTAATTAATCTTGCATTGAGTAATTTCACCATGTCATGGGTTTTGTTCACTAAGTCGCAATACTTGTACTAACATAAACCAGAAAATAGTTGATTATACATCTCGTGGTTAATTTCAAATTTTGTGTAGCAGAGTCTGAAGTTTCAAGGTGCGTGCCCCACAAATTACAGTTAACATCTTTCTTATATAGAAATTCAGGTTCTTTTGTGACCATAGGTAAATAGCCTTATCAAGTTTGACATTTTCTTATGCTGATTTCTCCCCATTCCCCCAACAGCGACTTGGGAACAGTGTAGAGAAACCCATTGCTGATGCTGCAAAACTCTACTGGGCCTTTCTAAGAGCAGAGGGATCAGGGATTCCTGGTGCCTTAATCACTGTGATGCTTTACACAATCCTGTTCATCATCTCATCAACAGTCTTGTACCTGTACTTTTTAAGGTATGTCTCTTCCCGTTGTTCCCTTAGGAGATTTTGGCTCATGCCACTTCTCCTGGAAGGTCAAATAAGGTGACATCAGAAAATCTAGAGCAGTGTCACATATTCAGACCTCAGAATTGTAGACAATCAAGGAGGGAGTAGCTTCTGCTTGACTTTAATGCACTGGTATTTGATGGGCACAGCAAGTCTAAGAGGGAGCAGCTTACTTCCTCAACAGGAACACGATACCATGATTCTTTATGGAATCTAGGAGGCTCTGTTCCTTTGCCTCCAGACAATGGTGTCTGTGTCAAGGATTTAAGCACTGAAGTGTGCGTAACTTTTATGTACTCTGTGAGATGTTGCATTTAGTCTTCCAAGCAGGGGTTTTGTGAGAAATAGGAACAATTTAGAAAGCTACGTAAGGTGTGAAGTGCAAAATCTCTCTCTGAATCTGCTGTGGCTCCCAGAGTCCTTCAGGCTCTTGGTGATAAAGATGTTTTGACTAATGTGACTGAGGCTTTAAACCACTCTATGACAGGACAAAATCAAAAGAATATTTCCAGGACTTTAGCCCATTATTCAATTCATTTCAGCCTAAAATTTGAACAGCTACCTTTCTTGTCACTTTTCTAGTAGTCACCGTGAGCTGTACAGGTGATGGGACAAGTGTGGGACACTGAAAATCAACAAGATAATTTATTGATTTTTAATATATTGAAGGAAAAAAATGTTTTCTTTTTTTTTCTGGCTGACTTGTCTACAGTGGAATATAAATTTTTGTACTGGCCCTTGATTCACCCAGTGATGAGCATTGAGTGGTGGTGTGAACTGATAAAAGCTGTACGCAAAGGCAAGATGCAGGCAGGTGTAAGAACAGAAAAGCTCTGCACATGTCCTTCAGCTGACAGAATCATCCCTCAGTCTGCTTTCCACAAACTCCTTTGCATCAGGCAGGAAAAGATAAATGGCAATCTAAATTTCTGCAAAGTATTTCAAGAGCTCCTGCGTTCCTGGAAGCTGTACACAACTCCAATGCACTGGTAGTCTAGTTAATTAGTTTTTGAGATGTTAATGCCTTCTTAATCATTGACTTAATAGTTTTGAATAGCTTCATAAGTTTTAGCTGCTGTCGTTTATTACTCAGGAAAATTAATTTAAATTAAAACATTTGTAAGGCAGGTTTTTATGAGAATATTACCAACATCTTCATTGTCTGGGGAACAGGTGCAAGATCATCAAAGGTTTCGTTCCTTCTGGATCAATTTTCCCATAATGTTTTCCAATAAAGGGGTGGGGGGAGAATGTTACTAGGGGAAAAAGTTGTCTTAGTACGACACATTTTAAAAATGATTCACAGCAAAATACAAAAGCGAAGGGAAGATAACAAAATCTGTTACAGTGCGTAAGGACTTTGAAGTTCTGTGCTTGATAACATAAAGGAATGTTCTGAATACTGAAGTGTGTGGAGAGTAAAGGTATACTATAAGCTTTTGAAATTGCATGAAGTTTCCCTTCCTTGTATGTCAGCAGCCCAACACAGTGGGAAACTTAGACCTGGCCAGAACTCTGGGGCAGCTCTTTGAGTCCATTAATGCTTCGATAGCAATAATGTATTCTAAAATGCTTTTCAGGAAAGCATCTTTGCAATTAGTGACATTGTTCCTTGAATACTGATATAAAAGCATTTGTTTTCAAGAGGAAATAACCAAGGCAGCAGAATCCCTTTGTTTGAATATTTCTCAGGTGTTATATCTCGGAGATATTAAAATGTAACGTTGCTCAACTCAGAAAATATATTTTTTACATAGACATCCACAACATATTTCTTTTGTAAGGTAAACCAATATAAATATCAAGGAAAGTCTTTTGTGTCCTGAGACACCAATCCACAGGGAAGACTTTGGAGGCTGAGTGCTGGAGTTGGTGCCATTGGTTAGTATTACTCAGCAATCTGCAATTTAACAAAACTCTTCAGCAGAGAATAAAAAAAGGGATAAAAACAGTGAATGCACCAGATCACCATGGCAAGTAGAGAAAGTGTCTGTTTCTGTCACAGCTAGAAAGCTTCATGGCAGGACTGATGAAGAACCAGGAAGCTAATAAAATTATGGGCAGGGTGTAAACAGCAGAAGGCATCTATTTGTGTCTTGATAAACCAACATACCTCAATAAATCTGTCTCCTCTTGGAGTACATCTATCATGGAGAGATAGTCTATTTTCCTTTTATTCTTTTTGGAAAAATGAAATAACGCTGGTTGCAATTCCTTAATTTTAATTCCACTAGACATTAGAAATGGTCAGAAATTTGTTGGTGAAATGTTTTCTTCACTGTGAAAAAATGCAGACCTGTCCCAATGAAAAGTGTCTGCTGGAAAGAGTCTAAAATTCTGAATATTGAAATATATTTTGGGGAAAAGATTAAAAAATATACATTTTTCAATGTTAAGAGCAACATTATTTTTTATATTTTTTACAGTTGTTTTCAAGAAAAAAATCAGGGAGGCTCAAGTGAAGATGTGATAAATTGTTTTAAAGCACTCTACACTTCAATTTTTGGTTTGTGTAAATTTTTTTAGAAGTCCATTTTTTGATCTGGCACTGGACAGAAAATCATTTAAATGTTTCTGTTCTTTCTGATAAATAAATTAAATTGTAAGGTAGTATACTGGGTCTCATTTCTCCAGAAAATAGCACCTGAGTTCTGTTTTGCTCTCTACTGCATTAGCAATAGAAACTATTACTGTCATGCTTACAAGAAGCCATGTTGAGAAACAGGAAGAAGCGTTTTATTTATGCCAAAGAAAAGAAACTCAAGCAGGTAAAAGGAGCAGGCTGAGTATTTTTGGGCTAAAGGAACAAAGCTGGAAGACAGACTTCATGATTCTTAATTAGTTCAAAGTTAATTATATTGTTTATAACCATGTGCTTAAATTCTTCATATAGAAAATGTTTATGGCAGCAAATAGACAGTAATTTAACTGCATTAAATTTTACTTCATTTGAAATAAGGATGTTACATTAAGTGAGCTTAAATAAATGGCTAGGTCTTTTCCTTGTTTAGCAAGATAAGTGGCAAGTCATTTAAATTGCTGACCTGTAATTTAAAAAATTAACACCATAGTATATTATTGTTTCCAGATGAGCAGTAGGCCAGAAAGCCCACCAGCTTGATTGCTAGTCATCCAACTAAGGACAAGATAGTTCTAAGTTATGAGTGGATGTCTGCACATTTCTATTGTGTCCAAAGAACATCTCATGTAGGTCCACGGATCAAGTGATAAAATTTTCTTTGAAGACACTGTAGAATTTGGAAAATTACTCCATGAAGGGTATTAGTTATTTGTATAAAATTCTTCTCTTCTGTACTATGTTTTAAACATAATTTGGCATTCTACTTTACTGTAGCACTGATTTGCATTTCACATTTTATAACTTTTTTCTATTATTTCTTGGTAGCCAGTTTGTTTGTATTCCCATCTTGATTAGGTTATCTTCCATCTCCTCTCTTTGTTTGATAAGAGAATCCCAAAATGACATCTGGAAACTACAGCTTCAAGAAGGAATGTTTCAAAAAAAGAAGGGTAGGAAAGAAAGGTACAGGGAATGTCTTTGCAGCACAACAGGAGATGTAAGTCCCTAATCAGATGTTGGGCCAGGCTGCCAGATTTCAGTATCAGAATAGCTACTCCAGCACAGAAACTCTTGGATATAGATGTCAACCCTAAGGTACATATTCCCCTTTGAAGAGAGTGCTAAAGCTCCTCCTGAGATCAAGTTGAAAAACTGCTGGTGCATCTCCTTATTTCTGTTCTGCAGTAAATCTCAGTTGTGGGCAAAACTGTAGTAAGCAGTTTATTGAGTGTGCTTCTCTCCATACTGTGCACACTATAAGGTGAGATGTAGAGCTAGCGCCAAGGTGAACTTCATTCTGGTTTACTTGAACAGTCTGCTGCCCACCCACCCAAACATGCCAGCACAAGATCCAAGAATAAGGGTCAGCCACAAGAACTGCACCTAGTGCTTCTGTACACAAGAAAGATGAGAATTCAGAGAATCAAGGGAATTTTACCTTTGGTGTCTCTATCACCTGTCAAAAATGAAGGACCTGTACAGCCCCTTGGCAGTCTCGGCTGCTTGTTGGTTTCAGTGCCACGCAGCAATCCCCACACTTGTGATGACTACCCAGCCATTCTCTGAGACGTTTGGGAAAGCTGAGATTGGCACCAAACAATGACTGAACTGTCATAAAGTATTAGTGTGGAAGAGGGTACAAAAAGAAAGACCTCAGTTCAATATCCAAGATTGAGATTCCAGACTTTCTGATCTTTATTTTGTGAACCCCTCCTTTTTGGAATAAAAGTAGAATGAGAAAGAGAGCTTGAAGAGGTTTCATTTGAATTAAACAGCAATGTTTTGAAGTTTTACAGTTCATCTAAGGCTAAAAATGTGACACTAGGCTTTTCCAAAAGCCTCACAATATTTCTTGGTTTCACCTACATTAAGAAATACCACACAACAAGTCTTTCTTGTGGTAGGGAATTTTACTGCGTAGTGCTTATTCAATTCCCTACCACAGCACAGAAATGTAATAGAAAAACAAAGACAACAAAATGAACTTTTCTAACATCAAGGGAAGTTTAGATTGTATAGACATCATGCTTGGAGTTGAAAAAAGTGGTGAATAATTCCTTTCTATATGATGTGGTTTGCCCATTATTGAACCATGGCACAGCAGGACTTCCGTTAATGCCTAACTGACGTCTTCCATGTAAGCACTGGAACTAGTTACTCAACTCAATGCTATGGACAGACATTGGACATTTCTGAAGCAAAGGAAAATCAGGATCTTTTTGAGAAGTCAATATCTTGAAATAATTAAAAGAAATTGCTGCTTAAGTTTATGTGATTTGATTCGGGTATTGTAAAGTCTCCAGAGGGTTGGGGAGGGATTGTGTGTTGGAGAACTTATGGGAAAGAAGCATTTTACTCATGGGTAGAGGATATAGTTATGAAGGGAAAACCAAGCTTTAGAAGTTGACAAAAAGGGTAATATGCATTTTTTCTTTCTTTTTTTTTTTTTTTTTCTGCAGGCAAAGCCCTTTCAAAGTACTAAATGTTTCATTTCCATCCTTAGGCTACATAGTGAAGGTTGGCTGTTGGATGTATTTCAGCGTATTCACGGTGAGGAAGGCACGTTCTTTGTTCCGCTGGACTTAGAGATTTCCAGTCAGGAGCTGAGCTACATTATGAAGAGGGCTAAGCAGTGGAGAGGAATGAATGGTGAAAGAAGGATGGTGAGTGGTGAACAGTCTCCAGAAGGAGCCTGTGACATACTGGTCTGAATTAATACTTTGCATTTCTGGGTATTACCTAAAAGGACCTAGTTATACAAGAAAAATATTCTTAGGGTGGTTCTTTGAATAGAGAATCTAAGAAGGATGTCCAGGATAATTTTATGAGGTTGTATAAGCATTGACTGTAAGCCCTCGAGATGTTCAATCTCCTTGGTATTCAAAACCTTGGCAGCATCACTGATGTTAAAAATTATCTCTGCCATCTGGTGGTTCTTGACTGGGTCATAGAGACTTGCTGCTGGTCAGTACCATCCCAGATAATTTCTCAACCAGTTCAGCAAACTGGGAAGCTCTGTGAACAAATTGAATTTGCTCCCTGCAAGTGCATTGGTGGGACTGCCCTGAGGGGAGGGGGTGTGAGTTTGGTGAGTCAGATGTGGTAGCCATGCTCTCCTTCCTCACACTTTCCTTCCAAGACTGCCCAGAGAAGTGGGCTGAGTTGGAAATGTGCAGAGGCAAGTAAGAGAGAGGCTTGTATGCTCTACTTCGAGTCTAAAAATATTGCCTCTTTCTTTTCCATTAAGCCACTAGTCTCTAGTCCCATATTCAAACTTTCAGCAGTGATGTTCAAACACAAAACTGTGTTTGCAAGGTGTCCAGCATTGGGGATGCCATCCACAAATGAGGCTTCTTGTCATAAATGTTTCCAGAGAATTGAAAATAACAAAGTAACATGGTCAGTAGTCTTTGAGGCACCATGTTTTTCTTCTGTGAGGGAAATTTTTCCCTTGCTTTCTAGCTTTACATCAGCAATATTAATTCCGATAGGACTATTTTATAAAACCACTCTTGGATAAGTGTTAACATGCCCATCAGTTGGATTTATATATCTATGAGTGCCTCTATGTACAGTGTTCAGTAACTCCTGCTTCGATATAAAACTGAAGAGATTCCAGATAGGAAGGAAATCAGTCCTCTTAGGTATGTAAAGTTGTTTGTTTTGTTTTCTTTTATAACCCTCCAGAACAAGTGATTTCAGATTAGGATCTGCAGGTTTGTCAAGTCTCTATAGCTACTTCTGAAAGATCAGCAGTTTATATAAATATATAGCCTCAGTTGTCACTGCTATAAACATCTGGTACAGCTGTAATTATTTTCCACTTTTTTTTTTCTTCGTGATGACAGTTTGGACCCTGAAAGGGAAAATAAAAAGGTGAATGTGCCAATTGAATGAAAAAGCAGATACTCAGTAAGCTTAATTTTTGTGGGAAAGTGCAAAGCACCACATTGTGCTTCAGCAGAGGGGAGGGAAAAGGATTGAATGAGTGAGTGCACTAGCACAGCCACCTGCCTCAGACATTCCAAATTTTATGCAGGCAGTGATTATTTTCTTTACCCTACCAAGCAAAACAACCCTTTTTTTTTTTGCACTTAGAAACTTTCTACAGTAAGGGAAAGCATAGTCACTTGGGGTTGGTTTTTATTACCTTTGTTGCAAGTTAAGTAAGGTCAAACAAAGAATATATATAGTGGATCTCATTTTACATGCCAAGACTACCAGTGCCATATGGAAAAACTGGTGGATAAGAAAATTTTTCTTTCTTACTTTCTGTTTTACATACTGAACACATTTCTAATGGCATTACCAGTGTATCAGTTCTTGCAGTGATACATAAAAGGTTGAACAAGTTGGTGAAAAACAAGGAAGAAGAAAGCAAAAAGGAGGAGGGGGAGAAGGATTGGATGGGGGTAGAGGCAAATTGAAAAGAACTGAAAGAAAAAATTGCTCCCGTGTAAACAAATAATCTGTCCCCTAATAGAAAAGAGGCTGGGTTGTCCACTACTACGATGAGATATACTTTAGAGGACAGAACACTGAAAAGCATGACCCATAGCTATAGAGATATTATGTGCCTAATTGTTTTGCTCCTGATATGCAGCTTTGCGTGTATGAGGTGCCATATGGAATTGTGGGTACTGACCTTAGTCTGAAAACCTTTAAAATGGACCCAGCCTCAGCCAGATCCAGCAGCATGGAGGGCACACAGTAGAGGGTGGACTCTCCATGCTGACTAGGGAGCACCGTGCATTTCATTTGACAAAGCAGAGAGATGCACACTTTTAAGTCCCCAAATATCTGCTTCCTGTTCTGTCTGCAACTGCATGAATTTCATGCCTCTTGCTAATTTCAGGCCTAATCAAATGCCAGGCTGTGACAGTGTTCTTTATGGGACATACTGGTGCAGACTATATGGTACAGATAGGAGGAATGCAGATGTTTGCATCCCTGGAATCATTAGGATCTTTACTATTTGCTTCAGTGGACACAGGATCTGCCTCACAATAAGGAAAAATTGTGAGAATACTGACCAATACCCCCAAGCTATCTGTATGAAACATGAATACTGTGAGGCAAAAAACCTCCCATTTTTTTCATAAACCTTATATGGTCCATTTCCTTTCCAGTTGCCTGCTGATATTGTTTAGATGGAAAAGAGAATCATCAAAATAAGTTTCATTACCTCTTTAGCAAATTTTGTCTTGTAATAAAGACTTGCTCCATTACAGAAACATTGTCGCGGTGAGCCAGAATCAGAGACATTTACTCATAGAGTTATCGTGTCTGTTCCAATTTATTGTTAGTTAGTGGTTCACATATATAGGTTTGTTCTTAAGCGTAATCATACAGGATTGGATAACATCTTGGTTTTGCAAGTAGTGATTGGTTAGGCATTACGTAGGTTAGTATCTTCTGTTATGGCTTGGTTACAACCTATCTGAGGGTCCAGGCCCAGGTGTTCAGCCTCCTGTTTTCATCTAGTGTTCAGCCACAAGGTCACGCTGACCTGATAACATACATGCTGTTCCGCTCCCTCAGCACTTCGCTTCAGGCCAGAGATACGCTGCAGCATCGTGGCCTTGTACTGCTAGCCATCCCCCAACAAAACATGTTCTCCACGTGGGGCATCTCCCTACAAGACTGGGAACTGTGTTTTTAAGTCTTTTATACTCCTAGATATTGCTGATACTGAAAGACCCTTTTTCTGCCATGAATTTGCATAAGGTATTTGTCTTGTCCCTTTCTTTTTATATGTCTAATTGTACAAAGTAATCAGTATGGAAGACACATCACTAGGCCTTATTGCGTGCATTATTAATGTGTTAATTTTTAAATAAGATACCAAATTAACAGTGGGCAATTTTTATCAAGGAAAGCATGAGACTGCCATATCTTACATCACTCCATATAAAAAATACATTTTAAATGGAGGTCATTCAAGTAAATAGTCAGTCAAACCTTCTGGAAAAAATAGGCCTACGTTTTCGCAATATTTTCTTGCTATTAACCATGTGCTTCTCATTTTTATTCCCTAGATTAAAAATTGCCCCATAAATGGGTATTTTATAATATGCTTAATTTCCTTTTATTAAATTGATAAATGCAGCAGCAGAGGACACATTTACAGTATGATGAGAATTTAAGGTTATTGCATTTTATAATTTTTATATTGTTCAGAGAAGTGATTTGTCATTTGTGCAATGACATCCATGCCGTCATTTCAAAGTATTTTTAGTCATTCTTTTGATAGGAAAAAGGTCACTTTCTGTAGACCACGAAGACATCACTCTATTAAACTAATTTGCCTACATGCAAATTTTGTCATTTTTACCTCATTAACTATTTATCATAGAGTAAAAAAATATATATATTCATGAAGGGGCAGCTAGCAGCCTGATGGAGCTGGAACTAATATTTTGCAACTATAATGATTTTTTGCATCCTTAATTAGATAGCATAAGGTTGATATGATTAGGTCAGGATGTAGTGTTTTTCATTAAAATACGTTTTAGAAGCTGTATTCATAATCTGCCCTTGCAATTAAATAATGAGCCTATGAGTTTAATATTATCGACCCAATTATTATCCCATGGAAAAGTATACCTTTAATAAATTTGTGCCGTAGGACCTTCATTAGCAACAAAACGAATTATATTTCCAGGTACACAGATTACATGGTCACAATCACATTTATGTAGCACTTTGGAAGGCACTGTGGGGAGATAGCCACCAAAGACCCGTGCGGTACAAAATGCGCTTGATTATTTTGGAAGAAGTCATTTAGAATGCCTTTAATGAGGAAAGCTGCAAAGAAGTAAAAATACCACCTACAGAGGCAGACAGAAACATTTGTAGTAACAAATATTTGCAGAAACAGTGTTCTGGGCACTCTCTGCTAGGAGGATGCCTGGACCTGGAGGGTAGAGTGGTGAGGTGGACTTGAGAGCTGGTTGAAGGGAAGAAGCGAGTGAGTTGTCATGAATGGTACAGAGTCTGGCTGGAGGCCTGTAACTAGTGGAGTCTCTCAGGGGTTGGTACTGGGACCAGTATTGTTCAATGTCTTCATTGATGACCTGGATGAGGGAATACAGTGCACAGTCAGCAGGTTTGCTGATGACACAAAGCTGGGAGGGTGGCTGACACACCAGAAAGTTGTACTGCCATTCAACAAGACAGGCTGAAGAGCTGAGCAGGGAGAAGTTTAGTGAGATTTAACAAGGGCAAGTGTAGGGTATTGCATCTGGGGAGGAACAACCCCAGGTACCCAGGTACCAGTATAGGTTGGGGACTGGCCTGTTGGAGAGTAGTGTAGGTGAGAGGGACCTGGGAGTCCTGGTGGACAGCAGGATGATTATGAGCCAGCAATGTGTCCTTGTGGCCAAGATGGCCAATGGCATCCTGGGGTGTATTAGAAGCTGGGGGTGGGGGCTAATGCGTAAAGAGAGGTCCTGCCTCCTACTCTGAACTGGTGAGACCGCACCTGGAATATTGTGTCCAGTTCTGGGCTCCTTGGTTCCAGAAGGGCATACAACTCCTTGAGAGAGTCCAGCGCAGGGCCACCAAGATGATTAAGGGAGTGGAACATCTTCCTTATGAGGAAAGGCTAAGGGAGCTGGGTCTCTTCAGCTTGGAGAAGGGGAGACTGAGGGGTGACCTCATTATATGTATAAATATGTTGAGGGTGAGTGTCAGGAGGACAGATCCAGGCTCTTCTCAGTGTTGGTCAGTGATAGGACAAGGGACATGTTCTAGAAGTTCCATGTGAATGTAAGGAAAAACTTTTTCACTGTGAGGGTGACAGATCACTGGGACAGGCTGCCAGAGAGGTTGTGGAGTCTCCTTCTCTGAAGATATTAGAGACCAATCTGGACGCATTCCTATGTGATATAATCGAAGTGATCCTGCTTGGTCTGGGGTGTTGGACTAGATGATCTTTTGAGGTCCCTTCCAATTCCTAATGTTCTGTGATTCTATGTGATTCTGTGATCTCTATTCCTCAAGTTGTTATAAATATGGAGGTAGAGCTGAGGATTTATTGAGCACTGACTGGAGATGGGTATATTAAATATATTTCAGATTCCAGAATAAGGAATAACTGGACCAGTGGCCATCAGGAGTATATTAACTTGCCATTATGAACAGCAGGGCAGTGATGTATACAAGACTGGATTTCAGCCAGCCCTTTTTCTGGTTAGTAGATGTGAAAAAAGTGTAAATATCTTTTTGTCCTCATTAAGTAATCAGTTTCTCAAAGTTACCTGACCATTCAGAGCAAGCTATCCAGTGGGGTTTTCTTTTGACCAAATGGACAATAGTTTAAAAAATAAAAGGAGGGAAAAAAAACACCCCAAACCCCAAAACAAAAAAGAAAAGGTTAGAACAGGTTCTGACTATGGATGGTTTACTGAGTGGGATCTGTTGTGGCTGTGTTGTTAGGTGTGCAGTTCCCAGTGCATCAATTTGCTCACGTTTAAAGCCTCTGAAATATTCATCGGGTGAACTGCTATCGGCAGGGGCAAAAAGGAAAAAAAGATCTGGCTCTCAGTGATTTTTACTGGATTTAGCCCTCTAGATACCACCACTGCTTGGAGTGGAACTTTTTACATAAGAATTCTGATGAGAAAAGCTGTGCAAGCAGCAAGCTGAGACACCAATGGTATATCATGCATAGGCACAAAGGTTTGCACATAGAAAGGGTTTCTGAAAAAAAAAAAAGAAAAAATCTCTATAGGCAAGAAGATAATGTGAAACTTACACTTGAAATAAAGCCTGATGCACTGCAAAATTATTTTAATGAGACTAGGGCTAATTTTCTAATTCTAAAATGATATTATAGCAAACCATAAAAAATTACCCGGCAGTAGTTTTTTGAAAGGAAAATATATTTGTAATTATCTTGAACACACAAGATTACTTCAGGGCCTATTATCGACACAATTTTTGATACCACTTTACACTAATTTGCATTTATTACTCTCAGGCCAACTATTAATATGTTAATAAATAAGTCATTAATACTTGTTATTTAATTGCTATCTATTTATTCCTGTTCAATAATGCATTAATTACTTGTGAATAGTTGAGGGCAAAATCCTGCCCTTGTTAGTGGAACAGCAGTGGTAAGAAAGGAAGCTGGTGCTGGATATGTCAGCATTAGAGAGCAAGTCAATCCATGTAGCACATGGAAGTGAATTTTTCATCTTGTCTCAGATGAAGCTTCATGAGCGTCCAGGTCACAGAATCACAGAATGTCTATGTTGGAAAAGACCTTTAAGATCATCAAGTCTAACTGTACCTGTCCTCTTCTAAACCATATCCCTAAGCACCTCATCTACACATCTTTTAAATACATCTAGGGATGGTGACTCAACCACCTCCCTGGGCAGCCTGTTCCACAGCCCAACAACTCTTTCGGTGAAGAACTTTTTCCTAACATCTAATCTGAACCTGCCCTGGCACAGGTATCCTGTCCTATGGCAAAACTTCTTGGTCACAGGTGGAGGATATTGAAGACTGGCAGTGCCAAACCCAAAATCACTGTAATTTGTATATTCTTATGGTCCTGGGCTTGCTCCTGTGCTAGAGTTTGGACCCTGCTTGTGGAGATGGGTGGATGACGGATAGGGGAAAGCCAGGGGCAAAGTCCTCCGAGGGCTGGGTCTACACTAAGGAAACCATGGGACATAGCACATAGTGAGAAATAGAAGCAGGAATGTTGCTTTCTTGCAGATTGGAAACAGAAGAAGAGGATCTCCTATCCAGTCAACAGCAAAACTTGCACTGACTTCATCAGGGCCAGAATTTCCGTCTGCCTGTATAAGCAAAGGAGAAGGGAGGAAATAGGGCTGTGTCTCACTGAATTTCCATGCGATCTGTGTATATAAGGTCAGATTCTCATCTGGGATAAATTATTGAAGGCAGAGTCTGTATTTTTTTGAAGATTAAATAGAGATTGAAAGTCATGAGATGAACAGAGGGAAGGATCAGCTCAGTAATGGGAAGTTAGAGTAAATTGAGTAAAATATAAGGTCAAAAAAGAGTGTAGCATTCCACTGGCTCTTAAATTTAAAATAAAATAATTTCTGTATGAAACGAGGAGGCCTTGAACTATCTAGGATCAAATTGGCCAGATGGCTGTGAAACACTTTGCTTGGTGTTCTTTTAGAGTATTTAGTCTGCAGGGATTGGTGGGTGAAAAGAAGAAAGGGTGGAACTGCGGATGGTTGGAAGCATCTGGAATAGCCGACTATGCTGACCATACCCAGACATGCCATTAAACCTCGCAACAGTTGATTAGCAATTCATCACAAAGTGTGTGTGTGTGAGCCATAGAAAAGAAGGTAATGCAGCCTAGGTAGAGGAAAAGTTCTTTTGCCTGGGTGGGTAGGTCTAATGAGTGGAACTGCTTAAACAGATGTGTGCACACACACACAAAATAGCACCTTGTAATAAATTATAGCGAAGGTAGAATGGATATAGTCAACAAGTAAACTAATGAAAATGGCATTCAAAATTGAAGTAGTAGAGTAACACTGCACAGGACTTTCTTGGTTCATTATTGTATCCCATTTTAAGAAAAAAAAAATTATGAAAAATGGATAAAAAAGCCAAACAGCTATAAAAGCTTCTCAGAAAGTGAAGGCTGCATGACAAGACATTAATGTAATGAAAAAAAAAATAGACAAACTATACAAGGGCAAGTATTGTGAGCTACTTAGAGCATTTCTTTTTGGTTGACATCTGATATATCATAAGACTATAAATTGAAAACAAAATTATTTAGTCAGACTTCATGGATTTTACTTAGGGAGGTTGTAAACACGATCTTGTTTCTAGAAAACATATATTTTGTTTCCCTTTTCGATGAGAACTGATTTATTAATGTTTCATTATCCCCATTGTATGCACAATATATAATATTTCCAGAGTGATGGTAACAAATAACTTTAATCCTCTAATCAATACATGAATTATATAAAGGTGTTAGTGCAGATGGACCAAATAAATTGTCTGCTGGCATTCTTCCGATTACTATACTGGCAGAAAGGTGTTAATTTCTGTAATACTTCAACAAATATCCAAACTCTTTTGTCAGAGATGTTGGACAGTGATGGAGGAGGAGTACACTTAACTGTTATTTTTGTAGTAATTCATGGAAAGCTTCATTGACATGTGCTAATGGTACTTGATTGCCCTCAAGATGTTTTCACAACAGAACTCTGCAAGTGCCACATCAAGGTTTGTGCAGTCAAATAGGGCTTTTTTTTTCTCCATGCTTGTAGATAATTTGTGACCACAGGCTAACTTTTGAGAATCCAAGGTGGTTTGCAGCACTCCGTTGGGGTGAATCTGTCAGCAGCCGGCTGGTACAGATCAGTGCACTAATGAAGAGCAAGCTCTTTGGGTTTTTTGTCATTTCTGTTCAAGCAATCCATTTCATTTCTCCTCAGTGGCAGGGCATGTTATACATCTCATCCCATATAATCTGATTTACATTATAATTTGATTCATACACAGCCTTTCCACAGAGATTAATTAGCAGCAGGTTTGAAGTTTGCAAGTGAAAATATGATAATTAGTTTTCTTGGAATGTTAACATTTCAACACTTCAGGTTCTCTCCATCTTTGTCTTCAATGAAGCTGCAGTAAACGAGCACTATTTTTCTTCTAAATCAGACTCTTGTGAGGTTTGAAATACAGACATTTTCATCAAGCTGGATAATTTCCATAGAAAATTTACTAGCTCATGAAATATTGCAGGGGTAATTCATACAATTACTCCCTCCTCCCCTTGGTAGGATGAAGTATGATGTGAGCAGTTCTGAAAACCCCCAGGACAGTCACTTATTTAACAACAGTGATTCCTATTCTTTGTAACAAAAATCAGCTGACTCTTCATTTTTGCACAAAACAGAATTAGCCAATAGGTCTCTCACATGGTTGTCATGTAGCGCTGTAAACAAGGTTACACTAAGACCTTTGACTCCCTGCACTAGTTTGTTTTGTGGGATGTATAATACAGGTAACCTACTGGTGCACATGACATCTCCAAGTCAAATGATTTAGCATGATTCTAAAAAGAAATAGAAATTTAGCTGAATAATAAAACATTCAAAGTTACAATACTGAGTAAAAATGTTATATGAAATAGCAGCCCTGATGATTTAAAGACATAGCATAATTGCTAACAGACGTGGCTTAAGAAGAAACTCATGATATGGAAAAGTTATTGTGGTGTTGTCCATTATGGGTGGGTGTAGCTGCTTAAAAGCTAATAGTTTCTTAAGTATTTGTGATTTACCCTCTTCGATGTTGTACAGATTTCTGTTTTTCCAACAATATGATTAAAAAAATTCCCAGCCTTCTCTAAAAGGTGACAGAGCACTGGAACAGGCTGCCCAGAGAGGTTGTAGAGTCTCCACCTCTAGAGCCATTCAAAACTTGCCTGGATGCTCTCCTGTGCAGCCTGCTCTGGTGATCTGTCTCTGGCCAGGAGATTGGACAAGATGATCTCCAGAGATCTCTTCCAACCCCTGCCATTCTGTGTTTCTGTGAAATGCTGGGCTTATGTCATCTTCTGCCTTTAGCATCAGTCACTCTCTAAGCTTGGGCAGGTACTGTCAATGCCTATTGTCAGGTAAAGGGTAATCAAAATGCTTCTACCAATGTAAAATCTAAATTGCCATGTGGTTGTGAGCTTGCATATGCGAGTGCATGAAGTTCATGTGCCAATTATGTCTGTAATTACAGGCATGTTTTTTACAGATCAGGCCCTTAATTTCTTCCTTTAGAGGACATGGCCTTACAACCATTGTGTGATTATTACACAAACATCTGCTAACAAAGAGTGAATTGCTTTATATGTAAAGGTATTAGAGAACACTTAAGGAATATTGCAAAACTGAAGCCTCAAGTAGTTTGCTTTCTTGTAATGACCTTTAAATAGTTTGGAATCAAATGGTATTTTGTTCTTTAAATGTAAAATTCCTCATAGTGTCAGCAAAGACTGCTGAAGACACCTAGCAGAGCAAAATGTCCTTGCCCACTGTAGGGATATAACAAGGGCTGAACTGGGTCTGGCTTATCTAAGAACAGCTCTAGGGGACTCTGTGGGAATGCTGAGGTCTTGACACCCCATGTCTGTCTGTGCAGTGAGTTTAGCAAAGATGTACACTTGTTCTCAAGCCCAGACAGGCTCAACCTTGTTTCTGTCTTAACCTGAGCTCAGAAAGTGAAGTAAAAGTTCCTGAGCTTTGGCTGAGCTAAAGCCAACTGTGAGCAGAATGTGCATAGTTCACAGTGCTCAGTAAAGACACTTGGCCTTCCTGGTGTAGATATGCCAAAGGCTGTGGTCTCAGAGTGGGCTACAAACCCCAGCTCTGGCAGAAGATTTGAAATAGTTGCCCTTCAAAACTGTACAGAAATGGAGGCCAAGTTAGGCTTCCTCTCCTGACACCTGACAGCTCTCCCCAGAGCTAAAACTCCAGAGCTGGAGTTTTCTCAAGGGGTCACAATCTTCCCCCTGATGTGTTTTGTCAGGACAGAAATGAGCTCTTGCTATGCTTCTTTCTACATCATTTTTCTATCTTAGTGATAATCAGGGCATCTAAAGCAACAGTAACTTCCTGGGTCCATCTGAAACCTGGCATGCATGTCTTGGAGGCTGGTCAGCAAGACTGTTGTTGCACAGAGCCGTGTTTTTTCCCTATTGACAAAGCAGGGTGGAGGGCGGGGGGGTGGAGGGGGAGAGGAAGCCATGCCCCAGGGAGGTGAGGTTGTAAGGAATTCCTGCCAACAACAAAAAAAAAAAAGAAGAGAAGGAGGCAAATTGACTGTTTTATTAGGAACATGATCTGTAGTGTTTTTCATCTGGAGAGGGGATTGTTGCATGCTGATGAATATGGGTATCGTATCACTAGAGTGCTAAAATGCCCTTGAGCGAGTATGTTCCTTCAGCTCTCCTTCAGCAGCTCCTGCGATCCCAGCCACTGACCTGTGAAATGTGGTCGCGTCCTCTGTTTTTTTCCTCTATTTTGAAAGCTGTTCTTTTCATCCTGCAAAATATTACCCTAAACAGTTAAATGGGAGTTGCATTTGCAAGGATATGTGTATTAATATTAATGGAAAATCTGATGGGTCAGGTGGTCAGAGAGGGAAAATCATGCCTTTCAGGTGACAAGTACAGCAGATTTTATGCATTTATAGTTTCAAAACTTACTTGGTTTTGTCTGAAACAGAATGGACTTCTAAAAATCAACATTTCTGAAGTAAAATCCTGCAGTTTTTGAGAGAGTGCAGAGAAATGATCAAGATAAAAGGTAAACAGCAGCTGAATTTGGCATGCTGTGATGAAGACAGGACCAAACTTTGAGCCTCACAACACACTGATCCTAGTGGACACTTCTCATATGATCTACTTTCTATGTAAGTTCTCTCCTGCTGGCTTTGAGCACCGCACTGTGCCCAACCTAGGACTTTGGGATCACCTCAACAGATCTTTTGAGGTGTTTTATCTCTCTCCACTGACTGGGTACAGGGACTTAATCAGGGAGCCTGATGTGTAATTATAGCCTACATGTGCTCTATTTGTGCAGTAACACTAGGATCAGCATGTTTATGTAAATCTTTTAGTGCTACCACCAAGCACTAGGACTGAATTCCCACCTTGGGGAACTGGGGTCCCCCCAAGCCCTCCCCGGGTTGCAGCAGTGGGAGCAGCTTGTCTGGTTTTGCAGGGCATTCCTCTAGCCAGAGTAACCTTGAAGGGTTATTAAAAAAAATAGGAAAATTGCACCTGGTCATTTAAAACATCTCAGAAAGCTTCTTTTGTGCCTGTCAGATGAACAACCATCAAAATTGGCACGTTGGCCATGACACAAGTAATTCTTCGATGAATCAGTCTTTGCATAGAAAATTATCCCGTCAGAAACACTCGAGTAGCACTAGCCTGCAGGCTTGAAGCTTAAGCTCAGTCACAGCATAAAAAAACCTCCTCAGCCTTGTTTTCTTTTGCAGCTGAGATTACCCATTTAGGACTCATGGTTTAGACTTTTCTCAGATAAAACCCCCTTTTGTATTAATGGGTCTTGCCTGAGAGAGCAAGCCTGCCAACTGGATCCTTACTTCACTAGTTCACAAAGAAGGATGCTTACTTTAGCTTTCTTGAACACACTTGGGCTTTGCATTTCAATTTAACAAGTGGGGAATGATGTAGTAATGGTAGAAAGCTGGTTTCTGTCTCTTTCCAAGTCAATATAGGTGGAGAAAAAAACATACTTGACAGTCTCTTGTTAAGCTTTTTTAGGATTACTCTAGTCTTTCCCTTGATTAGTCCCTCTTTGCTGAAGCCTGATGGGCTTCAAATAAACTGAAGGCTTGTGAACCTGGGAGCATAAGCCCTCCTGCTGCTAAGGAAAGGTTTATAGACTAGTTCCTTTCATTATTGCTTTATAAATGGCATTGTTTGAAGCAGTGAGTGCTGCAGTTTGAATAACTACTTGGAGGATGTTAGTTAATTTGCTGTTTGAGAACTAGTGTCTTTTCAATTGGCTTTTGGAGGGTTTGGGTAATTGTTAATATTTGAGACAGATAGGCAGGCTTTTGTTGGCAGATGTTATGTCACCTCATGCTCAAGTCCAGGCAATGTCCACTGCATGCATGCAGACTTTATGGGCTACGAATATGGGGTGAGTGCCTTTGGCTCTGTGGGTGTGATGTTGATATAACTTATTGGGAAACCCTTGCACAATTCATCACAGTTCTCACAGGGTGCGAGCCAGAACCTCCCTCAGCTGCAGCCCAGAGTGTACAACAGATCCCTGTAGATCTCTTCAAATGGCAGTGCTGGGATTGGAGAAGCATGTTCACATACAGCTTGGCACAGACTCAATGCTTTCATCAGTGGGGTGGTCTTAGGTTGTTTGGTACTGGTAGTGTCCCCTGTTTCAGAATATCTGAATCTATGGTGTCCACAGCACCCAGTTGCTTGTTCCAGTGACAGTAAAAAAGCTGTTTTGAAATGGGAAAAGGTCCTGGATGCCTGACTTTAAAAGTGCCTTCTTAAAAAGTGTCTTCTCAAAAGTGCTTCTCTTCTGCCATTGCCCCTTCTATTATTGTTGTCTTCCAAATCAAATTTGGTTCAGGTTCCTGCAGAACCTGTGCATTCTCTGGGTTTATGTCTCCTTTCTTGGTACCACAGCTTCCTTGTGCTTCCTTGGCCATTTCTGCCATTTTTTTTCCCCCCAGTTATGTGACAAGTAGCTAGGAACCAGGCTAGCGTTTTTTCTGTACCTGAACAATTGTGTCCTGGTCTCCATCGTAGAATGTTAGGATTTGGAAGGGACCTCAAAAGATCATCTAGTCCAACTGGTAGTGCCAATTCAAGCATTGGGCCAGGCTGCCCAGGGAAGTGGTTGAGTCACCATCCCTGGAGATATTTAAAGGATGGTTAGTGGATGGTTAGTGTTTAAAAGTGCTTAGGTTAATGGTTGGACTTAATGATCTTAAAGGTCTTTTCCAACCAAAGTGATTCTGTGATTCTATTTGTGATGTTCTTTAAACTGACCAGATGTCCTGCCTGTAACTGCAAGGATGCTTTAACCTGCATGGGGAGAGCAGAAGCCTATTGCAGAGCTTCCAAGCAGATTCAAATGGTCACTTTTCATCATAGAGGTCTTTAGCTGTGCTGGGGCAGAGGCCAAGGTGCTGTGGCTCCCCATGTGGTATGCTTTGTGGCTGGGGATCCCGTCTCATGGAGCATGGAGGCTCCTGCAAAGCACTTTGAAGAACACAATTGGATGTTGTACAGGGTGACTAGAAGAAAGGGAGGCCCAGCAATAGAAAAGTATCCAAAATATTTTCTTGTTCAATTTTTACAAGTAAAAGTATAAACACATGTGTATGAGCCAGAACGATATGACCACGAATTATGGCTGTTTGGAGTCTTTACCCTCAATTTCCTCTTGCCACATTTACACTCTGAAATGCATGCATGTGGACCAGGATTCTTGTCACTCGTGTATGCATTCGGCCTGAGGAGCTATAATCAGCATTTAATATTACAGGAGCAGTTTCTGTGTTGATTGCAGTGCCTCATTGGTGCTAATTTATTTGTATGTGATGTTAAATACTTGAAATCAGCCCTTTGAGTAGCTTCCAAACGTGTATTTTGTGATGAAAACTAAAGGCAAACAAAATGGACTTTTTGGAGGCACAGAGAGGGAGGGGGAAAACCAACAACAGTGGCAAACAACAATCAGAAAGCCTCAAAACCAAATGACAATAATGGCATCTTTGTGTAAATATAATGTTCTTCTGCAGTGTTTACAGTCTGAGCGCTGGGGCGCTGGAGAGGGTAAGCAATTGGAAGTGAGGCAAAACTTACCTCATTATTATTTACTATAAATGCCTATTAGTTTTTACTTCATTGTTCAAGCCGAATGCAAAATACCATGAAAATAAGTAAGTAAAATTTACCAGAAAAACCAAAACAAAACAACAAAAAACCCAAAAATCTTTCTGCTTTTGCACTGGGGATGGTGCAAGTAATTGTGTCTGTTTTAAATGTCTGGGGCCTGACTCTCATTTATGTCCTTCTGGCATCTTGACAAAGCTGTAGCATGGATGTAATGATGTGCCAGTGTGATAAGGCCTCAGTGTACAAGGGGAAAGGAACGTATGGTTTTCAAACCTGACAGTGCCCTTTAAGCTAACCATGAAGGAGCTCTGCTTGTTCTGCCATATATTGCTTCATCTCTGGTCACTAAGGGTTACTGGTGTGATTTCTTGAATGTGTCAAAAGATTTAGAGGTGGATTAAGCTAAATGTTTTGGATTTAAAAGTTTTGTTTTGTTTTTCTTTACTTCCATGAAATGAGCCTCTTTTCTTCCTGCACAAAGAAGGTTGTATAGTTTAAACAAAACCTAATGGAAAGTCTTGAATAAGGCAAAGATGCTGCAGTTCAAATAAATTCATTCTGTTTTCCTGGTGATGTGGCATCATCATGACTAGAGTCTGTTGTTTCTTTTTTTGGTTGATGTGTAGCCAGGCAAAGATTCTGAATTAAAAGCTCAGAGTTCAGACTGCTGGGCCAGGCTTTTTTTTTTTTTTTTAATTTTATTTTGAGGTTCATTATCACTGCAATTGGGCAAGGAGACACTTCATGGAACAAACAAACTAACAAAAATAAACAGTGAGCTCACAGTATTTTTTCATGTTTTCAACCCTGTGACATTTTGTTTTTCATATCTATATTAAGCACGTGGGGTTGAAAGTTACCATAGATCATAGGGGTTTGCTTATTTTCTGAAGGATTCTAGTACTGTGTTTCCCTTTTTTTGGTGAGTAAAAGTTGTTTCAGGCAATGCACAAAAAACCTTCTTCATAACACCCTACATTGAGTAAAAATGATGCAGCCAACTAGGATGTGTCTTAAATGGATTACTAAAGCATATTTACTATTCACTTTAGCCCTGTTCAAATGCAGCTCTTTCAACAAAAGTTTTCTGGACTGAATTTTCCTCACTTTAAAAATTCACTATGTCTGGGAAAGAGAGAGAAGGGATACTTCTTATTTCTAACCATCATGTAAGGCACACATAACGTGCTTTTGCCAGGAAGTTGAACCCTCTGCTCCAAGATGTCCTGCTGCCTTGCCATCAGTCTCAGTACTTTGATCCTTTTGGTGCAAGACTGTCAGCAGAAGCTCTAGGCAGGTATTTCTGTGGCCAGGCTGCATGGTGTCCCTGCTGCATGGTTTGTCAGATCAGAGATGATACCCGTGACTCTGCAGTTACCTCTGGAAGGCATTTCTGTCTTGCACTCAATCCAGGGAGTTGTTGCATTTTGACTGAAACAATGATAGAAAATACAAACCAGAACCGTATCGCTGCACTGCGTTATTCAGTGAGAGGTCAAATTACCCCCACTGATGTAAGCAGGGTTGCCAAGGTCTAAATGAAGACACAGTTTGGCCAAAGGTCTGTTTCTAATGTGAGGTTTCAGGGCTGGTAGGTCTTACATCTAATATCAAACAGCTGCAAGACAGTGCCAGTTCCATTGGAAAATACGCACGCATTTACAAAAAAACTTCTCCCCAAATAAAAACATAAACCCCAACAACCCCAAATCTTAATATATTATTTAAACCTTGCCAACATAAAACTGAAAGTATAATTGCTCATTGTTGCTTGCTATTTTAGTTTGAGTTCCCTCTATGAGATTATTTACATGCATTAAAGCATGCTAAGATATTTCAATATACTGGTCATGCTCCCCCTGCTCCCACACCCTCCCCCGACCCAGAAACCTCTCAAAGGCCTTTACAAGAGTGCAAGCTCAACTCTTGTGTCATCTTGCACCTCTGTAGATCTGTGGCAGTTTCTCTTCATTTGCATTTGCTAACAGAAAGCAAACTCAAGACCTGAAGTTGGGGTACTGGTAGTACAAGCAAGAACATAGCTCATTTGTTAGTCCTTAGTTTCATTTTGCAGAGCAGTTTTGGTGTCTTAAGCTTACATGAGAAGACACTTTTATAACTATAATCACTCAGGAACTCAACTACAGATGTACATAATAAATATGAATACATTGCTCAGAAATTGTTAATGACCAGTGAAGAATTCTTTTTCTGAATTTCTGCCAAGTTTCAAAACTGCATGTGTCATCTTATCACGTACTATACATTAAGTGTTGGTCATGTAAGTCAGATCTGCCCTATGGGTATTTTAAATTGCAAACATAACTTTTTGGAAACTCTATGGTAATGCTTTTTATTTGGCTTGGTTTCTAAATCAACATAGTATGTTCATACCATTGCAATTGGTTTTTCTTTATTTGTTGCCACTTCTAAATCCTTTACCTGAACAAGAAACAAAGATCAAGTAATTTGTTAGGTAGCTGAGCATCTAATGCTGTCTAAACTCTCTGTAAAATCCATAGTAAATTTATGGTATGCCCTTTTTTTTCATACATACCTGGTACAGAAGTGGAACTTAATACAGTTTGTAAGCTAGCCACTATATTAATATGATCTTTTTTTTCCATCAGGTGTCAGCAATAATAAACTTAAAGCATTTAAGATAACCTCAAAACAGTTGAGTTTATGCAACTTTCCTCTCCTGTACAGTTGTAGTTTTGTAGTTCAGCTGATATCCTCCTGCTATATAATGTAGCACTTAATTTGGATATCATCCCTTTCATGACAACTTTAAGGATTCAGCCCATTTCAAGTCTGAGACTGGCTGACTATATTGCACTATATTGATACTTGGTGCCTGTTTTGATTTCTTTTTTATTTCCATACAGTGACTGAATCTATAAGCAGCCACTCTCCAAATTCCCAGATCCTCAAGAGGAATGTAAGGACATGCAGCAGTGTGGTGCCTCAGAACCTAATTGGGCTTCTCCCTAGCAGGCTCTCTTTCCCTGGACTTTCGAGAACATTATTCTAATGTCACCTTTCTGAGTATTAGAAGCAGAAGATCTTGATAGGCAGGTGAAAGATTTGAATGCAAATAGAATTATCTCTGACAGTTATGGGTAGATAAAAGGATCAGTAAAGAGTCATGTACTACATGCAGAAGATATTTGTGAGGTACAAACAAGCTGTGAGGGAAAGACAAGTATAGAAAAGTTGATTTTATTTTTTTAGAAGAGAGAACTGAAATATCTCAAAGCATAGAAGATTAAAGTAGTCCTTCCAGCCATTCTGGGTCAATGAATTATTGTATACATAAATCCATTTGTGCTGGAAGTTGGAGAGGCCATTTATTTCACAAATACTAGTGTATTTCCAGAAAATGGAAACAGGATTGTGGAAATGATTGTTAAATATCATGCTTTAGGTTTTAAGATAGCTCCACTTCCAAGGGACCAAACACTAACTCTGAGAGGCAAATTAGCATTCTGTTGAAATGGCTTCTGCCAGACAGGACTCTATAGCACTGGGCTGCTTTAAACAGCTTTAAACAGAATAACAAACCTTGTTGTCATCAGCCTATGGCCTCAGCATGCTAAAGCCAAGACTTCTTCACAGCACAGGTAAGATGGGATGCTGTTACCACAGGCACAGCGTGATTGTTGCTGCTGTGTTGCAGTTATGATGGCAAATTTCAAGCTACCTCTGCTCTTACTGTCTCTGGAGGAGCAGCCCCAGTGCAGGGACCTTCCCTGGCTGCTGCAGCAGCCGCCGCCACCAGCCTGAACAGGGAAGTAAAACGCATCTGGATCTCCCAGGCACCTGGCTGCATTGCTTTTGCCTGGAGCTGGTCCTGGCCTCAGGAAGTCAGAGTCTGGGCAGACAGAGCAGTGCAGATGGGTGATTACTTTCTAAAATAGCCTGATTCTTCATTTTTAATGTTAACTGGAAGTGCAAGGTACAGTCGGCTGGAAACTGATTAAATAAGAGGAGGAGCCAAGCAAGACTGCTGATCCCTTTTTAATGATGAGAAATGAATCCTTAATATGAAAGAAAAGTTATTAATAAATATCACTCCCCCACTTTAACATCCAGCAAGGAATGCAAAATACATTTTCTCAAAATATATAACTTGGGAAAAAATGGTGCATCCCTGTTCTCTGTGTGTTTAAGACTTTCACAGTCAACAGTGTTTTGGTAGTATTTCCATAAAACTAATCTATCATAGCATGCTTGAAATTGGGGATGTGCTGAGTGTTTTCTGATCTCCTTTGAATGGGGTTTACCCATCCCTATAAGGCACTTAATAAGAAAAACAACCAACAAAGAGCTGGGAAATGGTACAGAGTGTCCTGGTTGGAAACTCACACTTGTACATGTACAAAAAACCTGGGACTGCCAATTGAATCAGTTTTAGACAATCAAGTCTAGAGAATTCAGCTTTTTTTCTTGGCACTTTCGATCCTTGTAAAGTATCAGCTAAGTGTTTGGTAACTCTGATGACTTATGAAGGCATTCCACTATTCTTGAGTACACTTGCCACTTTTCTTCTTGAATGCTAAAACAATTTGGTTGGTGTTTTTCTATGCTTAGCATTCTGTTGATTGATATGTTGTTCTACTAAGTTGGGAAAATGTTCTGGTTACAGTTAAATAACATAAAATGTGTGGACATGATTCATTCCTGTGCTGTTGTCACTTACTCTAATTTTGCTTGATCAAAGAACCTACACCAGCATGAAAGCAGCAAAGTTGCAGTGAATCAAGTGCACATGCAAAGCAGAAAACATAATAGTTTTAATGAGATATGAAATTACTTTGGTGTGTTATCTAAACTACTATAGAGTGTACATTTTTTATTGAAATTAAAGATTTATATAATGTGATACAAATCCCACTATAAGAGGCATGAAATTTACTTAGAACAAATGGTGAAAAGACATTGGACCCATATTTTTAAAGCTCTGGTTTTGATTTTACTGATCATTTTCTCAAACATTGCCCTTTTGAAAGGAAAAAAATCTCTGTTACAGGTGCCCTTTTTTCCCCCTGTATTCTCCCATGTGGTATAAGCTGAAGCAACTTGCATTTACTCAGACCAAAATAATTTTCAGCGTTCACCTTTTTTATACTGTTATTACCTCACAAAGATCTGGTATAAAGTAGCAACATGTCTCATTAGCTCTGAGTGGAGAAGAAACCTGTCATCTATTAAGCTATCAAAATTGAAGCAAAATCATTAGGGAGTAAACAGTCATCTTCCTTTCCGGTATCCATTGTCTGATGTAATGAGGATGGCAGACTGACATGCTGCTTACATTCCTGACATGACTTGTGAAAGAAGTCACGATCCAAGCAGGGCAAAAAAATAGACACTGGTATTAAACTTTGTTAAAATTTAGACTTCCAGGTTTGTTTGGTTTGCCAATCCAACATCCTGCTGTTGTGTGTCATTGCTATTGCAGTCTTCTGCACAGACTGAGCTGCCTTTTTATAGCTTAATTAAGACTAAGCAAAGAATTTATTTGGTTTTCTTTCCCATGCTTTATCATTCATAGCTTGTGATGCACTATTTATAGTAATGAGTGAAGTATAAGGTATTTTCACATGAGGAAGAGATCCTACTTCCCCCTCAGTTGTGGATTGAAGGCTGAAGTACTCTCCCAGACTTTGCCTTTCCTGGGGCTCTCTCAGCATCATGTTGCTGATCTTGTGTCGCTTGTTTCCAGGCTAACAGGGCAGATGCATGCAACAAGCCCTCTGCTTCTTGGAGTTGGATCACTTTTGTGTTGGGTCAGAGGTTCAGGGAGTGAACACAATATGCAGTCCTCTGCAGCAGGCAGAAGTGGCGTTGTCCTCCTACCAGAAAACATGGTCACCCAGTAATGGGAGACAAGCGGGGCAGTGGCTGTTTCTGAAGCTTATTAAGCTACTATGTTCAAACAACATACATTTTATTATAACTGGATCTTACTATGAGTAATATTTCCTAATTAACCACAGGGATGCACAAGCTTTGCAGACTGAAAAAAATGAGCATAGAAAATGTCCCAGGTCTGTTTTTAATCAAATTTATGTTGTTGCAAATTGCTTGCTTTTGCAAAAATATTTCAGGGGTAACTAGTCTTAGCAATTACCCAAGGGGCATGAAGATACACCCAGTTATGTCCTTGGAACATCTCTGGAGCAGTACCTGTTTTTTTTTATGTAAGAGTTGTTCCTACAAAATTAGGACATGATTTTGAGTGGACATAGGATTGGTGGATGATCTCATTACCTCTGTCCTCCTTTGATCTGTTCTAAGGCTTTTCAAGCTCACCAAGGACTGTCTTTCCAGTCCATGTAGACCCTGGTGGGTCATGAATCTGGAAATTGAACTTTTGCACGTAGATTAGGATGGATCTGTAATAATGAAAAACTTCAGCTTTTGAAAAAGTTTTCTTGAAATAGTCCCTAATGGAAAATACTTTTTTTTCTTGTGTCAATGAACCTCACAGTCCAGCACAGGAAACAAAATGCCAGCATTTAGCAGAACTAATGCACAAGAGGGTGTGACCTGGATACACAATTTAGCATCTTTCTCTTTCATGGCAAATCTATGTGAATAATCCTGTTACATCTAGGAGATGCTTGTGGATATCCTACAACCAAGGATATGCCACTTGTTTGTGAAAATTAAGGAGTGTCTACCTTAAATACAATTATAGTAATTAAAAAAACCCTCGTAAAAGTTGTGCTGGGTTTTTTTCAGCAGGAAAATAAAACTGTTGCTGTCTGTTTTAGTATTCTTAATTATTAGTACTATAATTAAGCAAAGTATTTTTAAATTAACAATAAGGTACATACATGTTTTTGTAGATGTGACCACTACATCCACACAGAAAATAAAAAAGCAATTCTCAAGAGACAATCGAAATTGGTATCCTTGCTCAAAAGTTAAGTTTTCCAAGACAAATCTGCCATTAAATCTATAGGATACTGGAGTGTCTGATGGCAATGGATCTCTGTGCCTGAATTGTGGGGCAGAACTGTTTGCTCTACACATGAGTTGTCCTGGCACCACGCGCAAGGCAGGTCTCAGCCTGCAGCCATGACATGAAAACTCTGCTGCAGTATTGAGTGCAGGAGGCTCCCTGCTTTGGTCTGTGCAACAACTACCATTAATGTAGGAAGCTTTATGCTCCAAGAGGAAAGTAAAGCAGACAACACAGAAGCCTTGACTGGCAGAAACACCCTACAAGGGCCGTGCTACAACTCTGGGACGTCATCTTTTCCCTCTCTCTCTCTTTCAACAAAACCAAAACCACCCCGAAAAAAAAAAAAAGGTGACACAGTTTGAGGGTTTTTTTGCACTTGCTTACTGGTGTTTGGGGGTGAACTAGTGATCCAAGCACATGTTTGTGATCCCTTCTTGGAGTCACTGATTGCATCACAAGTCAGTCTCTGTGCTTATGATGGCTGTGCCATGTGCCTGTGTTGTGAGGAGTTCTGTGAAGGGGGCACCTGCTGAGCCAAAGATCTGAGATGAATAGCACCCATATTGATATGCCTATAATGGAGTGGAAAAGAAAAATGTCCAGGTTTTGTTGCAGGTATTTTCATGGGGTATTAAATTGGTGGATTAGTTGCAAACAGCAGTACTGATAAAGTCTCCTGTCCATCTTGATGGTTGGGCCTTTCTATTAAAATGACACATAAATAACCTATTATGTCCCCCACCCATGGAAATTCAAATGCACCTGTCAACTTGATAAAGCACTTGCCTGGAGGGAAGCATTGTTTACATTTTCACTCCATTCTTCAGAAAAAGTGGATTCTAATTATTTTTCCCACTGTAAATTAATGCTGACTATGATGTTTAGCATATCTCTGTATTGTTATATCTATGCAAAAGTTAAATAATAGAACTGATCCATCATGTATTATGCAATGTGCATTTTTATGACAGGCTTCCCTCTGATCTTATTATGCCTTTCTTCATAAATACTTACTTTTTTTTTCTTCCCCCAGCAGCTGGGGGAATCTTTGTTGACTGCTGGTTCAGAAGTTGAAATCTGTCCTGTGTGAAAAGGAAAATGCAATTTACATGTTTATCGGTTACTGAACTCTGCTATCTTCCAAGGAGGAAATACCGAGGATATAAAAGTACACTCCGTTAATAATAAGCTTCGTTATAATAGACAATTGGTCACAGTACACTAAACCATTTTTCTACAAACCAAGCACATCAAATTCAATAACACAATGCAATTGTTTCTGGATATCTTAGTAACTTTTAATTCAGGAAGGGCAAACTAGTTAAGGTGAAATCAAATAGGAACCAGAATCTTTCTTGCATGCGTAAAATCAAGCCGCATATTTGCCTCAGATTTGAAGCTGAACCACAAGCCATTTTTTAGGGTTCCCAGCAGTCAGTTTGGGTTGTAAATTATTTTTTTGGTTCATTTCATGGTTCCTGCTTGAACGGAAGGCGAAGTGCTGAAATGCCACAAAGGGGGCTGTTTTTGCAATACTGTGCTAAAAGTAGGAAATATATTTGCCTGATAAGGTTTTGCTATCTGATTTCTGAACTCAAGCAGGGAAGAAGGCATTGCTTAGAGGCTCTTGGTATGCTCAGAGAACCTCAGTAGGCAGCCTGATCTTGAAAGTTCTTTTGACAAGTTTTGTAGACCCAACTGGCTTGCACACCCTGTTGAAGGCTTATGCAAAATGCCCTCAACCTTTGACCCTTTGTCTACTTGCTACTGTAGATTTACACTTCTAGATTTCCAGAGAAGCATCAGTGCCAGGCACAGTTAAAATATTGTCAAGGTCCAAAAATAAAACTCTGATGCAGAAAAAGGAAGGAGTAAACTGACAAAAAGTAAATGCCTTGGCAGTTGTTTTGCATTTGATTCTGTTGAGCTTGCAACTGGGGTGCTGCCCCTGCGGAGGCAGAAGAAAAGGATTATTGGCATGGGGATGGCAGAGGGAATGGAATGGGGAATGCAAACATTGGCCACAAAGGAAGACTCAAATCTTTGATGTCTTCACTTTCTTTCTTCACTTCTTTTCTACAATGAAACCAGCATTCATTTTACTGCCATGGAACATCAAGTTCTTACACAAGTATGCCACTACTGTCCATCCTGCCAGGAAGGTGGCTGTATAAGTTTTATCCTTCGGTTATCCCTCCATGGCCTACCTCTGCAGTGATGTCTGCAAGCCAGCAGCTAGTTGCCTGTGATAATTTGGAAAACTGAATAAGATAATTTAGAGACAGTTAAAGTGAATTGCCGCATATATGCACTACTAGAGCTATTGCTTTGTTCTTGCAGCAGGTTGTTAACTCTTTGTTCTTCAAGCAGCCCATTTCTACCTGTTTCTAAGGGAGCAATGAGGCTGCAGTGTGAGAGTTTCTAGATGCCTCTGTGGTAGATTTGTTTTCTAATACTTAATATCCATGACAGAATACTCAGTAAACTCATTAGGACTAATGAAAGATCATAGAAAAACTGTAATATCTTTAAAGGGGGCCAACCACCCTTTTTGGTTTTTCATGTATGCTTTATCAAAAAGTGTTGAAGTTTGCTTTCCCCTTTCATCTTCTCTTTCCTGCCTTCCCTTCCATCTGCTTGAAACAAAAGCTGAGTCTAAGCAGAGAAATGAAGAATATTTTGATTCTTAGAAAAAAAACTGATAGCAATTTTGCTATTGTTTAAAGACTACTTTAAGAAAAAAACTTAAAACCCAGACTCGGTCGGGTATGCAATAAAAGGCACCCACAAGAGCACAGTTCACACTGTACTCTACTACACTGGTGCAAGGATACACAATTCCTCTGCCTTCAAAGGTGGAAATCTTCTTAAGCTGGAGAAGATGCAACTAGAAGCCACCAGTCCAGTGGGTGTAAGTTTTAAGTGCTCGGGTAATTTATTGCTCACATAATGGTCTAGAATTAAAAATGTTACTTGGTTGCCAGGAACAGATTTGTGTGGCTGGCATAAGTCACTGGTGAGTAAAAGCGTGTCTCATACCCAGACAAACATCTTGTATGTGTGCCTTCTTGGACATGGTGAAGGAAATCTGTGAATGCAGACTTACTTCTTTTAACTTGTCTTGTCTTTGAATTTAATCTGCTTTAAAAGGTTAAAGTCTAAGATATAATGTTCATTGCAAATAGGTTAATTAGGAAGCTTATTGCCTTTGTTTTCCATTTGCAGTTTTTTTTTTTTTTTTTTTTAACCACATTGTTTTTCTACAGATCTGTCTGGGATATTTTCATAATTTTTTTACAGAATGTCTTCTGTGGGCAAATTTTTATCCCGTAAGATGAACTGCTCTGTTGATCCTATTTACTATTTATTGTTTCTGGTGTATGTTTGGTCACCAAAGTCATATAGCATTATTTCTGCTTTCCGACTGCATTACATTTGTAAACAGATGAGTAATGAATAACAAATGTTGATGAGCAGATAATGAATAGCAGACACTCTTATTTACACAGATATGCCCTTGTATGCATTAAAATCCTGACTTCCATAGGGAAAACAGCCTTTCCTAAACACTTTTGTATATAAAAACCTGTCTGTCTGAAGTTACTGAATATGCTTTCTTAAGTAACTGATTCCAGCATCCCTTATAAATTTGGGAAATGAGGCGTGGAGAGAGATTTCTCTTATCCATCTGAACCAAGCCCATTCGGGGCTTGGAATACAGCAGGATTCTCTGGAATAGGAAGGGAATGTATTTTATCTCCTTTCCTTAGGGCAAATCAATGGACAAAGGCAGCACTATGCACAAGGAAATGCAAGAAAGCTGCAGCCTTTAATTTTCACCCACAAAGGTTTTTGGTGAATTGACTATCAGTTTTCCTTGGCTTAATACTTGAGATTACTTTTTTTTTCCCCCAAATGTATTATTGTTCGGAAGAGTCTATTTCTACATTTGCATATTATTTATGGACAACTCACAAGTGGAGGCTCAAACCATGAAAGATTTAGAACTGAAAGCATGGGATGGAAAGCAGTGGACTACACTAGCAATGTGTGCAATGTAGCTAAGAAATATGTGACACTGCTTTGTAATAAGTAAAATCAAGAGATTCAGAATTATTCCCTAGAAACTCTCGGCATCACTGTTCATTTGGACATATCCATAAATACGATGCTATCACTGTTCAGAAACAGAAAGATCTTCTGCTCTTTCCTAGTGTTACGATGCTGAGCTGCTTGCCACAAATCTATTCTGGGGTTTTTCCTCTGTCATTTGCAAAGGTTTTTTTTCTCTGTTATTTTAAGGTTATTTTAATCATTCGGTTTGTCTGTGTCAGTTTTTTAAATAAATCAGGGAAGACTGTAACAATGCTTCAGGCATTCATAACTTGACTGAAATAATTCCCAGATACTACTGGTCTGTTATGTTGGTCCAATATGTTCATACATAGGACAATGTAGTAACAGGTTATCTATCTGGAGAGTTACTACAGGCAGTCATAGGTGGGGTATCACTCTGGTTTGAAGGCATTTCCTGATGATCCAGCTCCATAGGTCAGAGCATGGCTGTTATGTCACACCCACCTGGCAGGGGTCCTCTGCCAACAGCAGACCTTTGCTAACCTGAGACATTTACATACTTTGTTATTGCCCCAGGTACAAGAGTACATGCTATTGCCCCACCAAAGTACACAGAATGAGCATGTGTATGTACTTCCACATTTTAGGATTAAATGTGAGGGGCATTGGTATATCTGGTCATGACTTTCTTGTGATGGAATGACTTTTGTTATTCCTAATCACTTCTCTTCTTCAAGCCTTTGCTTTACATTTGTCCAATTTCACAATTTATTTGAACTGAGTTAATTTTCATTTCTTGCAAGGTGCACATCCATCCTAAGATGACTTGAAAATCTTTCCCACTGTCACAGCTAGTTCTGCGTGAGGCTCAGTGGTAGCCTTATCCAGACCTGGATGCCACCAATGTACTTTTGACATGGGCAGCAAGGGTTTCTTAGGCATATCTATGTAATTTCTTCTTTTCTTCGAGTTGTAGGCAAGGTTTTTAGGAACAGCATGTGAGAGATGGGGTTTGTAGTACTTAAGGGGAGCTGAGCTTCCCTCGGAGGTTAATACTAGCCAGCTTTTGTTTTTTTTTTAATTGAAGAGCTACACTGGTTTAACAACGATTGCCTCCAGGACAGCAATTCCCATATTTACAACTCTTACCACAGAAAATGCACTTACCATGTTTCTGAAAGTTACTTGAAGTAAATACAGCACCCTCAACTTTTGATGTCTTTTTCTTTCTATAATTTCAACACTTTTGCCCTTTTGCCTAAAGTTGACAGCTTGTAACTTTGGCTAATTATTTGCCATGACCAGCTCGTGGTTCCGCCCATCATCAGCTTGTTGCTTTAGTCCATATAGCTCATTTTATGAATTGTCTTTGAATGCTGCTTTCAAACATTTTTTGGATACATTTTGCAATATATGAAGCTGGATTTGATTCACATGACATTGCTAATAATAGTGCAGCAAGCAGTTAGGGATCAGTAGTACTCATAACCAAATGTTTGGACACACGTAGATATGTATATTTCACAACTTGGTTTACAGAGTTTTTTTCATGATGGGCTCTCTTTTTAAAGACACTAACAGTCTTCCTCTCACTCCCACTGTGGCTCATAAAATTTGAGGAATACTTTTTTCCTTTCTTCTTTTACAAAGTCAAGCTGCCAAACAATAGAAAAACTCAGTACCTTTACACACTAGTATGGCATTTTCTGTACCTTAACCTTAGAAATATTAATATTTGTTTTCTGTGTATTGTGTGTGTAGTATATTTATAAATTTAGAATTATTAATATACCTGTGTTTAAAACATCATGTTCTACTTTGGTAATGTTTTTCTCTCAACATGGTATAGCATGATATAGTTATCAACAAAGTTGTGTTCATACTTAGAAATGTGTTTTTGTCTTTTGTTCTAGGTTATGTACTGTGATTTCCAAAGGGTGACACAATTTACCTCCTTTGTAAGAGAAGCTTGTTCCATTCCTTTAAAAACCCATGCATTTTTACGTCACACTGTACGTTAAAGTAGCAGTGAAAGAAATCATTGTTGTCAAGAAGAATGTATTAAAATTATTAATAAGACTTAAACCCACATGAGACTTACTGAATCATCTGCTCTGACCTAAATTTATGACCCTTCCTCCCAGTTCTTCCCTTTCCGTAGTTGCACAAAGACAGGAGGATAGAAAGGGAAAAATAAAGATCAGTGAAAACTATGTTTGTATTAGGTCGACGTTACATTTTGTGATTATAATAATATAAACAAATAAACTATAAGGGTATTCACATCAGACCTTGTTTCAAGCTGAACTATTATGAAGCAATTAACAGCCTCACGCTCCTGCTTTAATTAAGTTGTGTTGTGAAATATTCAGCATTTGAACCTGTTCTGGCCTGCCTCTTTTATCATTGAATTACCATCCTTAATGTGTTTTTCTGCTGAAAGATGAATTTCATTTAAAGATTACTGTACACTGCTCTGGCATTTTGTGGTTTCTTGTCAGCCCTTGTGAATCTAGATCATAGCCAACTTCAGTTCCTCTGACATGTCCTATATGCACAGTCTCTTGACTAGCCTGTCTCAGTGGATTTATTAACTCATATTGTATTCCTGTTGAAATGAATGGACATTTTTGATTAACTTAATGATAGAAATTTCAGATGACAGTAGAGTTTACTTTTGGAGCTTACTTCAGGTTATGTAGGCCACAGCAGCTCTCTAGTGACCTATCACTTTGCAGAAATGTGCTTTGAAAGTTTCAAGGCATTGGATATCCATCTGCCAAATACTTTAAGATGGTGCAAGCAAGGAGGGAATCGAATTCAGAGCTGGGGTGTCTAAATCCACAGCTTCACCCCAGCACTGCTCTGTCCTTTCCCAGGGTTGGTTTTTAGCTGTTATATCGCACTGCGTATTGCAGAGTCTGCCTTCAGACAAATTCCTGCTACCATATGACACTGAGGAAGGGTCATTGAGTGATGCTCCAGCCAACTGTCCTGTTTCCCTCCTTTCTACTTGCACCTACCCCAGAACAAGGTGATGCAATTCATTGCCAGTAGTTTTGATGGTACTTTTTCATTCTCAGTTGTCTGATGATCATGCTGTGGGTTTAGGGAGGGGAGGGCACACCAATCAATGTTTTAACATTTTCTTGACTAGTCACATAAATGTCCTTGGAGGGAGTTCGACAGATCTTGAAATGTGATGACAGGTCAGGTGAGTTCATTTACTCCCACTACCCTGCAGAACTGTGTTCCCAGGGAGGGTGGCAAAGCAGTGGCTCCTGATGCCATCTGCATGTACTCCCGTATGGATACAGTGCCACAGGGATGGTACCTACAGCAGGGAACTCCTGAAGGAGGTCTTTGCCTTAGCAAGGTGAGGGCTTGCTTGAGCAAAAAGGTTTGAATGACGTGGCTTTGGCTTCTACTGTGGTAATTATATGCTGTAAATTGCACTCAGCTCTGGCACTGATTAAAAATATATGTGGTAATTTACTTGTGTGAGGGTAGTCTGAAGTCCATGGTGTCCTCTGTGCTGGACAAGCACAGCATGCTCATCTTTGCCCCCAGAGTTTGCAGCTCGAACAGGCAAAACAGAGCTACAGAGAAGGATGCAGCGTTCACAGTGAATCCGTGGGTGCAAAGCGCATGGTTAACAACCTCCCCCAGTTGTACATAAAAGAAGGATAAGCAGACTTAATGAAAGTGGGATAAGCTGAAGGTCAGAGAAGCAGGAGAATGTGTGGGACTGATTCAGGAGGAGGAAGGCACTCTGAATAAAAGGAAACAAGTAGCACAGGGGAAAATGCGTTTAGCAGAAAAGAAGGATCCTGTAGAAATAATCCCATTTGCTGTGTGGATCCTCTGCAGGCTGAGTTTCTGAGTTGGCCCTCCCAGATGTTTCTGTTCCCTGAAGTCGTAGGATAGGGAAAAGACATGAGGCCAGGAAGGGCTCAGTGATCTTGATTGCCCAGGTCAGAGCTCTGGGATGAGAGAGGTGAGTAACTGTGGCAGGGCTGTCCCAACTATTCTTGTTATCCCAACAGAGCTGCCTTCCTGCTTTCATGAGGGCATTGTCCACCTTAACTTTTACAGAGCAACTGCATGTGGCAGGCATGTAAGGCATGTTTGTGTTGTAGGCAGGAGAAAACACAAGGCTTGTCCTGCCCTTGTAGCTGCTGTGTGTTCATAACAAGTTGTTCTGAATGAAAGACTTTTAACCCCAGAGACTTTGGTGTGGGAAACTCAGGCTGTGAATATTTTACCTTAAATTTCAGATGACCTTTCCTTGTTTTAAAATGTATAAAATAATTTAGAACTGATGCAATTGAAAGCTGGCATGAAAATGAAGTTCCTATTGTTCTTTCATTCCTGGAAGAGAGATGGAGATAATTTCCAGTGCGTGTTCTTGCTTTCTTAACTCACCTAAAACCAATCACCTCCTAAGGCAGTAGCTCAGAATAGCAGTGTGCACGTCAGGATCATGGTGTTGGCACACTGTGCTAATTACAGGATTCCTCGTAGTGCGTAAGAGCAGCTGAGGAAAAGTGAACTGGAACACAAGCAAACTGAGTTAAATCTACTTACCTCGAGTGGGGGTAAAAATTGTCCTTGCTAATTTTGTGAGGTCTCGTAAGACTATGAGCTCTTCATTTCAGGAAAAAGAAAAAGCAAAACTATGCGAAAGAAAGTTTTGATGCACTTATCTTAAATTAGATGTTTTCTATGGCTAGATTCATAGGTGAGCTCCAATTATTTCAGCCAGTGTAGTACATGTTCTTGAAAGAAAAGTGTGCGATAGACCAGCAAAAGAGTTATTTCCTCTGTGTTAAGTAGAAGTGTTTGGGCAGAGCATGCTGGTGTACTGTAAAGAAATAACAGTATTGCAAAACCTTTCCTGCTGTAAACAGAAGTAGCATCTCATGAGAGAAAAGGAGTGACACAAAGGTCTCATGAAAGTGAAGCGTTAAGAAGTTTGCGTTTCAGTGGGACTGTAAAAATAATGCTTCTCTTCATTGGTTCTAGAGAAGGATAAGGAGTGCTTAAGCTGTGTGCCATCGTCTACCTAAAATCTCAAATTCTGCTCAGCCTGCATAAAGAGTTAACATTAAATAGGTTAAATAGAGATTCTGGGTGACACAGGGAGATAGATGCAAAACCTACCCAAGTAAACATGTTTAGAGCAAACCAGGAAAACGTGTCAATAAATGAATTTTATACAATGCACTAAAATACACCTTATTTAGTCTACCTCATCTACGATTCAGTTCGCAGCACAAGGTTATTTTAATACTATGCAGAGATCAGAGACTGAAAAGTGCTTGTGGGTACAGGTGCAAAGGCTTCTCAAAGAGAGAGAAATACAAATACTCGTTCATTAAATTCTAGGGAAGCTTTCTTCTTTTAATCAGCATTGCCATTTTATTGTTTAACCTACCCTGCTTGATCTCCCTACTTTTGGTTAATACGGGAGTCAATTACAGCTTCATCTGTGCAGAATTAACTTTATAGAATATACACCAGGGATTTGTCTATCTCTGCTATTTAGATCTATGTCATAAAAAAATATGCAGTGGAGAAGTGTGTGCAAGAACTGCATATGGTACAGGCTTTGCAGATTTATCGNGTGGGGTGGGGGGGGCTTCTGTCTCACTAGGTGGCAGTGTCTGATTACATCTGGAAGGACCATGCCAGCAAGCCTGGTGTCTCCAGCTGTGACCTCCAGCACCAGGATGAAATCTCCGACTCTGCACCTACCTCGAGAGGTAGCACCACCGTTCACATCTCTGTCTACACTGTTCACCTCAGCGGCTTCCAGGAGCTCTACAGGCACTTCCTCAAGCTACCTGATGGGGCTATCGTTGAGGTAGGTCCAAGTAGACTCCTCACCTGCTGAACTGGACTGCAAAGGCATGCACTTTAGAAGTAGGTCAGGGGCAAAACAGGAAAACAGCCCCGCTGGACCCTGCACAAAATGTACACTGAAACCTTCCATAGGAAAACCTCACTTCTAAGCAGTAGTGTAAAATCAATGAGTTAATGCATTTGCAGTGCAAAGCAGCAGTTTAATATTGTTTATAGAGCCATTGAAAGGCAATTATGCAAGATATACATTGAAACTACACACATAGAGATTATTTATAAATATATATTGCTTAGAACAACATAAGATCATTCTGTACAGGAATTATAATATATATAAATATACAGTGTAAGTATTGTGCACAGTTCTTATGCAGCTAGTCCTATAGATATGGTCATTCACTGAGGTTTTACCTCAGATGCCCATATCTAAGGCATAGTTACCACATTACTTACTGGCATCTTGCATGTTTGAGATTGAGTCCTGGATATTGTCAGACTTTTAGCAGCTTGTGCACTAAAATACAATGCAACATGGTACTGAAAAGAAGTATCACCCCATTACTTGTTTCATAGGCTGTCTATCATTCATTGCACTGTTTTTTTTTTTTTGTTGGAAGAGATGCATTTCTTTGTTGCCATTGGTCGTGTGATGAGAGGTCTTTAAAAAAAAAGGCATTTAAAAGAAAATTGAGTGAAAGAATATTATTTTACCTACAAGAAATGGGAATATCATCATATAGGTCTGTTTACAATAGAAAAATGGCAAAAATGATGCTCAAGTACAAAGTATTCAGCTGCTCACTTCTAAGGTGAAGGTCCAAGTATATCTTTGCTGCACAAGGCAAACATTGTTTCTGCTCCTTTGTTTAAAGTTTGAAGGCTGTTTTCTTCATGAAAAGATTTTATTCTTAACATCTTTGCCCTACTGGGCTTTTTAAAGAAAACTGTCTTCAAGGAATCCAAACATAATTCTCCGCCCCAGGAATTTGTGATTCACCAGGGTGAAGACACCAGAGTCTAAAAGCTCGCCAAAGAAAACAGGAGAAGGCTTGTGGCCTACATGAAGTAGAACTTAGTTATTGAAACAAAGAAACCATCAAATCCAGGTCTGTGCCTGTCTGTTAAAGCAGCTCCTCGTAGAGATCATTGGCTAGATTTTTGCTAGAAGACCTTTTCCTTGTTGAGCTCAACAGTGTAGCCCCATTCTTGTCTTCCACCTGCTACAGACTGTAGCCCTTTGCACAATGGTTTTTCCCAATAAAGTTCCTCTCAGCTTTTTGGTCCTGCAGGTTTTGTTCAGCTTCATAAGGCTGTGGAAGGAGGGGCTTCAAACTCCCGAGGCAATCTTAACTCTGTGCACTGATTCAGTCCTTTAATCCCTTCTGTATTTCTGAGAGAGAAGAAAAACATTCCCACACAATGCAGATTTATCTTCCTGGGTGAGCTGCCTTGAAGCTTCCAGCTTCTGAGCTGATGCTCATCGGCATCCATAAAGTGAGCACTGCACGATGTGGATGCTCATGCTACTTCTGTGTAGTTCCCCACACCAGATCACAACATAGTCTATCCCTAAAATCTACATGCTTGAGTTATTCCTTATCATCTTGGAATCTGTGCATCTAATTTAAGAGATCAATGCATGCTTTATGGCATTTTTACTAGTAGGTCTAAATACAATTACATATAAGAAATGTACTTAACTAATAATTGAAGTAGAACTTACATAGAGATTTTAGCTGACAATGGATGTAATTATACATTTGTGTATTTTATAGGTCAGGGCTTTCTACTTCAGTTCCACATTAGTAATATTCTATAAGTTAATGAATTTAAAACTATACACTGACTAGTGAGAAGTTAGCTGCCACAGGACAAATACACCTGAATTTCACCACTTGCTGCTGTTGGTGCTCCTCAGGAACAGTTTTTTTCGTAGTTTGTTTTTTTCTTTTCTTCTGCTGCAGCTGGACAATCAGAGGTACTTGAGCAGTGTTAGAAAATTGGTTTGTATCTAAAAAGTTGCATTGCAACCCCAAGTATGTTTTTAATGGGCTTCTTGGGATAATGTGTCCAGTCTGTTGTTTCTGTGGACAGTTGCATCCTGTATAAGCATTTTCAGTCTGAATCTCGAGAAGCTTTCTAAGGATTCAGATAGTTTACCCAAACCTAACATAGTTTAGGTATTTTTTCCTCAGTATAACCCTATGGGAAGATTTTTTTAGATCCTTAGAGTCCATTTGGTCAGAAATCTTATTCTCCAGCCTCAAATTATGCATTGCCTCTCTCTGTGTATTTACTTGCACCACTCTTTGGAGTAAATAAGACTTCTCTTTCCCAGAAGTTTACCTATTTAATCTGTTTACATAATCTTAATCTGGTTTCTGACAGAATGGGTACAACATATCACCAGAAGAAACAAGAAACAGCTCCCCTCCTGCTTTTAATTCCCCTCCTTGCTCTACCAGCAGTGGTGAAGGAGGGAGGGCTCTTCTTCCACCATGGCAAGGACAGAGACTGTCATTTATTCTCTCCCTGTGTCAGGAGTGACAGCTGCTTTTCCTCTTTCTTCATGCTCAGTAAGACCATCAGAGATAAGGTATATGTACCAAATGCTGTCTTGGGACTGTAGGAACACGACCAGTAGGAACAGCATGGGGGATCTGTCACAGCTGTAGCTTAATCCACCTATGCATCTACATCTACCTTGCCTGCAGAGTCCACAGAGCAAGAAAGCAACCAATGTTCACTTCTTTTTCCTCTCTTTTGGGTGGGCTAGTGCTATAGTACAACTGCAGAATACAAGGAGTAATTAAACAGCATCTAGGAACTGGGGATTGCATGCACTGTCTTCCTGCAAAACAGTCGTGCTTTTTATTACAGAAACCTACTGAGGGTGAAAATGTAATTATTTCAGTGTAACTTTTTGTTTATTTGTTCACTTTTATTAAGAAACTCTGAAGGCATGTAGCTCTGAAGACAGCAAAATGAAAACTCCCTGACTTTTTAATTTCCATCACTTTCAAGAGTTGTTCTTGAAAGAGCTGTAGCATCTATTCCTAATTACTGCACTCGGACCTCCTTAATTCAAGCGTTTTGGGACCAATATCTCTCTACTAGATGCTTTGTGCCATTACCTCATGATAGTTGGTGGTATTGGCAGGTGTTCTCCAGAAGTAATATGTGCATATTAATAACAGGAGGAAAAGAGCAACAGAGGAACAACAGAGAAATTATAATAACTTTAAAACGCATGTGCAAATATAGCTTTGCTGAGAGAGTGGCACCAGCATGAGCTGTAGGTCCTTAGCATTCAGTTAGCTGAGGGGTGTGCACAGGTTAGAGAGCTCTGGGTTATCGGAGTGGCAATACGTCTCTCGTCACGCACGCTGACGTGAGAAGAGAGTTTAAATCTCTGGGCGAAATTCTTCCTCAGTTTCATGTGTTCAAACCCCAGTAAATTCATCCTCAGATACGTTTCTGCATCTGCAGATATTCTTCGACAGCCATAAGAGGAATTTTGCATAATCTGGCTTTAAAAAAGTCCTTGGATGCTCATAAGGAATATATGTTATGTTCACAACCTCACCCTACTCCTTTTTACTTCAGTGAAAGCAAGATTTTCTCATAGCCCTAATTCAGCAAGGCAGCTAAGCATGAACTTAATTTGAGACTAGAAGCCAAAATGCTCACTTTAATAACACGTTCCTTCTTTTTCAGGGTGGTTTTTTTTTTTTAGGGGGGGTGGTGGTATTTTTAGTATGTAAGTAAGACCAGTTTGTAAGTGTTGTGTGCAGGAGTACACTAACCAGGAATAAATGTACCTCTATGCAGCAAATTCTTTAAAATACTTATTTAAGTATGGTATTTCCATTAAAGATCTAACTTTGCTGGTATGACTAGAAATTTCACGTCTGGTATGAAAAGTAGTTTTATAGTTTCATAAGCATGAGGCAAAAATAACTGTTTTAAAAGGAACATTAAGTACAAGGTGAAATGTATAAATCGCCCTAGAAATGTTAGATAAAAAGATTTTTTTTAAATGTGTAGCATAAAAATTATAGAGGTTAAACTTATAAGTGCAATCCTTTTATCATAAGCATTGTAAAACTCAAAGAATTCACATGCAGTAAAATCCATTTTCCTTTTTACCTATAATATATTTCTCCTTTATAGTATTCAATTTAGGTGTTGGCTAACCAAGGAATGACCTTCCCAAAATAAATCACTTTTCATGCTTTCCCTTATTCATTATTCTTCTGTTATTGTAATATACAGGAAATTAACGAGTTTTAGCATTTTAATTGTATTTGAAATCCATGCACAGAAAAGTTAATGATAGTGGTGTTTGCTGTCTACATAGTGATAACACCAACTCGGTGATTTTTATCTTGACTTTTGCTGACTGGGGTTGATTTCTTATTAAAAGGGCAAAGATAAGTAACTTTAGCTCAGCAAAAAATCAGTTTATTATTATAAGCTGAGTAAACCTCAGCACTGTAGAGAAAGTTTTTGTATGGTATGATTTTATCTATCAAATAAACCTACACAAATGTCAAGGATTCATCCAATTTAAACTTCCTGGATAAAAGAGGTCTTGTTTTCCCTAATTACTTGAAAAGTACCTAGTAGTAATAGGATAAGACAGCATAGGTGACGAGCCAATTACTTAGTTTAAGCTATTTACATCAATCCATATGCTATAAATTATGTCTAAACTCTCTTGCACTTCTGGAAAAGTGAATAAAATCATGTAAGTTTATTTTGAATACAAGATCAGATATGGTATGCTGAGTGACACTTAAAAAGAATGAAACAGTAACCGTAGCTTATTTTCTGAAGCAATCTTGACACTAATGCTAAATTACAGCTTGGAAACATCTAGCATTTTTACCTTTATGAGAAAAGGCTTTTTACATATTTAACATAATTCTAGGGAAAATATACTGGAATTATGTATAAAGATATGTACACTGTAACCAAAGGGCATTTATATTCCCCAGTAGAATACTTACAACAATTTTATTGCCATTTGGTGTCATTTTCTAACAGATATAAAATACAGCCAGTAAACAAACTAGACTTTAGATTTAAGCTGACAGCTGTTCCTTCAGAAGCAATATTCAGATATTTAATCTTAAGAATACTGAATATTTTACAATTGTTTGAGCAAACTATACTTTTAGTATGTGAAGGACTGTGTGCTTTTATGTACAGTTCTCGGATCTGATAATGACACTAAAAAACAACCTTAGAATAATCTACGCATTTGTCGCTGCCATATATTCCCTGGGCAAATCAACAAATTGCCTCATGTTTTATTCTTAATTCCACAAATTCTTTTTATATGCCTAATCTTGCTATGAATATTGGGCCCTATTTTTTCCTTGTATGTGCATAAACCATGCAGCAGACTCCAGTGCAGTTTTTGCATGTATCTGAGTGCAGCTTTTTCTGGTTCTAACTTCACAAAAGGAAATAAATTGGCCAATTTTGCTGCAAAAACCCCACATGCTATTTTCATAAAGAGTCTCACTGCAATGGTCACTAAAGGTTTATGGAGAAGAGAAAAAGGGAGGATTGCTCCAGCTCAGTAACTGACATTGGTACAGTACCTAGCAGCTTCATTATCATATTGTTTCATCATCTCACCAGCACCTGCAGAGGAAGCAGAAAAGCTCTGGCCTTTCCAAACCATAATCTGGATCATCTGAGGTGAGTGGGTGAGGGCTTCTTGGCTGGGGAGAGGCTGGGAAAAAGGTAATTATTTGGTGTAAATGGACTCATATAAGCTGGCTTCAGCAGCATCATGCCAGGTTATCCACAAATATGGCCAGTTTACAAGGTGTCAGTTTCCTGGAGATCACTGTGAAACTAAGGATTAACATCAAACTTTATCCTCCTCTGTTCTCATGAGACCTCACCTGGAGTACTGTGTCCACCTCTAGGGTCCCCAGTACAAGAAAAAACATGGACCTGTTGGAGTGAGTCCAGAGATGGGCCATGAACATGATTAGTTGGTGAGAGGACCTTTCCTATGAAGAGAGAGTTGGGCTTGCTCAACCTGGAGAAGAGAAGGCTCCAAGGAGACCTTCTAGCAGCCTTCTAGTACCTGAAGGGGACCTTCAGGGAAGATTGAAAGGTGCTGTTTATGAGTGAGTGTAGTGATAAGACAAGAGAAGGGTAGATTTAGATTGGATATTAATAAGAAAATCTTCCCTGTGAGGGCGGTGAAGCCCTGGCACAGGCTGCCCAGAGAAGCTCTGGCTGGCCCCTTCTTGACAGTGTCCAGGGCCAACAACCCAAGTTTGAGTTACTCTTCATCCCAGAAACTCACAGAGTCACGGGGATAAGGATGTAATTTCATCTAGACATCAAGTCCTGCTTATCTGTGGTGGAGGATGTGGACCAATAGAAGGCCGAGGAAAGTTATGAAACAGGTCCCCCACTGGCTCTCATCAGGATGCACAAGTTTTCAGATAACAAGAAAATGACTGAAGTCTCTACACTGTGGCATTATAGCCCTGTTTGGTGCATGAATATGCAAAATCATGCTGTCTGTCTTCTTTACTACTGGCAGAAAACATGGGATGTGGAGTAAGGGTTATGTACCTACCCAACACATACACAAGTATTTTATGGGTGTGGAGATTTGCATTTATTTTTCCATGGAGGCTTGAGGAGATAGACCTGTTTCGTTCAGGTGTTTAGAGAAGGGATGGGAGCATATATTCAGTCTGAGCCAGTGCTCCCAGGACAAATCTTGTCATGTCACTGTACTTGTGCTGCAAAATAAACATCATTTCTGATAATTAAGGGGCACTTTTTATTTTTAACACTGGTTCCAACCTACTTTAAATACCTAGATTTGCTGTATTTTGGTGACTTTTCTGAATGACTTTATGCTCCAAGGGTAGAGCCACTGATTGCTGCAGAACATATTTTGTACTCTTAAATGCTAATACTCTTTATTCATCTATCACGTAGTTTTACCTGAATCAGCAGCAAAATCTCTGAAGTCAAAGGATAATTGCCAAAACAGCATTAACTTATTTCATCCGAATTAAAAAAAAATAACCTTTGAAAAAGTACCTTGCAGCTACAGAGATTGACAAAATGCATCAATTATATTTTTGCTGCCTTTATAATTACACTGCAGTAACTGCACATTGAACTTTACTACACGGTTGATTAACCGTAAGGTTACTGCTATTAAGTGACTCTCAGAAACAACAACGTGGACTTTAATTTAAGAACAGAACTCTGCACAGCACCTGATCAAGTCTGAAAATCTGATGCATCTATCCAAGCTTCAGTTTAAAGTAGAGAATTAAATGATAGCTCCTTAGGAGTAGCAAAGGGTTTCTGTTGCTTCACTTGGGCATGCTGGATATATGAATTATTAGATCTGAAAGAGCTTTTGGTATGCATCACCAACATCAATGGAAAGTGAACTCTGAATATCCCTTGTATTCTTTTTTTTTCTTTCTGTTGCATAGAAACAAGTCTTAGGAGGAGTTTCTGAGGGAACTAGGGTTGTTTAGCCTGGGGAAAATGAGGCTGAGGGAAGACCTTACAGCTCTCTGCAGCTACCTGAGAGGAGGTTGTAGCTGGGTGGGTGTTGGTCTCTTCTCCCAAATAACAAGCAATAGGACATGAAGTTGTGCCGGGGAGTTTTAGATTGGATATGAGGAAAAATTTCATCACTTAAAGGGATGTCAAGCATTGGACCAGGCTGCCCAGGGAAGTGGTTGAGTCACCATCCCTGGAGCCATTTAAAAGATGTGTAGATGTGGAGCTCAGGGACATGGTTTACTGATGGATATGGCAGCGCCGGGGTAATGGTTGGACTTGACAATCTTAAAGGTCTTTTCCAACCTAAACAATTCTATGAAACTAGTGTTCCAACAGCTGGGGTATCGGGATTGAAGCTCCAGGCATATCCTGATGTTATTTCCACATTTTTTCTCAGGCTATCATGACACGAAAAAATATTGCTGTTTCTATTAGCTCACTGATGTTACAGTTCCTCATTTTTTGTCTTCTGTCTTCTTGACTTTGTATATTGCAAAAGTGTTGCTACAAAGTCCTGCTATGATGTTTTATCTCTGACCTGTCTTGAAGATTATTTACGCCACGAGAGAGGCATCTTAGGACAATCTAAAACCAGACTATCTCTTGTGTAAAAGAATAACACTAAAAATAAAGTAGTAGTTGTTTGTGGTCCCTAGCTAAAAAGAAAGAGTAGCCTGGTAGGAAGAAGCTTGCCTAGGATGTAGGATGCACAAGACCATCCAAGGTTCAATCATAGTTTTGCACGTGAGGTGGGGAATATCCCCTACTTTACCTGTATCTCTCTGTTCCAGCGCTTCCCACCTTCACAGGATATTAAAACCAGAACTACAATAAAGATTTAAGATACTTCATCAGACAGATTATTAAACAAAACCACAATATAAATCAAAGATTATTCCTGTACATAAGACAGTATTTGTATAATTTATTACAACTGTGTTAAACTAGGTTGAGAATAGGAAAAAATAATTAAAACATTGCAATGTTAATAGAGCAATCTGCTTTTTCTGTGCTAGCATTGGAGTAACAGCATCGAGGCAGAGCTGAGGCTCTGCTACTTCTCAGCATGTGAAATTTTTTATCTGTTTACATTCATCTGAGCAAGATCTCTCTTATACATGCACTCCAGAAAGTGAAAACAATCAGAGCCAGGGCACTCTTGAGCAAAATGCCACCCACATGACACAAGCTGAGGATCTGACATGCGATGTGGTAACTGCTAATGAACTGAGCTGGATCTGATGCAGTGTCTTGGCTTCGTAACCAGTTTCCAGTCCTATAACACATCATCTCCTCCTCATGGCCACAATTTTCTTCTTTGAAGGTCTATTCTTTATTCACTCAAATCTTCTCCATGTGTCAAGAACATCATAAGAAGAAATTATTAAAAGCAACGGGCATAAAAATCCCCATCCCACTGTTTTACTAAAGCATTTAGAGACTGAGAAAAATTAGGCGAATTCACATTTCACATGTGTTTAAATTGCTAATCTCACTGCTCTATCTGTATTAGTGAATACATTTACAGTAGCTTTTACTTTATAATATTTTGGCAGAACTGTTAGAAAAATTGTTATAAGCCTAGGAGTGGAACTGAACCATGAAAGCTAAACTGGAAGCTGCTGTAAAGCTGGGTTATTAGTATGACAGAATAAAATTTCACACGCACAAAAGCTTCTAAGCCACAGTATTTTGAAAGCAAGAAGAGAGGGGTGGGCATGTGCAATCAAAGTCATCTATGTTCCCTCTGATATTTCACCAAATGCTGCCATAGTAATACATTGGGTTTTGTCCATTCTGTTTTTCAGGCATTTGGTGATATTGCTGGAGAAAGTCTTTTGTGTAATGAAACGAGCGCAGCCCAGGAGCACGTAAGCAAAGTGGACAGCGTGCTGCACACATCTTCATGTATCAAACTGAGGGAGAGGAAAAAGAGTACAGCAAGGTGGAAAGGTATTATTTACAGTTTGTGTACCTAACTGAAAAAGAATGCTGATACCTGGGCACAAAGCCAGGGGAGGCATAGGAAAAAAACCCCAAAACCCAAACAGATAATTTGAAAATGTAGTTTCTCTTAGAAAGACTAGGGTGTGATCAGCTAGGGCTGAAATTTTACAGTTGTGTTTTCCAGTGGGTCTTCATCCTTGGGTAGTTTTGTGGGTCTGTTGCAAGGCTGAAGAGCTGTCATTCACCAAAATGCTGGCACTCTTTCTATTCAGAAACTCAGTACAGTAATGCAATCCAGAGAAATCTATCTGGAGAAAGGGGCCAGCATTTAAAGTATACCGAGAGCAGGCTTAAATCAGCTTCTTTTCCTGTATATGTGTCCACACATATTGGTCTGACTGCAGAAGTCCCCGTCTCTCAGACATGCAGTGTGTTTTCCACTGTGTACAGAGCCGCTGGGCCCCTCCCAGTGCCTAGAGAAGTACAGCAGAGCAGAACACAACCAAATGAAGTTGCCAAATGAAGTTGCTGCTGGTCAAAGTTAGTACCAGGGTGTCTCATGGCAGAGAATTACAGAGCACGCTGGGTGTACTTAGACATCAGTGTTATTGGAAGACACCAGTTCCCTCTCTTGTTCCTTACCAAGGATCTCACTACCACATCTGGCTCCACTGGATCCCTGCACTTAGCTGAGTCCTACTGGTGTCAGTTTTTTCATGCCTTCCCAGGAGTAAAGTTCAGTTAAAAGCACCTTGAGTTACTTTTAAATGCACAGTAACCTTGTCTCCTGATGGAAAAACCGTAGAAAGTTCCCATGAGAACACAAGATTGTTTCTCCAAGGAAAACCAATACATTTAGACTGTGGGCTCTTACTCCTGGGTCCCTCTTGTTGGGTGAGGGACGTCATCGGTACGCTGTCGTCTATGTGTTTACATTGTGTCTTTCTCTGCATCTTTTTTCTAATTTTCAGGAAATCAGGTTGTCTCCAACAAGAGCTAATTCCTGCAGTAATACGTAGTCTGAAGGGTTGTTTGCATCCTGATCCAAATCCCTGGTATGGTGACTGCCTGACAGGATTTATGGTTCAGACATCCACACCTCTGAGCTATCCTGCAAATGTTTCACTCATAGATCATCTGTGGCTTCAACAAGCTGTTCGGTGTGGTGAACTCTCTAGATCACAGACCAGATTGAGCAAATATAATGATTTCATGTGATTTATTGTTGGGTTTTTTTTCCCTTCCAAATAGCGAGATATTCATAGATTTCTGAGGTTTAAATGTTCCGGCTTTTTCAGGTTTGCTAGCAGTGGTGGGGAGAATGTTGCTGATTTGTCTTTCAAGTTTCATGACTAAAATGTTGATAGTGTTTTCAGTAATTGCTCAAAGTATAACACTATGGTAATTGCAAGGCTGCAAAGATGCCCAGAAGAGGAACAATGATGGCTTCATGCCACCAGTTCTGCAGCCAGCTCCCAACAGGCTGCAAAATTTACAAGTTCACAGAGAAGATAATTTTTCTGGGGTCTTAACATTGGTCAGCCCTTCTTCCCTGGGAGCTACAGCAGCTTAAAGCAACCTAAAAGTTATCCTGGTGCTTTCTTACAAGTATTAAAGTAATGCTCATAAGTTTGAACTAGTCAGTGCCTATTCTGTTTGGCATCATACAAATGCATAAGAAATTAAGTCCATGCCCCAAAGGCAAAGACTATGAGAGGCAACAGAAGGAGAAGTTGGGAAGGGGAACAAAGGCATGAACAGGGAAGGCGTTTGTCCAAGGTCACAAAAGTCAGAGGTAAAAGCAGAAATAAAGGGCAGATTGCTAATACTCTGACTTTTGGTCTTCCCTGTACTAGGACCCTTTTTTTCCTGAAAATGCAGATGAGGAAGGGAGGAGTCTTACCTTGCTGCTGTTTTGGTTCATTCATTTAGAGCACTTGTAATCAATTGACATATTAAAAAACCTGTCACTGATTACTATATATGCTCTTCTGGTGTTCCTTTGTTCATACTAATATGGTAAAACTTTTTCAGATGCACTTACCTTTGGAAGATCTTTGCCATGTCTGGAACATCGATGATTAATTTTAATACTTAAATCTATGGTGCTTATCCATCTGAATAATCATTAAATGGCATTAGGTAGTAACCTGGAGGTTTAAATATAACTCCTAGAAACAATTTTTTCTTTGGATTTGGAAGATAACAATTAGGTTTCCACTTTTTTATTTCTTTTAACTGATTTGTATGCACATACATATGTATGGTTTTGTATGTGTTACACTCAGACAGAAATGGTGTTAAAATCTGCATATCTACAAGAAGTGATGTGATTTTTGTGATTTCTATTGCATCAGATATTACTTGGATGACTTCTCTCTGTCATAACTGGAATAAAATTGCCTTTTCAATGTTTGTTTTGCCTTTTCACATTCTTGTGTATAAGCTAATATATAATATTGAAAAAGAAACTAACTGAAGAGAAATTGTCGAGTCCCAGAATTTGTCTGTGTATTTTTGTCTACCTGAGTAAAGTCATGCTTTTGCATGTGTATCTGGGCTGATGCCAATAACCCCATGATGGTGAGTGACACAAGCAATGTAGGGGAGACCAATAGGAGTCCTTGTGTACATGAGTTATGTAGCTTACTGTCGCTTATGGGTGACAATACAAAGAAGACAGCATGCTGTGGGCAGCACCATACTGTGTGCATCTTCTTGGCCTCAATTCTGTCTTTGAATGTGACTGGATATAATGGTAAAAAATCTTTTGGTCAATGCTATATCCTAGATTTCTCACAGCTGAATTAAGATATCCCAGTCTGGTTCTGTGAATAATTACTTTTTGTTTAGCATTGTTTACTCTGATGACAAGACTGACTTTATGTGTAGAGCCACCACACCTTCAGTTCTGACAGGAATATGGTGATGTTTTGACAAATGTGGATCTGGTCCTGAGACTTTGTTCAGCGTGAAGGACTTGATTCACCACTTTTATTCCCTCCGTTATAACAGCGTGCCTCCACAACTTTCATCTGATCTGGGATATACAGTTCTGCAACAGTACATATTCTTGAAAGATTAAATTATGCTTAAATGTTAAGTAAATTTTTCTCTCATTTTTGCTGACAATGTGCAGCCCTACCTATTAATTTTGGTTATCACATCCTGTGTGTTCCTGTGGTTGTTGGTCAATATACACCAGGTGGCATTGGCTTTGTAATTGTTTCCTGAAGTGTTCTTACCGGCAACGTCATTCTTAACACACAGTTATAGTTGGGTAGTAATTGCCTGTCTATGCAGTGTTCCTTTACAACAATTTTCTCCCATGTAGCTATATATATGTAGTCATTACTGAAAAGTGTAAATAAAGAATCCTTTTAGTGGTGTAGTTTCCCTAGGTACCTACTGTGCTCTTATTATCTAAAACATACTCCCCATCTGTAGTTCTGTTCTATTAAAGGATAAAGACATAAGTATGAATTAAAAATTAAAATGCTTGTTGTAGATTGGAGAGCAAGGTCTATTAGAATATATCTGGTGCCAGGCTCACAGTACAGTAGATAGATTACGCTGAGCACCAGTTAAGCAAAGGGATGAAAAATGAGTGATTTTCATCATTCAGTTAAATATAGTGCTAAGTGGTATGTGCTAGCATTAAAAGCAAATTACTTAGCACTTCACCAATCACAGCATGAGAGCATTCCATTGGAAGCAGTATTTCCAGTGATGCTCAGTCCTCGGTTTTATTAAATAAATCAGCTGTTAATGCTTAAGGAAGCATCTGAAGACATATTGCTATGATAATAAAAAGATTTAAAATGTAAAAATAAAGAGAAGTGGTATCTCATTTTAATTAAATGCTGTAAGAAAACCTCCATTTTCCTAACAACAGAGCTCCAGAGTGCTGGTACATCTATAATATTTGCATTTCCTGTACCTTCTTTAGGTCTTCCTTTCTTACTAATGAATATGACCTGATCTTTCCTTTCTTTTTTTTTTTTTTTTCTTCTTTGTAATGACATCTTTTTTTTGGTCATAAATCTACTGCCATGTCAGTGAACATTTTGATGAGGTTTTCTGATTCCCTCTTATATCTCCTTGATAGGATATTATTATCCAGTAATCCAGAGATGGAGAGCCTGATCCTCAGCACAGGTACTTTTTGGTTGCTCAGGTAAAGATGATGGAAATTGGAGAATTTATACCAGAAAAGATTTTGACATCAAGGGCTACCTTTATATCTCACGGCAGCATTATCTCCTCCACAGCAGTGGGCATTGGGAGACACTCAAATCTGCTGTCCGAACCTGCAGAAGTTGTGTGAAGTCATAACCATGTCTGAGCCTCAAACCACTCCTTAGCCTCTGCATCCTGGACAGGAGTTACCTCGAAGGAGATGCACAGCAAAAATCTTGGGAAGGACAAGTGCAGGAGATGGCCCAAGATGCACAGCTGCATCTTCGTCAGCAAGTTCAAAGAGTAAAAGGAGAGACATTTACAGCTCAGGTATCAAAATGACACTGTACATGAAGTTATCTTAAGTCCTTAATTTTTGCCCTGGTGTCATTCTTTGGGGAATCCTACTTTGAGTTTTCTTTTATGACTGGGTGAGAAAGCTGTTTTCTTTCTTTTTGCAGCAGACTTTCATTCTCATTTCCCTACTACTTAGATATGCATTCAGAAGTTGTCGTTTGTTATTTTGTTGGGGGGGTTGTTGTTTTGTTTTTTTTTTCTTCCATATCTTGTTGTACAAGAAATTTCTTTGAAATACTTTCTCAAACCTTAAAACAACACATATTCTTCTTGGTACCAATATTACATTTTCATCTCAAAATATTTAAGGACATGATACTTAACCTTAATACTTCTGTATTTTCAAAATACAGAATTCCTTTTTATGTTTTCTTGGCTGACATGTAATGGTTCTGATGCATCATTTCTGGGTATGCCAATCCTGTCATATACACTAATATGAAGTAATGACACAAGGTTGACTTAACTAGATATAATAGGGCATATTTCTAAAACATTCTGTATAGGAGGTATACGCACAGCTCTTGCTACTTGTTAATGATATTGGAGAAGTTCCTTATCAGTACTACAGCATACATTTATAACAGCCTCCCACTCCAAAGGCACAGAGTCCATACATAAAATAATAAAAATAAAAAAGGTCTCCCCAAACAGTGTTTGAAAATATTTTATTTAATTTCACCATGCAGTGGAAAATACAACTATATTGAATTCGGAGTAACAGACAACTATTTTTTGCATCTAAAATCAGTGTGTGAATTTGTACCTGTGTGCTCTCATGGAAAGAACAATAGCAGGATAGATTTCAGTGGCAAGGCTCCATATTTGAAATCTTTCCAAAGGTTTGTCTGTTGTTCATGCTCCTTAAGTATTTGTTTCCCATTTTTGAACTAAAAATCACTATTTGAAGGCTGTTGCCTTTTTCCACAAATGTTATCTGTGAATATATTAGGGAAGATCTAAACTATCTGAGAATGTACATTTACTTTTTCATAGAATCTTTCAGATTAGAGATGGAAAAGCCTAAAATTTTAAGAGTCATCGTATTATGGGTTTGTTTTTTTTTTTTTTTTAAAGGATAGTGGACAGGAACTGGCTATAGCTTCCTATTTTTGCTTATTTTTTCCATGTTTCTGTTAAGAATCCGTAGTATTTTGGGTCCAAAAATTTTGTGGACAGCTGACAGTGAAAAGATTACTGCATTGCACTGACCTACTAACAACTCTTAAGTGCTGGCTTTTCGCTATGAATCAGTGGCCTTATGCACATGAGACCAGTTTATCATCAATGCAGTATTTTACTCAAGGCTGGGGTGTACTTATAAGTTGTCAATGACCCTTTGACAGAAAAAGGGATTTTACAGGGAACACTGAGGAAGCCAGTACAGGCACAACTGGGTCAAAATAAAGGAAAAGGCAAGGCCAGATTAGGAGCTGTTGCATTTAGGTGTCTAATTTTTAGCTTTCCTCTACTAGCCTTGCTGTTATTGTGGACTCAAGCTGTACTTCAAAGACAGCTGTGCCACCTGACTACATCATCTGCACCTGTTTTGTCATGCAGGAGTAGCTCCCATGGGAGCTCCAACTCACCCATTTCAGCATGAGCAGCAAATATTTTCTGTTCCAGCTGTTCAAGCTTTGCAGGGCCATTTTCACAAAAAAAAAACCAAAAAACCAAACAGGTGAGGGAGCATTCCCATGAGCAATTTGACTACCAGCTCTGAGTGCAATCATCTTTGAGGAGGGTGTGAGGACAGGTGTGGGTGATGCTGTTATTCTGTCATCCAGCACAGCTGCAGCTGAAGTGTATTTCTGCTCTGTGTGTGTGTGTGTGCATCTGCCTGTCTGTTTTAAAGGATTATTTTGAAGTCCCATGTTTCTTATTTGCAAATGGTAAGATGGATTTTCAAGATGAGAGTCCTCAAAGATGGTTACATGGTTTGGGATGACATCTGGACTTTAAGGCTCATTGTAGTCTCGGATGAAAAACATGAGAGAAAATGAAAAAAAAAAGAAAAACCCACAACCAAAAAACCAAACTAATTCTGCATTAGCAGTAGCATGGTACAGTAGGAAAAGATTTCTGGAGGAAAACAGCTGGTGCTGAAGGCCTGACATCCATGACACGTGAGTTGTGGGGGCTTGTTTCAGACTAGTTCTAATCTGGTCCTGTGGTCTTAATGCCCAATAGATGCTAGGAATTAAGATAGGTGTATTTGTGGAATAAATTTTCTGGAATAAACCGGAATGTTCTTCCAGCCTAGTTTTAACTGAGGAAACTAGTGAATGTGTCCCAGGACTGTCATGCTGTAAAGCAGATAGCATGTTAAGTGGGGACATCAAGGAGATTTTCCCCCAAAGTTTATTTAAGGTACTAATGTAGAAACCCCCAATGGGGCCTACAGCACCTGGTTTGAGAGCAGGTGGGACAAAAAACATCTATCTAATGGATCAAAGTTGATGGCTGTCCACTAAGGGAAACTGCTCAGTTCTACAATGGCCCATACTCTTAACACTGCCAGGGCTGTCAGCAAAGTCAGCTGGTATATAGCTATGTTCAGTAGCTATATGTTTTGAAAATCATAAATAATCCCACTGAGTCATTAGCTTTCTCTCTAATATTGCCATGTCCCCGGTCATATGTGCCCTCTTCCAGCTTTTTCAGGACATGTGGGGAAGGCAAAGGGAGCATTAGCTATGTATAGCTGAAGGCTTCATTCACCCAGGTACATGACAACCTTTATTTAGGCTTTATTTTGTAACCAAATGAACATATTTTCAAAAAGAAAATCAGCTGTATTTTGTGAAAAATTTTAATTACTGCTGTTCTTTCAATGATATACTCTGCTGCTGCTGTTTTCCCATGATTCCTTTTGTCTGCTCTGAGGGAGAAATTCAACCTGTGCTGAATCTATAGCTCATGCACCTTGGGTAGAGTAACACTAAAATAAGGGCTGCCAACCATCTTCAGACTTAACAACACTGAATAAGGAAGGAAAGGCTTTGAAAACACTGGACATCACTCTGAAAAAGGAAATAGACTATTGGTCGTGCCCTTGGCTTTCTCTAGCATGCTATCCAGCCACCCAATGTGGCTGTGCGTGGTTCTGTGTGGTGGATAGGGACTCCCATTCACCCTGCAGGCTGCAGCCCTCTGCTGCACACTCAGCTGGATCATACACTGCTCTCGCTGTTGTAATCCTGGGTACTAGATAACAAAAATGCTGTGAGTGACACTGCTTCCAGTGAAGGGCCAGATCAGAGGTCTTCCCAAGGCTTCTGATCAGATGGGACCTGAACGGGAGAGGGATGGGGTGTCACACCAGGTCAGAGCTTTGTCAGCAAAGGCTACAGTGTTTTTACTGACTTTATGATGTTCCTGAAAGGGGAGTGATTTGCCTGGGTAATTAGGTCAGGGTTATAATAGTTTGGCTTCCTTTTATCCTTGTTATGTGGATAACTGAGATTTATTTTTTTCTTCTTCACAGAGGCAGCAGTACGATTTCAAAATTGACATGGTGCTTATCAGAAGTTAGTAATTGGATAGTGCAACCCATTTGTTTGATATAGCTGAACTGTTCATTTTTGGTTTCTAAAGCTAATAGGCATTGTTCCTTTTCTGACATTTGATTTTAATGGCTGTAATGTTGCTCCTGTCTCAACAGTTCTATGTCTGTGTGTTTTTCTTGATTCCATGCTTGCTTTGCAGGCTGCAGGAGACTGTTTTTAACTCTTCAGCTTCTGGCAGCTGTGGTAGTTTCCTCAGATGTCCAAACCCTGATGTACCCTGTGGAGCTGTCAAAGGCAAGGTGCTAGGATTCAGCAGTGAATTAAAGCTGAAGGTAGAGGTGACATTTTCCCCAGGTCTATATTGCTCTTGTTAGTTCAGAAATAGTGTAATCATAAGAAAATCTTCATTGTAGTTTTGTGCCAGTGTGATCCTGTGGAAGCTGGTGAGGTGGGGCAAAAGTTTGGTAAAAAAGGGATGTGCAAAACTCCTCTATCATTTGCTGCTGATGGAATTCTCTGAGATACCATCCTTGTTGCTATAGGGCTTGCTTATTGCAGCTCCTTTTTCTTTGGCCTTCAAGCAAAATCAATTCATGAACTATGCAACACTGCTTTAAGGCTCTTTTTTATGAGACTAGCCTAATCTACATATGGCATTGGCCCTACTTTACAGTCTTTTAATTGGCTACAAGCAGCTTACCATATTGACTGAAAAAATCTTCTTGCTACATTTAGAGCTATAGCTAATTATGATCTTTCTCCCTTACTTATCTCCTTGATTTGTAGTTCCATCTCCCACTGAGGAGCTGCCTCCTTTCTCTTTCAGCCCAGAGTCTCCTCTACTGGAACTCACACCCACCCTGGTTTCATAAAACCTCATGTCTAAGCCATTGCTGTTAGCAGAATACTGAATAAGATGGACCACTGCTTTAGGGCTGGATGGCAAATTCTGCTTTCCAAATAAATACCAGGCAGCTCTTAGTAGTGTCATTACACTAGCTAAGATTGGATGTTTAGAGACTATTTCAGTAGAAAAAAAACAGAAAAGACAAATTAAAAAAAAAAAAAAATTGACCCTAGGAATTTTGTGTAGTGTTATGGGAACTAAAGTGAGTTGCATGAAGAAGCTCAGTCAGCAAATAAAATTCATATTTCCTTACAGTTAGGTACAGTAGAATCCTTACAGAAAGGGCTGTTAAAACCAACAGCTGTCACTCTTGATAACTGTAAATATGTAGAAAAGTTAATTCATCAACTTATTATGGAAGGAGTACCAGGAGAAAAATGCTATGATAAGGTATTATTTTCCAGAAAACTGATTTTAATAATTTTTCCTAGATTATGATCCAGTGATCCATGAACATCTAACTCCTGAAAAAGCATTAAATATTGCAGAATATCCATCTTATTTTGAAGTCTGGAGCATTGGATTGCTCTACAATCCTTACTGCTGATGTAACCAATGGGAAATCTGTCTAAGCAGGGAAGATGTGAAACTGCATGTCACACTATGTCACGATTACAGCTGATTGAAAAAAATCCTACTTGACCCCCTGTGTCACAAACTGGAGGCAGAAATTTTGGCATAATCCAGGAACAAAAAAGAGAGTTATTCCAAGATCTGGGAAATGTGTCATCAATCTTTTTGAGGTAAAATGTGTAAATTATTTTTATCTGCCTGTGTCTTAAATGTTTGTTTTCCCTTCTTCTACACATTTAATTTGAATGAGAGCAAATGTGGTCTGGATGAATGTCATATGTATATTGTATATAATAGTCCTATGATTAACTGTATGAATAATTACCAGTTGCAAGTAAACAATTCAGATGGATAGTTTCATTAAGAAAACAACATGGGGTCATTATAAGTTTCTGGTCACTGCCCCCAGTCTTAGGAAAAAAATATAGTTCTCTGAACCACCAGTCTGAACTGGTGATAAAATATCCCAAGTAGGCTCCCATTAAGCTGGATAATATGCAGACTGCTTGATTTGTATTGAATATGTGTCTGGTGGCTGGAACCCACTGTAATGAACTAGCCCACAAATCACAGCTTAATGGGAATCTACTTATACATATTGCTTAATTAAAAGTTGTGAGCTTATTAACATGTGTCTTTGGCATTGAGCTTTGGGGATGTAATCTGTGCAAATAAGACTAGGTTGTAAAAGTTTTATAGATTGACAATGATATTAAATTCCATACCTTTATAACCCATCGTTTTCTCAAAGCTTAGTTCCTATTCTGTATTTATTCAAAGCTGTGACAAATTATTGGTTTGCAGTCATTTACAGTTTAGGGCTTTGTGTCCTTGTTTTATCTTGGAAAGCTAGTGCTTCTGATGTTTCACCCACTTCAGTCTATGTTTTTGGGTGTTGCTAGCTATTCTGGCTGGCATACAGGCTCAGTGTCTCCTTTTTTATTGCAGAGGCACCCCATGGCACAACACTATTACTTAGGATTGTGCCAGTGTTTCCATTATAAATCTCTGTTTTCATGGGTTCATAACTCTACTGTAATTTTTTTTCTTCAGACTCAAAGTTGGAATAGAAGGTCTGAGAGTGGGAGGGAATATTTTTGAACAATTAGAACAAAAGTCTACATTATGTTTCTCTTGGTTACTTGACTTCATTTCTGTATAGCTAGTTTCAGAAACACTTCTGTCTTCTGGGTTTTTTTTTTATTTTTATTTTTTTCTTATGTGACACACTAGCTGGGGTGTTTCTCCATCATCTCAGCTAATTCTACTTAATGTTCATTACCACATTAATTTTACATTAAAAAAAAAGAAAAAATAAGAAAGAATAAAGGAAACTCTCTTAAGGCTTTAAAAACATGACTTTTATGACTTCAGAATGAACTACCTCCTCTTTCTCTATGTAAATATTTAAGTTATTTAACCTGATTTGGCATCTCCCCTTGGTAACTGTCAGGGAATGGGTAGGTGGAGATAGAGAGATGAACTTTCAGAGATAGTTGCACATCATAGAACCCAGTGGTGTTCATGAATACCACATAAACCGTAACTGTTCTTGCAGAATAGAATCATACATTTTCACCTTACATCCTCTGTATCACACATCTGTGAAAGAGCAAAGACAACACAGCTCCATCCTCAGTAGTTTTTGATGGCTTCCTCCCCAAGAACTCTGCCTGAGGAAAAGACTGTTAGTTGTGGATATGCCTCCTCCCCTTCATGCCCCATCCCTTTGCCCTAATGTAATACCTGAGAACACAGGTGGCAAAGAGCTTTGGTTTTCTCCAGCTGACCTCCTTGTCAAAAAAGGGTTAGAAACCACTTCAAATGGACAATGATCTTTTAAGATCCCTTCCAACCCCAAAATTCTGTGATTCTGTGAAATGAATGTGATGCTTTGTATGCTTTATTCCAGCATCAGATCAGTCTGAGCATGTGCAAATGAAACCAGCTCTTCTGAAAGAACTTGAATGCAAGAGATGGGGACTTGGCTCTCCACACAGAACGTGAATGTGGGGGTGAGGTGAGTCTGAGGGGAACTGCACTGAGATGTGTGATATTTAACAGAGGTCTGCACAGTTCTTCTGTCTCTGAGGAGACAAGAAGGGATGTGCTATACCTTTGTCTCTGTGCTTAACTATCATGCTGTCCCTGAAGAACATAGCCAGGGGACAGACAGGGATGGTTGTTCAAATAGAGAGATGGGCAGGATTCTGGTAGATCTCTCAGATCTGACATAGAGTCTGAGATCTGTGTGGCTGAGTCCACCCTGAAGTTTCTCTGCAGTAGCATAAATACTGAGCAATGCTGTGGTATCTCTTCCACGGTGTCCTGTAACTAAACCAAGAGGGTTACTCGTCTTTAGAGATCAGCTTTGTGGCACAAAGCTGAACTTCATATCTGAGGTGCCCTATAAGAAGACATACCCTCCATCCTTGAGCTTGTGGTCAGTTACTGACTGTCATGAGGCCCAAATGCTGTTAGGCCTCCTAAAGCTTTGGGCTGAAGGCTTTGGGTTAGATCATTACCAGGAGACTATTGCTAGGATATGCTTTGTTGAGAAAAATAAGGGGAAGCAGGGTATGTCTCTGGAGAAGGATCCTAAATGGCTTGTATCTAGCTTCTACCCCAGTCCTTTGTATTGTTCTGGATGCTGCAATGGAATGACACTGCAAAAAACTGAGGTCCAGCAGTGAGCAGACCTGGACCAGGCTGTGAGATTTCACTAACTGGATTTGTACAAGGGCCTAACGCAACAGGTGGTGCCTGAGTGAGTTTACACAGTGAGTATCGTAAATAAGTATTAATCACAAGTACTAACAACTAGACATTTCTCTCTGGAATAGGATGAAGATTAACACATCATACTTAAAGAAATAACTGTTGGGGTTTTTTTTATATATGTGCTAAAATAAACTGTACAACTACTCTGTGTTCACAGTATTTAATATAACTCCATTTGGCATTTGAATAAGCTAAGTTATAATAAAACATCCATGAAGGACTTCCTTTTTGTAGTCCACAAAATTGGAGTCCTGTCTATAGATTGCTTTTATTCCAGTTGCTTTGTTTTTTGTGTTCAGCAGTTCTAGCAGATTAAAAAAAAATTAGAATCATAGAATCGCTTGGGTTGGAAGAGACCTTCAAGATCATTGAGTCCAACCACAGCCTGACCCTGCCTGTTCCATCGATAGACTATGTCCTCAATTACATCATCTACTTGCATTTTAAATACCTCCAGGGATTGTGACACCACCACTTCTCTGGGCAGCCTGTTCCAATGATTTACTGCCCTTCCAATAAAGAAATTCTTCCTGATGTCCAACCTGAATCTCCTTTGGGGCAATTTGTAACCATTTCCTCTCATCTTATTGCTTGATACCTGAGAGAAGAAACCAAGCCCCACCTCTCTACACCCTCCTTGCAGGTGCTTGTAGAGAGCACTAAGGTGTCCCCACA
>VXBZ01010971.1:864015-883572 GCA_013399135.1 Heliornis fulica | reverse complement strand
GAGGGGCCCATAACTGAGCACAGTACTCGAGCTGTGGCCTCACCAGAGCTGAGTATAAGGGGACTATGACTTCCCTACTCCTGCTGACCACATTATTCCTGATACAGGCCAGGATGCTGTTGCCTTCTTTGGCCACCTGGGCACCCTGCCAGCTCAAGATCAGCTGGCTGTCAGCTAACACCCCCAGGTCCTTCTCCAGGGACTCTGCCCTAAGCCTGTGGTGCTGCCTGGGGTTCTTGTGACCTGGCACTTGGCCTTGTTGAACCCTATAAGGTTGGCCTCTGCATAACCGATCCAGCCTATCCAGGTCCCTCTGCAGAGCCTTCCTGCCTTTCAGTAGATTGACACAATTCATAGAATCATGGAATTGTTAAGGTTGGAAAAGACCTTTAAGATCAAGTCCAACCATTAACCTACTGCCACCAAGTCTGCCGCTAAACCATGTCCTCAAGCACTGCATCAAACACAATTTGGCATAAAACTCAGTTATTTTGAACAATTGATTAGGAAAAATATCAGATGTGGGTTTGATTTCAGACTTCAAAATTGTATAGCAAAAAAGGAATTTTGAAACAAATGGTTGCTTCGACCTGAATTGTTGAAATATTTAATTAAAAATGTAGGCACTGACAGAGCTGAATGTTCTTGAAGGAAATTACTCTGACAAGAAGTTCAGCCACACCTCCATATTTTCATAAATCCATTTGATGGCACCTTTCTGTCTAACAAAACTTTCCCCTGCTTTAATCCCAAAGCCATGCTCTCAGGACCTGACTGAAGAAAGCAATTAAATACCACTGAAATCTGTGGTACATGAGAAACCATTTGAAGTCTTGAACATGCTAAGTTCCTGGCCTGATTCCTTCTGAACCTCATTCTTTAGAAATCTACTCCCTCTTAATTAATTTGATTAAGTAACATTTTGTCTGAAACACCCTCCATTGTGAAGAAAAGGAAAGTAAGAACAGCTAGTTGACAGTTAGACTAATGAGAAAATTATAATTTCTCTAATACCCTGCCAGGGTCCAGTAAAATAGTACTCGCATTAAAATAAAAGTTATATTTCCCTAATCTTTTAGAGATGTGTGATTCTTTCAAAATGATATTCAAATCAAAGACTTATTACTGTCCCAAGCCTCAGACCATTTGTTCTAAGAGGTATGTTTCAATTCCAGGGAAGAAAAAAGGAGAATTAATTGCTAATCTGTCTTAGTGCCTTTGTATAATATCCTTCCACAATTCTATTCTTTTTTTTTTTAATAATAAAAATGAACTTATGTATGGCTTGTTGAATGTTCTCACTCATCAGGCAGCCAACTACTGCATTGCAAGCAATGCTTGTGTGCTGTTTTACCTTGGTAAGAAACTCAGGTATGATAACCTGCATTCTCACTGTGTAATACAGCGTCTGAGCCATTAAGGAAGATTGTGGCAAGGCAAGGACTGACCTCTTCTCTCTAGTGACAAGCAATAGGACAAGGGAAAATGGCCTCAAGTTGCCCAGGGGAGGTTTAGGAAAAAATTCTCCACAGAGAGGGTTGTGAGGCATTGGAACAGGCTGCTCAAGGAAGTGGTGGAGCCTCCATCCCTGGAGGTATTTAAGACAGGTGGATGTGGTGCTGAGGGACATGGTTTAGTGGTTTTGGCAGGTTAGTGTGATGGTTGGACTTGATCTTAAAGGTGACTTCCAACCAAGAAAATTATGCGATTCTATGACTAATACATGAGCCCCCTCACTTAGTCGTGCATGTTTGTTGTGAGGAAGCCTTGCAAAGGGCAAAGAGAGTCAGCCAAATCCATGCCAGTGTTCTAAGGAGAACAAGGGACAGCCAGCAATGGCAGTGCAATATAAGGGATATTTGGGGAGCTTGTGGTGTAATGCCTCTCTTCCAGGGAGAACTGGATGTTCAACCAGGTATACACCTCCCTGTTTCTGGAGTCAGCTTAACCTCATCCTCTCATGCTGCCAAGCTCAATGGCTCACCAAGTCATTGGAGAAACACGTGCTGGTCCCACAAATGGTGAATCCTAATTCTGTAGTATCTGGGGTACAAGTAAGCACAAAATGGGCAAAACCTGAGAAAAATCAAGCTATCAGCATGGCTGACCCAGCAGTATTTCTGCTGCTGCTCCATCTGTGCTTCAGTGGCTGAGCACAAAGTGACATGCCAAGACCAGAGCAGGAATCATGGAAACTCCTCAGCCTTTACAGAGCTAAAACCTAGACAGAGACAATGTGAAGCCATTAATTGCACGCTTTTCTGGTCCTCTGTGTATGTGACTCAGACTTTTCCCGACACAGTGTATGAGAGTACTTTCTCAAACCTCTAATTGATATTCAGACAGAACTTTCTTGTTATTAATGGAATTCACAGTTAATCTTCAGGGAGAAAATCAGCATTTTTATGTGAAATTAGGTGTATATTGCTTAATCAAGGCTTTTCCGAATTAATTTACTAACAATAAGTATTCATGCTGGTTCTCTTTCAAAAGTCCCTTTGTTTCAATACAGCTAATAATTTTTACACAGTTACAGCTAATTATCAAAGAAAACCTAATGAGACTGCTCATGACATAGTGTAAGAAGTATTTCTGTTAAGATATGAATCTTTGTTTGGGTTTTTTTTTGGCTGAAATGCTCACAATTTTTTTAGCTTTTTCTTCCATATTGTAGGTATCCCAGGACCAAATTATGGTTTATCCACTACCCCAGAATGCCATTGAACAGAATTCTCTTCCCACTGAAAAAAGTGCTGCTGAGTACCCCAATGCTTCACAGAAAGATGAGTCAAATCCCTCCTTCAACAGCACCACATCATCATTTTGCCCACATCCTGGACATGACAGAAGTTATGCAATCCAGACTGCAGCACTAGGACCACAAGAAGAGGAATGAGATCTAGAGAGGTGAGACCTAGAGAGACATGAGTAGATTGGCTGTAGGCCTTAAGGACTCCTTGTGCAAATAAAAGCACATGATGTCCCTTCACAAATCTTCAGGAAAACAAAGTTTCATTTTGCCCCTATAAATCCTCTTTTCATCAATGTTAGAAAATTTCAGAGGGAAAATATATTTTGCCTTCTTCCAGGTCTAGCATTAACTTCTATCTCAGGTCATCTTTTTTTCCACTTTCTTCCACTTTCTCTGAGAATCTCTTTTTAATTAGGAGTGTTTAGAGACAAACCTAGAAGTCTGGTATCCACAGCCATAATATCACTGTACCAGAGCAAAGCCCTCTGGTCAGAATAAGCAGAGCTCTTCTTCTTGACTTCCTTGTCTGGCAACCTGATGCAAAGTTGCCTTTGACCAGGCTGAAGTTTGTGGTGTGCAAAGTATAGAAATAGATATTTCAAACTACTGAGTAATGAATGTCTGCTGTGCCTGAAAAATATATGTCTCATTATACTTACTTGGATGAACCCCCACTCCACTCCTAAGTCAACTGTCTTCTTTCCTGCCTATGCTGGGGAGCTGGCACTGATGCTGCACTTGAATATTGGCACAGTGACCAAACGGAAGGGCTTGATGGCACTGTAGCATCCAACCCCCTTCATGTCACTCAGGCAAATAATCAGTAATTACTTAGGCAATTAAGGCAGAATTAAACTTCTTAGGTAATTAAGACAAACAAGATAGGGCTGCTTGTATAATGCTCTGAGAAAAGCCACTACTGCTAACAGCTTCCACACCAAAAAACAAACAAAAACCCCAAAACAAGAAAATATAAAAAAAAAATGAAGAAGACACTGCGATAATGTTTCTGTGGAGTTCTGAGTTCCTGGATAAAAAACCCTGGATTCTGTTTGTGTGATCTAAATTTCTTGAGCTTACAGAGCAGGAACTGAAGGCATAACAAGTAAGTTTTCATTTATTCAGTCATAGTCTCAGAGGAAGTCAGTGCAGTGAAGAGATAAATGAAAATTTTTCTTTAATTGTTTAAAAATAATAAAAGAAATTTGTCCTGAACTTAAACAGAATTATTAAAAAATCAGACTGTCTAGTTTGAAAGTAAATCCACATACTCACCTGGGCATATCTACAGCTCTTGTTGAAGGTTTTACATCATAATACTGATGCTTTCATTGTTTTTTCTGGCCTCTCTCATGTGCATGCCCTAAAATGACAGCAGTCTCCCTATCCAGCATACAACTACAGCTGAGGTGTTGCCAGCCGAGTTTTTTCTCTCTTGTCCTCCTAATCTGTGCACCCCTAAAGGTGAGATGATCATTCAGCCTCTGTTTTAGAGCAATTTGGACCACGATAGTAAGTATGTGGGGAGAACAGTGTGATACCAGTATTTTGCACTGTCCTCTGCGTAGCCATCCAGTACTGGTGGCATCTAGAGCCTATCTGGGTCCATAGAAGGTAAAGGAAATAACTCAGCTGCCTTTGATTGGATTCTTTAAGCTCTTGGGGTAGATTTTAGCAACTGAAAACAACCAAAAAAGGTATCTATGCTGCAATAGATTTGTCTCCCCTCTGAAGCAACAACTTGAAATCAACTGTGTAATAAATATTTGAGTTACAAAGCTGTAAGTGAATTCTTATGTTACAGGACAGCATTTGATATGTTCAAAGCCAAGATAAAATGTACAGTATGGAAAATATTGGTCCGTATTTGCATTCATGGCCAGTAGCTTCTGGGGCTGACCTTTGAGGTACTCTTTTCAGAGCCCTGAAAGGTGCTGAAAATCCGAGGTAACCAGACTCACTGGCATCTTTTGAAAATGCAGTACTTGTTAGACAATGCTTTGTCATAGCCACAGCCAGGACTGAATCAAAAAGTGGAAAAGTTTGGTCTTGTTGCTTACCTTAATTTCAGCTCAAAGTCCACTTAAAACTTTTGGTGAAAGACTTCTTGCTAGCTTTTTAGATTAAGGATTAAAAAAAAACAACAAAAAAACCCCTTAGAAATACCTACAATTCAGTCATTCTGAATTAATTTTACTAAAATCAAATACAAATACTTGACTTGGAATTTTGCTTTTTCTGGGCTCGGAAGTGCCAAGGAATAGGGGAGAAGATCTTTTTGTTTCTTATTATTTACTATATATTTCAGATCAGGAGAGAAACAGAAGTCTTGGTATTCTCACACCTGATTTTCACACGATTTCCTATCAAATAGTGTAGAATCAGAAGGCTTGAATAAGCATCCTAACATCTGAGATCTGCTAATTGCTGGCTATAATGAGTGCCTGATGCTCTAAGATAATGCAATTCCTTTTCACCCTTCTCTTGTGAGGGCATATTTTGTTGTGTTTCTCCATGCTAAATGGAAGACAAAGAGTGACTACTGGTGCCAGAAGAAATAAAATCAAGATATCTCCCAATAACTTGAGAGCCAATATATGTCACTGCTCTAGCTCCCTCTGCTCTTGACATCATTTAAGGAGTACTGTGTGAACCCACCTGGGGACGACGGAGACAGACAGCAATCAAGGCAGTCCATCTTGAAGAAGCAACTGTAAATCTGAAGGAGAATGAGTTTATTTACTTTTTTTTTTTGCTTCTTCAGACCTCCACAAGGCCGTTTGGGAATTACAGCAGGATGGATATGTGAATCCAGCCACTGTGAACTCTGTTCACTGGAAGAAATCTCTCACATTTCTTACTGCACACAACCAGTAAATGAAACTTCCTTGGGAAGATGTGATATCAGGGATTTTACCCCTAGTCATCTCAAAATGTAATAAACCCACCACTTTATGATAAGAAGGAACTTACATTTAAGCAACGAGCTCTCTTGATGCTGCTGACTCTGTGTTTCTTACTTGAGGAATCTGAAAGCAGTCGCTTTAGGAGGAAGTAAAGCCTGCGCTGGATAGAGATGGCAGGGTCTTCCTCGGGCTGTTCTCTACCTCTCCTTAACTTGTGAGATCAGCTGTGCATTACAGAATCCCTCCAGCCTTCCCAAAGTCTGCATTCATATTTGACCACAGAGATCTTGATTTTTCAGCTCATGGAATGAGTCTTGCCACACTTCGCGAATGCTGGTACGAGTGGATATATGGCTCCCGCGTATTCACCTTTTCGTACGTGACTGCATCCGGCAGCGCTGACCAGCACTGGGCATAACCTGCAAGGCAAGTAACTTGCTATATTAGGCAGTGACCAACTGCAGATTCTGAGACTTCAAGCAACAGGCATTTATACAGGGGGACACAGGCAGAGCAAGCCCTCTTGCCTTCACACCGACCTATGCTGTGTCCATGCCAAGACGTCCCGCTTGGCATATATAAATATCCTATCGCATTAACTCTACCGGCCTTTTATTGATCAGTGGGGTATTGGCATCAGGACTGATCTCACAGTAAGTCACTGCTCAGCCTAAGAATGGGTGGGATCATTTGCTTGTATGTGTTTGGGTCCAGGAGCATGGCTTATATGTGCCTTTGCCTATGGATATTTTATCTTCTTTTGTTTGCTTTTGGGACTGGGCTTTGTACTGCTCAGCATGCTGCTATCTGCTGCCACTTACTGAATAGGCAGGAGGACATTTTTCCTGGTTTTAAAGATTTTTGAACTGTATTTCCACTAAGGCTTTAGCTTACAACACTGGGATGAAAAGCACTTTAAAATGTGGTATGTATATCACTGTGTGGTTTTTGTTTCTACACATTTAAGCCTCAGTTAAGACGGTACATATGTGCTGTTGAGAGAATTTCCAATCTCTCCTTGGAGTTTGTCCATTGACATCTGTGTGTCAGGCTTGTAACTCCTGTGCAAAGTGAAATTCATTACAAATTTATCAATACCATCACAATTTTTAAATTTCAATAGAATTGTAATGGCTTTTCCAAATCCTAGCATTCTGTGATTCTGTGAAAAGCAGCATGTTCAAGCAGCAGCAATGTTAGTTATTTCTGGGAGAGAAGAAAGGATATGCTCATGTAGTGCAATAACTACTATGGTTGTTAAAATCCTGATGGTAAAAATCAAAATGCTCCCCCTCCAAAAAAAAACCAAAAAAAACCTCTGATATTTTCCATTCTTAAAAATTCAGACAAATCCAGTCAGTGTTAAATGTTATTTTTTTTTCTCTCAAGTCAGTGTTTCTTCCAACCTCTGCTTTTTCTTTTAACTTTCTTGTCATTCTCTCAGTATCTCTCTCTCTCTCTCCCTTCACATAGGCTCCTGTCCTTGATCCTCATTATGTTTGTTTCTGAGTGCTGTCAGCACAAGCAGAAACACAGTGCCCTTCTCTCTGCTACTGACTCCTGTCACTTCCCTGCTTCCCACCCTAAAATACCAGCTCCTCTCCTTCCCTGACACCTCTGAAATCTCAGATCTGCTCTGAAGACCACATGGCTCACACAGTCTCTTTGTCTTGTCAGTGCAACCCCTTGCTCCTCTGCCTCCCACCACCACTGCATGGCCTTCGTAGTGGTGTGTCCCTCCCTGCTGAGCCTCACTTGCCTTTATTACTCCTCATCTCTCGGAGATCATGCCAGTGTCTCAGAGCCTGTCCAAAGTGATTTAACTACCTTGGTAACACTCTGGAAGGCCACCTCAAAGATGTCTGTTTGTCCTTGTTGCTCTTTTCCAAGCATCTCTTCCACTAGTTCTCTCCCTCTGGAGGCTCTGTTGGCTTCCACACACCACAGTACCCTTCCCCTCCACTGCCTCCATCTCACACTCAAGACATTAAGCCCATTTCTACCCAGGATTTTGAAGCTATTTTTTTTCCCCTATCTTAAAAGCACTGCTGTTTCTCTCACAATTCCTTCACAACTCTGCATCATGACTCTCCTTTAAGCTCCTCCTTCAAGCTCCTCTTTTACTGTGCTGCAAAAAGCCCAATGAACTGGGGTCTGCAAAGTGCTCATGCAAGAGCCTGACATAAATTTACTTTATTCTGAGAAATAAAACCCAAAACTTCTTTGTGTGTCTGTGCTCACCTGTCTATCAGCCTGTCTGCCTTTACTTCTCATGTCTATCAGTTTCATTCAGAGCCCAGACACAAATTTTCTGTGGCAGAGGCTGTGCCATTTTGTGGTGGATATGTATCATTCAGGAGAAAACACCAACCCTGGGAAACACTGAGCCAGCAGCAGAAGGTGTTGTTCAGATAAAGGCTGTTCTGTTCTCCGGTCATTTCTGGAGAGTCTCGTGGTTTTGCTTCTTTCCTTTGCATTGTTTCCTTTCAAATTTGATTGCATTGATTCACATGTCTAAGAATGGCTTCAAACAGAAGCGATGGATCCTACTGTAGTTCTTGATACTTGCCTGTCTATACATAAGGCTTATAGAATAGAGGAAGATAGTGCTGTACAGCAAAGATAATCCTAGGGTTGATATCACCAAGTGTCTCTTAGTTGGCGGAATACACCCAAGTAAAGTAACCGATACTGCCATACAATATTTACATTTAAAACTAAATCAGGACATACATGTAGAAAAAATATATATGATGACATTGCACATTGCCTTTTTTTTTTTTTTTTAAATGTCCTCCAGGGTAGCAGCTGGATTGTTTTTAAGATAGGAGCTTCTTAATCCGGGCAGATGTAGCTCTCATCAGAAGTTAATTTGCAGGGATATTCACATATGCAAATCATGTCACAATGCTGAAATGCAACCACGTAATGACTGGAAAATGTTATACCCATAAATCATACTACCACAATCATCAAAATTTCCACTCAGCCAGGACAAATTCAACAGCATTTATGTCTTTCCAGCTTTTAGCCCATAAAAATTCTGTGTTTTTGGAGAGTGTGTTACACTGGTGATCTTAAAACTCCCAAGTCTGGTATAATGAGTCCTCAAGTGCGTTATAACTTACCAGTAATTACATTTCAACATTTCTGCTTTCAGCAGTTAGTGTTTTATTCATAAACATTTAAACACTGAATTAGGCATAAAATAAGAATGTTGGCAACAACCCATCCTAATTTCATTAACTATTAGGTAAACGTAGTATTGCTTCTTCAAATAATCCTTGGTTTGAATGCTAAAGATGTAATGAACTTCATGGTTCATAGCATCTGACATTGCTTAATTAATGGGTGCATTTATAGTACATAGGCCTCAGTAATTGATTTATATGCATGATTTGCACATACAGCTGTTAGTTCCTGTAGGAAAGTCATAATTCAAATGTGTGCATATTTTTTAGATATGGGGAAAGTGGGGGGAGCGGGGGTACAGGACACAACCACCTCACAAACTTGCCGAGTTCCCAAAAAACATGATAGCAAATAAACAGCACAGGAAAAAACCTACCAGAACAAACATTAATGTTATAGCTTTGAGTTTCCACAGCTCACACATTTCAAATGGAAAACCTGACAAAACGCTTCTCAGCACTTTTTTCCCCTCTTTACAGTAGATGTGGTTAAGTCTATATATGCCCACACACCTCTGTAAGTCTGTTCATATTACAGTGTATGCAGGGTGAATGGAGGCCACATTTTCCATGCCTGTTTGAGTTTCTCTCCCTCACTCTCATACACATAAACACGCACAAGGTATACATAATTTAGATTTAGGACTGAGTATAATAAAGCTAAGAAAAGGTTATGCTTAATATTACACGTGTTTAGTCTTGGGGCAAATCTCCTCCTAACCGAAGCCAAACATTGGAGACGAGGGAATTCAGCACAGGTTTCCTAGCCTGTCCAACAGATTACTTGTGAAAGCCAAAGTGGTGTGTTGAGAAGTCGATGTTGAAGAATAACTGAGCTCTGAGTGGAAAGAGGTCTCCTGTGGCAATTTAAAAAAGGTTGAGGAAGAGAAACAGCTGTTTCTGGATTATCCATTACCTTGGAGCTAAGACTGCATCCTTCCTAGTCCCTTTCTTGCTGCTTGGTGTATCCCAAGCAACAGTCCCATGTGCCGAAGCCAATATCCCCATTCCAGCACGTGGAGTTCCAGTTCCCCCATCTTTGTCCCTAATGCTGCCAACTCCCCCATGTTAGTGGCAAGCCTTATTTCAGGGGTTCTTGCAGGAAGTGCTTGCCATTGTAGGGTTTTTGGTATCGGTTATCAAAGCATTTTGTTGTACATTAAGGAATGCAGCTTGATGGCTTTCACAACCCTGGCTCCATTTCCTGGTGCTCTAAGGCAACACTTAGCTTTTCACTCTCCAGCCCCTCATACGCTCTACATCTGCTATTCTAATGCCTGCATTCATCAGTGGACTGGCAATAATAAATTTTCTTCTTTCCTTTCTCTTTTCTTTCCAAAGGCCCTTCCTTGTGCACACGTTTGTCATTTCTTCACTATTGACTGCTGACTGGCCAAACCTCCATGAACAATAATTCCATTATAATGTAAGCCAGGGGCATGGTTGGCTTTATGGCTTGACTGGAGGCAGGTGAAAGGGTGGAAAGGAGATTATTTTAAACTTTTAATCATCACTCATCTTTTTTTCAATAATCATTGACAAGCTGTAGTGGAAACTATTTTTTTTTTCCTTGTGAACCTAGGCACTGTCCAGACCCTTATTCCTTGGTATTAGCCCAATGCTTTCCTTCTGAGGTCTTTACTGCAGTCTTCTGAACACAGTTCTTTCCCACAGAGCTAGTGACTATCTCTGTAAGGTCCAGCGAGGCCATGCACTCAGACTGGTGGGCTAACATGCCTTACATCCAAGTGTCATTTACATCACCAACACCTAAGAAGAACAACAAAAGAGGGCTTGAACCAATAGCCTAGTCTCCACAAGGTACAGATGAGCTTATTCTATGTGTATGTAAAGCCTAGTACTTCATCTGTCACTTGAGAGATGCTGCTAAGAAATGCTGGCTCCATTTGGCTCAGAGTGTAGACAGTTTAATTAAAAATAGAGATGGTGGTGTAAAGTAACATCTCCCTTTCTCCATTGTAGATACACCTGTAGAGCACTAGACAGGCAGCTCACAAAGTTGTAGCATGCTAAGGACCAGGTCAGCCATTAACATCTACCGAGGTAGCACTGATGGGCAGAGCAGAGCTATAGCAGAACAACTGAACCACAGAATAACTTATATATACACACTGCAATTTTGGCATGATGAGAGGCACTTCATGGCTAAACTCAGAGCCAAACTGTATAACTGTATAAATATACCAATGTTCATTTTAATGGTATGTCCACTTGCACACACTGTTCCAGCCTTCCTGGAAATGGGCGGTAGTTCAGATTTAGTCCACAGAGGGAATTGCTTAAGTTTCTTTTACTTTTTGGAAACAGAAAGGTGGAGAGTTATGTTTAGCAGACTTGCTATTGACAATGACTGATTTACATCATATATATTTAAAAATAAGCCATTGAAAATCCTAAATCTGACTTGAATGGAGACTACAGGAAAGATGGGGAGACTGTGTCTTCATTAGGGTACGTAGTGACAGAACAAGGTGTAATAGTTTTAAACTAACATTAAGAAGAAATTCTTCCCTGTGAGGGTGGTGAGGCCCTGGCACAGGCTGCCCAGAGAAGCTGTGGCTGCCCCTCCCTGGCAGTGTCCAAGGCCAGGATGGATGGGGCTTTGGGCAACCTGGGCTAATGGAGGGTGTTGCTGTCCATGGCAGGGGGTTGGAGCTAGATGATCTTTGAGGTCCCTTCCAACCCCAAACAGTCTGTGATTCTATTACTACAACCAGGAAAAGACAGAATAAATGTATTGCAGTCACTGATCTGAGACACTGTTTGCAAGTATTTTGATCATGGGCTTAGATTTTCAGGGAGCTTGGCCTCTGAAATCATCTTCAAATCATTAAATATTTTCCAGAGAAAAAAAGTTAGTGGTGTTTTTTTTTTTTTTTAATATAGGCAGATACTGTGATTATTTAAGATACTTAGTAAACATTTTTGGTCAAAGCTTTCTCCTCTCCAGCATATAATGCAGTTCTCATTGATTTCTGTATTGGATCTGGCTGAGATGGAGTTAATCCCTGCCCCCAGCAGTGTTTTACTGTGTATTGGTAGGTACCAAGGTGTTGACAGCCCACCAGTGTTTTGGCTACAAAACACTGTAGCTGCTCTGGCACAGCATCAAGGCTACCTCTGCAACATCTCCCCACCCCTCACCAGTAAGCTGGGGGTGGGCAAGATCCTGGGAGAGGACAGAGCTAGGACAGCTGACCCAAACTGACCAAAGGGATATACTATAACATATGATGTCTGCTCAGCAATAAAAAGCTGAGAGAAAGGAGGAGAAGACGGGTCAGGGGTGAGGAGGGGGGTTGGATTTGTTATTTATAACATTTTTCTTCTTTCAGAGCAACTGCTACATGTACTGAGCCCTGCTTCCTGGACAGTGGCTGGGTATCCTGCTAATTAGAAGTAAAGAATAAATCTAAAAGTTTTTTTACCTTTGCATCTGCATATGCTTTTTCACTTTTTCTTTTCCTGTATTAAACTGCCTTATCTTAACCAATTTTTTTTTCCGTGTTACTTTTCTACCCTCCCTGGTCTACTGAGGAGAGAAGTGATAGAGCATCTTGGTAGACACCTATCATCCAGTCAAGGTCAACCCATCATAATTTCAAAAGCAGTTGGGTTTCATCTGATCACTAGTTATTAAACAGCTTCCAAAGTTATATGAAAAAAAATTATTTCCAAATGTTTGATAGAAATAATATTTTTCCCTAGCAGCCTGTAACAATAAGAACAATTATATATAAACGTGCATATACACACATTTACTTTCCACTTTTATATCTTCAGTCATCTGGAGTTCTTCAAGCATGTTATGCAGGTGAGTAAAAAATAATTCTCTTTGTTTTGTAGACACAAAGGGAAGGTATGGTTAAACTTGGCAGGAAAATGATGAATATTGTTATTTGTTCACTGAGATTAAAAACTTCATGTTTATATGAAAACTGCTCTGGGTTTCTTTGACTAAAGCAGGCTCTGGTCAGCATTTTCACTCTTTTCTTTATATTTTCCCAGTATCCCAGCCTCCTTAAGACAAGGCTTGAACTCTCATGGCACCCTGAGAAGTATTCTTGATGTTGAAATGGCCAAGTGCTAGGGCAGATCTCCCAAGCATGCATTCTTTCTGACCATTTTTAGAGCTACCATTTCAAAGAGACCGATTCCAATCCACTTACTCCCATTTTTTCACGCTGCGCTGGGTGCAGGTTGGCACTGCTATATTGGCCAGTCCCTCACTGCCCATGCCTATGCCTAGGCTGTGCAGACAACCAGCATTGCCACACAAGGGTGAGCAGAAGAGGAGCACTGGGGCAAGCAAAGCCCAGGAGCTCCTCTGTCTTCAACTTGTTTGTCCCTTGCCATTTGCCCACAGGGCAAATGTCCTTCTCACCATGCTGCTGGGCAGAGACTGCTCTTCCATAGCAGTGCGGCCACAGTACTTGCAGTATCTGCAGGGATGATGCTGGTTGAGGAAACAGGCAAAACTGAAGGCATTAGCCGGTTTATTAATGTGTCAGGATGCTGGTTAGGATGCATTAGATAGCACCGAAAACACCTGATTTTTCAATCGGGATTAGCGATTCTTTCTTGAGCGGTGAATCTTGCCGTGTGCCATGTCCTGACTGTTTGTAGAACTTGTTCTTCCCCATCCAATGGTTCCCACGTTTGAGACTGCCTGCACAACAGAGAAACAACTGCAAAGCTGCCGTGGTTTCCTTTGGACTAGGTAAAGGTATACGGATGTGATCTTGTGATTAAAAATAAAGTTTCTTGCAAACAGGTTCCCGGGGAAGTATTCAGCTGCTCTACAAAGGGATTACAGCTAATTTCTAACTAAGGAACACTTTAAAACTATTAGGAGACAGTAATTTTAGCAGTTCTACAGATGATTAAAAAGTCATTTTCTAAAATATTCTCACTGGAGGGTTTTTTCTTTTCTTAAAGAAAACATTTAATTGCTCCAATCAACCATAACTACTTTCTGTTTAGGATATAATTTGTATACCCTGATCACAAGGTATATGGCTATTTTTCATATTTGCTTATGAATATATTCCCTGCATTTCCTATCAGTCACCTTTGATTGACTGTATCTTGCTGCCCATTAAAGAAGGAAGGACTAAAAAGCGTTGAGAAGGGGAGCACTCTGGTTTTACAGTACCAAGACCTGACATGCTTTATAATACCCCTCTGATAGACACAGCTTCTGTTATTCCCCACTCACCTCTCCTCCCCCACCCCTTCCTTGTAGCTTCAGAATTTGCTCTAGCACCACCCACCTGTGCACTACAAAACCAGTAACAAGCAGAAGAAAGTCTTGCCAGCAAATGCCAGCAGCACCTCAACACTTGGAAGGGTAAATAGCTCAAGTAGTCAAAGAGTGGGACTATTCTTTCCATCCTGGATGCTGAAGTTAGACAGCTTCTCTGCCATGATGCCAAGAGGGCTGCTGTTTCCTACATGCCACACCTTGAGGATGTGAGGTAAGCAACAATAGCATCCACATATTTTAGTGTCTCAGGAACATCCTGTCCAAGCCCACAGTTTTTCCTGATAAATGTTTTTCAAGTCTTGGCTGGATAGTGACACAGGTAAATCAGCTATCCAGTCTTTCCTGCCTTTAAATCTCACCCATGTAAAAAGTCCAGCACAGTCTAGGATTTTTCAAAAATCACGGTGTTACGTAAGGCTAAATGCTATCCATACTGCCTTGTGATTTCAGCTTCTATCACAGCCTTCTTACTTTGCAGCACGCAGAAGCAGGAAAATTCAACAATTTCACCTGGCAGCTTGGATTTAGCCAATGTTTTGACTGTCACATTTCCTGTAGAGCAGCATGCAAGGAAGGGCAATATAACTGTCACCTTGCTGTAGCTTCTACTTGGGAGAAACAGCTCCATTCCATTACAAAACCAAATCACAACAAGCAAGCGCCACTACAGAGCTTTGAAGTTCAGTATCGAGTGTCTCTGTTGTCTTATGTCTCGTCTGTGGGAGCCACCATTCAGCTGTGTCTTACCATCATCCATTATGGATTTAAGCTGGAGGGGGAAGGTTTAAGTTAGATATCAAGGGGAAGTTCTTCATGGAGAGGGTGGTGAGGTGCTGGAACAGGCTGCCCAAGGAGGTGGTGGATGCCCCAACCTTGGAGGTGTTCAAGGCCAGGTTGGATGGGGCCCTGGGCAACCTTGTCTAGATCCGAGAGTGGAGGTTGGTGGCCCTGTCTGGGGCAAGGGGTTGGAACTTGATGATTCTTGGAGTCTCTTCCAACCCAGGTTGTGGTTCTGTGATTCTGTGATCACTTCACATTCCTTTTCTTGTAGATTTGTTTCCTCACTGGAGTAGATCCAGAAAACACCAGGCACATTTTCTGTGATATAACTCTGAGTCATCTTCTCTTTTTTTGAGGGAACTGTTTTGTCCTAAGTATTATTGCTGCAACACTGAGCTTCTGCCCATGGTGAAGCAGATGCATAAAAGAGTACCTAGCATGTTTATTGCTGTGAGAAAATAGCTATTTTTTTTTATTCACTAAAATTACTTATTTTCAAGGACCCAAATTTAACTTTCAGTATTTTACACTTTCAGGCCTTGCGTGAGAGCTCACTGAAACCCAAAACTTCAGTGTGTTTTCCCCAAGAGTTCTCACGGATGTTTTGAAAGCTGGAACATTTTTATTTGCTTTATAATAATTCCCAGGAGAACGTGCCAAGGACTGGGTACCCCTGTGTCATAAAAGCATGAAAGAACAGAGCGCCTGTAAGCAAAAAGCAGCATGGTGCAGAGGAGCAGAGTGCCGGCAGCGACTTGTTGGGCTCTCCCTGCTCATGCTTGTGGTGTCCAGAATGACTTGGTTAGGCCTTTGAACTAGGAAAAAAAAAAATACCTGATGCTGCCCAGGCTTTTCCACAACATGCCTGGCCCTGCCAAGTTCAGAGTGCAGCTTCCCCTTCACTTGTAACCTTGGGCTGGAAGGGGTCACTGTTCATGCTGACGCCTAAACCTCCATCCACCTTCCCAGGTTTCTTGAACGCTTTCCTTACATGTAGCAACCTGTCTAGTCTCAGAGTGGTTCACTAAGAGAAGCAGTACCCACACCTGCACGGCTGTGACCATGTCTAAGCTTCTGCTGACACAAGCAACATCGTCCTTTTGAGTCACCACAAAAGACTGACCTCACCCATGAAGGCTGGTACCTTTAGCAGTCAGAGGACCCATTGCTAATGTGAGATCTGGCTTTTTTTTTTTTTTTTTTTTTAATCTTCTGGCTCAGCACACCACAGTCTGATTGTCTACAGGAAAGGGGGCATAATCAGGACACCCTGTATTGTTAGTTCTTTGCCTGCTCTTCATTTCTCTGTGCTCCAGGGACACCCCTGTTACATGACAGCAGCTTTCAGGACTTTATAACAGCTACATACAAAAAGAGACCAAGGCTGAAGAAACAGTTACATTGCTGTATAGTCCCCCCTTGTTCTGTAGAATAAAACTTGATAATTTCTTGTAACCAATAAATAGTTCATTTGTATAACTGCTTAGTAGACCCATTTTTCTCCCTGAAGGCCAAATAGTTAATTTTGTGCCCTCTAATCCCTGCACTTGGCTTGAGCTACAGAATCTACACCAATCCTCAGACTTTCATTATCATGCTTCCTTTGCCACAGACCCTTCCATCTAACCACAACAAACAATCATGCCTTCCACTTGCCCCTACACATCTAACTTCTCCCCACATCAGTTAATTTTGGCCTCACACCAGTTGTGAGCACATACCTGGCTAATAGGATAACACATATCTGTAGAAAAGAAAGAGCAGAATTTAACAGGACGATGGCTAGTTCCCTCTGACACATGGTGGAGTGACCTTCTGACTTTACTGACATAATGAAGGTAGGATTTCAGCTTACAGATTGACAGAAGAATGGCAGTCATACTGTTTTCTTAACCCTTCCCACACACTTCTGTATCAGGTTTATAAAGTGTAATAGCAAATTACAGGATGCTTCAAAAACACACACAAAAAAGAACGGTAGGAATAGTAAATCTTGATCTTTTACATTAACAGATTTTGTATGAAGTAATACTGGAGTCTATTCATTATCTCACAGTACCTTTCAAACACTGCATTTGAACAATGCTTACTTATGACCAATTTAAAAAAAAAAAAGCAAAAACCTGTAAGATAAAGACATAAACTCTGATTTCCATCCAGATTAGAGAAGTTTGCACGTTGGCTACATGAATCTATGACAAGGACATAATTCTTGAGTCAGTTCTACATATGAAATTCCAGCTCCATTCAAACAACCAAAAGCTTTGCCATTTGTTTCAATAGAAAGAGATTTCAGTGTATAGGAGTCTTGAGTCAGATGTGTAAAAATGCACTGTGACGTGCAGCCAGGGATCAGTGGCAGTTATAGTCAAATCAGTCCACATATGCCTGGAGTATGGTCTGGTTCATGTAGATCCATCTTACTTTCTGCCTTCTATGAAATCTTTAAGAGAAAGGAATTATCAAACGTCCAAAGTCAGCTAATATCTGTGGGAAGACACATCTGCAAGAAGAATCACAGTCCTTCCTCCTGTTTTATTGTGTCAGATCTCTACAGCTTCACCTTCATGAACAAACCTAAGTCTGGCTAGAGAGCTCACAGTTCCAGCTTTTATAAGGAGCAATCCATGCAGGTCACATACAAACAGCAGAAAGTTAAACTTGTTCATAAAGAGTGGCAGGGCTTTAACCTGTACACTCAGAGCTCTCTACCCACATATTATAGCACACAATCTTACAAGCTTTATAAGCAGCATCCAAGATGGCAGCAGCACATTTGGGGTACTTATAAACCCCACAGTATCTGTACTTGCTAACAGGACTCACCAAATCCTCCTTTTTTGAGCCAGACTATGTATAGGAGTAGGTTATCACTGATCAAACTCTCCCCGCTCATCCCAGCTGGTCTGGTCAAAAGGCCAAGGCAATAAATAAAGCAACAATAAATCCTCAGCCTTTGCATCACCTGTCAGTGATCAAAGCTGACGGAGAAATCCTGAGGCAAACCCACCAGAATACTTAGTTCCTGCCATCCATAGCCAAGGATGTTATCCTGGGATAGTAACACTTCTGTCTTGGTTTTCTTGTCTCTGAAACTTCCTTTACAGGGACTCTTTCAGTCCTTTAGCTGAGTAACCTCAGTAACTAATAACAGCATCTCTGTCTCCTTTCAAGGTATGGTGGGCTGCCTGGCCTGTGTGAAGGAGCACTGCAGAGAGGTGAGGAGAAGGGAGGGATGCCAGCGGCAGAAGGGATGGCCCAGCCCCGAGTGCTGCGCTGAAACCCACCTAGCAGGTAGCTTCTGGTAGGTACAATGTAGAACCTCTGCTGACAATTGTCACCTGCCTTCTAGATGGCACCTTAACTTAACAAACATGGATATATAAATGGATATAGGTAACTGTTGTCTCCCATTTCTGTTGTTTATTCCCATGTATAGATGTGGTCTTGTGATTGCTGCCAAAAGGTGGCTAAATGGGAGGGTGGGGAAAACCCCTCCAGAACAGGGTTCAGTATATAATTCATATAACCATTTACAGAGAAGACCTCAGAGACCACTGTAAATTCCCCAATTACTTTGCTGTGCAGGATTTTACAACTGCTGAAATGTTTGGAGTAACTCTTGCAGCTAGGACACTCGCACTTTTGCTTTATCAGGAACATCAATTAATGTTTTGAGAATGTTTACTGCTATCTGTTTTCTATACTGATGGATCCAAACAGCTCTGAAACTAGCTCTAACCTAGTAAAATCCATCCTGGGGAAACCAAGCTAAACCAAGCTTGCATTTTAAAAGAAGCATTTGATCCCCAAATGTTACGTGTTATTTATGTGTATTGACTCACTTGTCTCCCAGGGGTGGAGACAGAGGTTTGTTCGGTTATCTGAAAATCCACATTTTACAGAGCTATGCCAAGCTATAAACTTTTCACTTCTCTGATCTCAGCACTCTGCACCATGTCCTGCAAAAGGCTGTAAGTAGCCAGAGACCTCTCTGACTTCGCAGCTGTTGGATTTTGGTGGTCTTTACAGTTGTTTATGTGAGTGCAGACATGGGAGTGGTGGCATTATGCCAGACGGACCCTCTCCCTTTTCCAGAATGGGAAAGTGTGAGCTGCTACAGCTTCTGGTATTAAACTATCTCAGATGGTGGAGGAAACCCAGAAGGCAGTTGTGTCCTGGCAGTGCCCAGACAGCCATGCCCATAACCACTGCTGGGGTCCTCTCTTGATGGAGAAAATGAATTGAAGTAGAGAGATTTTGGCCACCTGAGGATGCCTATTCACACTAAGTCTTCCCAGGAATAGAGGTACGGCCATCCATGAATTTTTATTGTACTTTACTGAAAAAAGTCAGGTAAAAGTAAGAGACATGCAGTGCTATAGCAAGAGGAAAGATGGGAAGCAGGTAATGAAATGGCAATAAAACTGAAAGCAAATTCAGCTTAAAAACTTTAAATGCTTCCACACATCTCAGCTTCAGTGTGGAAACTTGGCAGTCAAATATTAACCAGGATGCTATCGCACTGAATTTTGTGTCATTATAGTAACAGTGTTATTAAACTTGATGTGGTTTTATTTTTAATTTCAATGAAACATATTTCCTGATCTTTTCATAAAAATGACCTTTGGGAACTATAGC
>VXBZ01010971.1:610230-863821 GCA_013399135.1 Heliornis fulica | reverse complement strand
CCCCCCCCAATTTTAGATGCCTTTTCATTATCTGGACAGAGTATTGCTAATGATTTCCACTGTTGGTTGAATTTTATAGATGGCTGTAGTTGCTGAGAACTGTCCAGTAGACAAGATGTTGTGCAAGAATCAAGAAAACTCAAAGGATGGGCTTAACCCGGTCTTCCCACTGACTTTCTGCACAGGACTCTGAGATTCATTGAAGGCAAGTATTTTTAAAGATAGGGTTTTTCAAAATACTTCAGTTTGGAGTTAATGAAGTGAATAAGCCTGGAGGACCTATAGGACACTGAAAGACTCGTTTGTTTCAAAACTGTTTTTGCAACTGCAAAGCAGTTTTGCCACTGCTCTGAATATTTGAAAATAGCAATTGTCTAAACTGGACCCTCAAACTGCCAAGTGTCCAAAAATCACAGGCAGCTGCTGAGAGTATGGACTTTTAAATGTAGATCCTTAAATCCTGTTTAAATCACATTTATGTCCTGTGTAAAGCCCATTCCAGCATTCAGAAAGCATCAAAAATGAAAAATGTTCAGAAACAATTTATCTCCTTTTTAAGGATTCATAAAGGGAGAAGAAAAACATTAGAAAACAGAAAAGAAATGCTCCCACCCATACACCTTTCAGAACAGATGTAGGCTAGGAGTAAAAAGAGGATTGCATTCCACTAGAAGCATTGCAGTATGGATTGGAAATAAAAGTAACTAATTGATGCCATAAATACAAAAAAGATGTTTGGTTGTTTTTTTGGTTGGTTTTTTGTTTGGTTTTTTTTTTTTCAAAATCACTCTATTAATTTGGAATAAATAGGCAATAGAGAAGTTGCTTTCTAACTTACTGAAGGAACAGAACAACTAGGAACAGTACTGACTAACACTAATGTGTGGCTCCTGAGTTTCTTTCTCTACTGCGTTTTAGGATTTAGTGGAATTTCATATCAAGCTACATCCAACTCACATTTCTGATAGGATCAAGGAAATAATTGACTTCTGGCTAGAATTTTACTCCACGGTTGCTTGAATTGTCTAGGTGACCACAAATGGAATTTACCCTATTGGAGTTCTGACTAGAAAACTGAATTTCTTGAAAGAAGATGGAATAGGACAAATTTTTCCTTCCCTTACAACATTTTCTAGAAGCCTATTTCTGTGCTTCCAAACTCAGTGGTGTCAGTGTAATAAAAGGAAGAGTTAGATCTATACTATTTTCCACAACATATTTTGACATCGTTACATAAATTTTGGCCTGGATCTTCATTAGCAAAAAACCCTAATTCATTTCACTTACCAAAGTGTCACATTTTGATTAAATCTTATTTAACAGAAGGTCGTTAGTTTACAGTAAGGTCACTGAGACAGTCAGGTCAAGTGATGAATTTGTAGACTTGAGGTACACAAACAGTAGGAAATACTTTTCTGCAGAAACAGTTATGAAAATGTAGACCAAATATAGTCCTAACCCCAATGTAATTTGGAGACAACACTAATCAACACAAATCACCGTACGTCAGATCCATCCAAAAGTAAGTCCATGGACAGAACAGATTTGCAGATCTGCTTACCTTGGAATCAAGTTTCACCCAGGACAGCAATTAGAGTGGGCAGACCTGATGTTTGGCTAATGACAAAGTGAAATGCTGAGAAAACAGCCCATTTTTTTTGTTATCAGAATGTACCAAACACTGCCCTCAGTTACATTCCCAGGCCTCAGATAACATGGGTATAATTGAAAGCAGTTTTGGTTCAATATTTCTTGTATTTTAGAAGCTATGGAGCAATCAAGCAATATGACCTTTAGTGGTCCACCAAAGAATCAAGTTCTGCTCTGTATGGGATCCAGACTAATCAATATCCTATTACGATCACAGCCTGGGTTTTTTTTACTTGTTTTTTTGGTTTTGGGTTTTTTTTTTTTTACAACTGAAACATGCTGGGAATAGCCCAGATGAAACAGTTTTCCCTGCAATAGTTGAGGATCAGCAGATTCACAAACTATTAGCTTGTTAAATCTGTGCTTTTCAATAAAATGACATGAAGGTTTATGTTGTATTGTGCAATATGGTACAAACATACCCAATCTTAACTCAGCTGAGCACTCATTAGCTAAATCTCCACACATCATCCGCAAAGACTTTCTGGGAGTTTACAATGCTTCATCAGTCCGTAAAAATTAATTAACTAATCAAAAAGCTCTGGTTAGCTTGTCAGGGGTAATAGGAATATGGCAATCAGAAGCATGGGGTAAAGTTGGTAATGGTACACATCCTGAATTTTCTCTTGGATGGTACACATCCTGAATTTTCTCTTGGATGATAGAGGGTAGAATTGACAGAAGGAAATCTGAAGCCCACAGGGAGTCAGTGTCTCTGTAGTATCTGACAGGATACCATCCATTGGTTTCGAGCAGCAGAGGTGACTGACAGCACCCTTGACTTGAAGAAATATGGGGTGGAATCCACTGAAGTCAATGGCATCTCTTCAGCTCACTTCAGCACAGTCACTGTGAGATCAGTGCAAAATAAGGATGGTGCTACTGGTGTACCTGAATACATGTGATGACAAGTAGAGGGAAAAACCCACTGGGCCTATCCCAGTACTCACAGACCATCTCCAAGGAAGCACAGTCAGCATGTCTCTGTTCACTCAGCTGTATTTTAATTCAGGAATAGAGGAAAAAGCACAACCCCCACTCAGGGAACCTTTTCCCTTCAGGATAAGCTTGTTTTCTTAAAAAGAAATGGCCAACATCCCTGTTATTAAAACTGATAATGAACTATACTCATGTCATAGTTGCCCTTTTATTATTAAGGTGTTCATTTTTTACAGAAAACAGTGCCTGTAACTAAATCATCATAGAACAAATTTAGTGACCTTGTAGGTCGGGTTAACAAAAGAGTTTCTCTTGTTCACACTCATCTTCCAGCAAGGCTCATGTGTGCATTTTGCTGCTTAAAAACACCACTCTCATTATTGTGGCAACGGTGGGACGGAAGATAAAACCTCTGTAGCCCCCATGTTGGGTTGGTTTGCCATAGCCAGGGCTAGGAAGGGTCTTGGGAAGATTGCCCAGGCTGGGGTCCTGCAATGCCGCATTCTTGTTGCAGTGTGCTGCTGCATGAGGGGATATATCCGGTCCTTCACTGTCAGTCCATCGTGGGATGTCGGGGTTCGCCCCAAGGGAAGGTTTGTGGATGGCTTCAGCATGAGAGGTCTGGAGAAGAGTCACTCCTGGGTAAGTATCTCCTTGTCTGGATGAGCGTGTTTCATGTTGCTTCTGGTAGTTGTGCTCTGAGTGAGGAAAGAAGAGGAAAAGTTTGTGGAAATTTTAGCTCTTTCCAAAGTTAGGTTTTAGGAAGGGGATTTGGTATTCCTGGAGTACTTTAGGACGATACAGGTCTTCAATGTGTCGATCCCTATTGGGTTTGGGATTGTCTGCAGTAGCTACAGCAGGTGATGATGAAACCTGGTAGGTGTAAAGACTTTTTCTTTAAACTTTAAAGAAGTTAATACTACAGCATATTTAGTATGTCATTTCCTGGATACTTGTTAGGGCTAGGAGGAGCTACAAGGGAAGGGAAGGACCTCTGGAGTCTTTCAAGCTTGGACTTTGACTTGATAATGTACTAAAAAGTCTCTATGATAGTCTCTTTCTTTCTTTCCTTTCTCCACTCCCACCCCACCCCATCCCACCTCTCCCAAAAGCAGAGTAGTAAGTCTGTAGTATATCTGTATTCTACATCTACTTGATCATTCTTTGCTATGCTAATGAACAACTAATAATGACATGCTTCTTTGGGGGACAGGTACTTTTGTAAGAGTGACTGCAGTAGTTCAAGAATGTTTTGAGTCCTGTTGGAGTCAAAACTGTGTGTCTGTAAGGCCATGGCTTGAAATCTTGTAAGCCAAGAGATAATACTGTATGCATCCTTAAAAGTGAAATAATGGGAGGTCCATAATTGTTGTGGTATGGGCACATTGGCTCTAAGTATCTGAATGAAGCTGACCTTTTACATACTAATGTTCCATTGCTGCTAATAAAAAAAGAGCATTTTTTTCAGAGATGGGAGTAGGAAGAAATATTACTAATACTTTAGTAAGATCTATGTATTCTAGCTGCAATGAAATGAGAAAGGTCAAATTTCCTCTNTTTTTGTATTCTCTAACTTCTCACCCATCTTTGTTGTACTAATGAAATTAAGATATCCTTCATGATATAACTGTGAGCTAGGGGGATCTAAATTACCTTCATCTGGCATCATTCCAGTATACTATAAATGAGGTAATTGTCCTTGACTATAAAATTTGCATTTTCAAGACTTAATTGCTATCATTACATCTTTTTGTAATTCTATTAATTTAACTGAATGGAGCATTTGGTTTTATGGTAAAAATTTGCATTAAAACATTGTACATTTAAATAGAATTTTAATATTTGCGTCAAAAGCTCGGTACAGTTGTCCCACAGGACCTAAGTAATTTCACAAGAAGAGAATAGGAAGCAGTCACACTTTAGGTCAACAAACAGGTTTTCCTTTGGTGAATATTAATAGAACTTGCTGTAACAGGCTTTGTGTGATGAAAATCACTCCTGCCTGAGACAAAAGTCTTATTAATCCATTAATTCCATACCATAATTGTTAATAGGAGAAGTATTTGTCCAGATACAGCATAGGTAGGAATTAAGGTTGTTCTGTCTGGGAAGGATGTGCGTCAAAGAGCTCTGTCTTTTTAAGGAAACACTTCTTACCACTTCAAGTCCTCCTATTCTTCTTAGGCTATATGTTCTACAACTGCTTGAGAAAGCACTGAATATGCAAGCAACGCTTTCTCTGAAGTCTTATGTGTGTGTGTAGTCATCTAGCTAAGGTTCATCATGCTATGAAATGAATTAATTGGTCAGTAAGTATCTGTTAGGGAAGTATTTCAGTCTGTGCACTAGACCCCTTTTGTCCATTACATAGTTAATACTGCATAACTTTTAGACATTCTCTTTTAATTTTTCTTCCTTTCGTCATCCTTTTCTGGCAACATAAAGTATTTTGGTCATGCAAAGACTATGGACAAAGGATTAAAGCAGTGTGAGGAATCTGGTGGAATCATGGCAGTTGCAGTGATGCCATGTGCTCCTCTCGTATATGTGGTAAGGCAAAGCTGCATGATTGAGTATACAGAATTTGAAACAGAGTCCACCTTTTTGTAGCAGATTTACATGCAACAGCACCTTGCATCATGTTTTTAGAGGTATTTTAAGCCACTAAATCCCCGTAGGGAAGCAGTTGCCTTGTGGGTCTGGGTTTCCATTCTTGGCCAGGCATTGCAGGTGATGACTGACATATAGATGGGCAGACAGTAGTCCACCCAGGTCAAAAAAGTCTATGATATTTTCCATGCCATGTTAATAAATATAATTGAGTTGTAGAACATATTATTTATGGAAGTAATCAAGATGGATTTGTTTTATATTGAATATGTCTGTGCTTTTCTTTTGAAAACATTTTTTTTTTGCAACATGTGAGTAATATTTCACAAAAGATAGAGTCTGCATGTGACAGAAATCTCATTAACTACTCTTAATATATGTTGTATTTACTGGACTTCATAATCATCGTGTAATTAAGCTTCACAACTGGCTTGTGAAGCAGAAAATATGAAGGATGTCTCCATTAAAGAGATTTATGGGATGATGAAATTAAAGACAGATTTCTGAAAGTGTATAGGTCCCACTTCTCATTGGTTTCAGTGCCTAAATACCTCTGAGGGTCTGAAGCTCTTGAAAAGCTGTGTAGTAAGACACTGGTGTCAGGCTAGACCCAAAACTGGGAGCGCACAGTGAAGCCTTTGCATGAGATTGTGACTTGTGGCACAGTCGCTTTGCCTTCTGCCCTTGTCTCTTGAATGCCAATTGCACTTCCTCTCTCTGGGCACTGTGTGATGTGGTTCAGGGTACTCTGGAAATGCAGTATAAAATGATTAATAGAAGAGTAAGTAGCTCTCCTTTTTCCTCTGCAGCCATTCACATATGGAATATTTCTGTAGGAGTTGGGGCTTTTACTGGAAAAATGTGAATGTCACAGTGGACATGGGGGGAAAGGGCTCAGCACTGTCTCCCAACCCTATCAGCACCAATTCTACTACAGCATGGGAGTCTGCTGTATTGTTGTAGGCGTATGCACAGAATAAGGCAGCTCATGGGGTATCTGTTCTACACAAAGACTCATTTTTTCCACTTCAGGGAGGACCCTGCACATGTTCTTTCTTAACGGGTGAATTTCATTTGATGTGAACATTATGCTAAGGTTGAATTTCTAGGCAGCTTATATGATAGTGCATTAGTGGAAAAAAACCCAAACAAAACAACAACAACAACAACAACAACAACAAACCCACAACAAAACCCCCAAATCCAAAGCAAAATGCATATTCTTTTGAAAAATCCAGGTCTAGCTGTTAGCATCAATTATTTCAAACACCTACTGACTTTTCTGGCACATCTATCTCATTGAATCTTGGAAGTGATTTTATGTGCTTTAAGCATTTGATCACATAATCAGTTTCTGCAGAGCAATACAAAAGATCCGGAGCATTGTCCTGGCAGATAGTCATGTCAAACCTGACACAGAAACAAACATAAGGGAACAATTGTTGTTAAAACACATTGCATCACTTTGCATGCTAAAGCATTTGCTCTGGTAATCCACCATGCTGACGTGTCCCTCTGCTGATGCCATCTGAGCAGGGACTGCAACCGTGAAGATGACATGTGCATCGCATTACAACAGTGATTTTGTTATATATCATCGGCATAATAGATATTCAGAAGAGATTCATGATCTTGAAAGGTGGCTTGAATCCACAGATCTCATCCATGTTCTGGTAACTCAGAGCATTTTGGAAACTCATTTTATAACATCTCACACTGGCTTGGGCAAAGGCAAAGTAAACAGATGCCTAGGGCAGTAGACTTGAAAGAGAGGCATCCAGGTCTCATTTCCTACTCACTCCCTGCTGATGACGACAGGGTTACAATCTTCTAACCTGCCTCTCTGCTGTCCCTCCCATTTCCCTTTCTGCAGTTTAATTCCTGTGGAAGTCTAAAAATTTTTTTTTTTTTTTGCCTTTACCCAGTCTCTTCTTCTCTTTATCCCTCACTCTAAACTCCTCTTCTCCTCCAGGGAGACTCCATTGCTTCCTACTTTGGCTCATGTAGGAGCAAGAGGATTTTCACATTCCCTCTCAGCCTCACATGTCTTTCTGTAATTAACGATTTACTCCTCATTTTTTCCTACCTTTGCTGAATAGCTTCAGCCAGTCTTGGCTTTATTCATGAGCTGTGTGAAGAACACATTCCCATGAAAACCTTGGTTTTTGCCTGCTGGTAGCTGTTGCTTTAAAGGAGCTTTTTTTTTTTCTTTTTCATATTGGGGAAACCGTCAAGATGTAGAGATCTTGGTTGTATTGCTTATGATTCATGAGATTAAATGAGACAAAAGTAAGATGGTGTCAGCACGTTACTGAATCCCTGGAAAGGTGTGGCTTGCTCTCTTGGTAATGCTATTCATGCAATGCAAAATTAGATTGCAGAAACCATTGCCATGGGATGTTACAGAAGCCATAAGCAGCTTCAAAAGAGAATTAGGCAAATTGTGGCATCAATGACTGTTAAACACAGTTATCTAGATGCACCATCAATCTCAGGAAACCCCCAAAACTGTGGCTGCTGGAAGTTATCTGGCTATACTAGTGCAAGGATCACCCTCTCTACTGACCAAGAGTTCCTGATCTGTGTCAAGGCTGAGAGAGATCTCAGCAATAGGTGCCTTCTGGTTAAGGTTAAGGTGCTGAGGACTTTCAAGGGGCAGTCTGTCCTGTCTGAGCTGAAAACACCAGGATGAGATAAATTACTTAGCTTGGGTGCTGTGCACTTCCCTTAGTTCTTGTACTTTTGTTCAGTGGTTGCTTTGTCTGTAAAAATGAGCAGAGTTCGGGAAAGACTTTGTTCTGAGCAAGAAAGACAGACCTCAGATAGTCTGCCTGGGTGTTGTTCTTACATGTACTATGTGTGCTTCCGTATGGATTTATTTTTCCACTGCCTCAAAGCTTTGGATTGCCTTAACTTGCTCAGCCTGGCCAATTCCACCTCCTTCTGGCAGATGTGAAGTGCACTCACTCCCTCAACCTCGGGGAGCTGCAGAGGTGTGCCACAAGACAGTGATCTTCCCTTGAGAGTAATGCGTTTTCCTGAAAGCTGTAGGCTGGCAATTTGAATTCTCGCTTACCCAAGCAATGGCAGAAGTCTCCAGAGGGCTTCTTGCACATTGTGTACGTATAGCTACCGTAGGTAAAAGAGCAACAGATCTTTTGCTCATTTTGGCTCATTATTTTGCCTAAGGAAGTGGAGTCCATGAATATGGGTATTTATTACTATACTGCACTTGCTGTCTCACATCACTACTGGCAGTGGTTGCTACCAAGTCAATCTTGTGAAGGGAAGCAGGGAACTGTGAGCAATCTGCCAAGCGTGAGGTCAAACACCGTGTTTTTTGCTTACTGCTCTGAAAACCTTAATCAGTGTGACACCTCCACTGAGTGCTGGGATCTCTTCAGGAGGCAGTGAGGTGGTGCTGGTGGTGCCCTAGTGGAGGTTTTAGAAAGGATTGGGCGGGAAAGCTTGCAAAATAGCAAATGATTGATAGTTAGCCATGATCTTGCACTGCGCTCTTTTAATGCTCTTCATCTCAAGGAGGCTTTGTGAACATGACTGGGGACAAAATTGTGGCCTGGTGTGGCTGGAGTTAATAATATCTTGCCAGCGCCTTCTGCATACATGGAGGACTTGACACTACACCTCCCAGTGGGGTTCTAGCAGGACCTTTGCCTGGGGCTCAGGCAGGTTCAATGGAGGTTCAAGGTTCAAGTTTGAAGCAGGCAGAGCTTCAGGGAACTTTAGTGGTACAAGGAAGCATTACCTATTTTTGATTTCTAGAACCTAACTATGCTCTCTGTTTCTGGGAAGGATATGTTATTTCTTCCATTTATCCTGAGACTTCAGTGGGATTGGTATCTTAGATTCTTCTTTCTTAGTCTGTCCTCTGTTCGATCGAGAAAAAATTGGACTCCATATCTCTTCTTCCTTTAAGATATAAGTATCTGTAGATACACATCTCTAAAATAAACCTCTGGACATTTGGAGGTTTATCTTTCATTAATTGTATATGGCAATTTTGTCTCTGTTACTTCCTAATCTCTTGAAAATTTTACTTATAGAAAATTGAAAGGGTGATTTAGCTGATAATTCTGCAGCTAATGAATTGGACTTTGACAGACACTCAAAAAAATCCTCTGGATGTAAAAGTGAAATGGCTGGTGTGAAATTATCTGTACTAGCCACTGGAAGCAGGCTGCAAAAATCTGATAGATGTCTATGTTACAAAGGAAGATCATGGCCAAGTACAGTAAAAACCTGTGATCCATCTACCTTCCCTCCTCATTTAGCAGAGATTTAGATCAATTTTTTTGCCAACAGACAGGTTTGTGTCCTACACGCTTGTGTCCACCTCAGCTGCATTAGCAACTTCAGATGTATTTAGGAGCTTTCCAAGCCCTACCCTCTTCTCAGCACCAAGCAAGCTTGGTTGGGCAAGGTTGGTGGTTTGGGTTTGTTGTTGGTTTATTGTTGGGTGTTTTTTTTTTTTTTTCACTCTGTGTGTGGACAACACAGGTGGGTCTATGCAGAGACAGCAAGTGAAGCTGCATTTCTCTGGGTGCTATTCAAGGGTACATATGTGGGCTAGAGCACAGTGGGCTGTGCGCCAAGGCATACTGAATGAGCAAGTAGACTGTTGGAGAAGGTGTTTGTAGATGCAATCTTCTCAGTCCTTGATGTCCATCTCCAGAGTTAACTTCCTCTTGAGTCAATTTTGAGATTTGTGGAAATGAATATTCTCAAAGAGCATAAATGCATAAATTTAAATATTTTTGTAGCCGCTTGATCTGAAACTGCTTCATAACAAAAATTTTTTTATATTAAATGTAATTTTCTTAATATTCTTGCTTTGCTCCATTCTGGTTTAACAGCTAAGGCAGAAAATGCACATCCTTTTAAAAGTACTTAATGTTTTAAAAAAAACCACACTTAGCTTCTGGAAAGATCTGTAAGTTAATTTTAAGTTGTGGTGAAGCACCAAGCAATTACTTGTCTATCCATTTGTGGCTTAGCCCAACTTCCTGAAGTTTTTCTCCCATGTATGGATGGTGGTGTGGGGTGTTTGTTTTTATCCATCTCTTACAGCGCACTGTTTATTATTTTTGCAGATTAAAGTTTTCTTCTTTCCTAGCCATCAGTTTGTCAGTTATGATCAAGTGTCAAAATGCAAGCAAGCATAAGCATCAATTATCAAAAATTACACAGTCTGTTTACATATTCCTTAGCAGAAAGGATTTTTCTCTCAATGCTTGCCGGATATGAACTGTAACTAGGCACGTGAGTTGTCTACATCCTCACTTTAACATCTGAAATCTAACAGCTAGGTTGGGTAATCCAGTATTTACCTGCTAGGCATGGAATTCTTGCAATATATGAGCAATACTTTTAAATCTTTTAATACTGGAAGTTATTCAAACATAGCTAAGTACCAATTCTTCTGCAGGAAGAATTTTTTAGTCTCTTCTCTGTAGAAAGCCTGTAATAGCATCTCAGGTTACTTGATTGTCCTACTTTAAATTCTTTTGTGTTTTTTTTCTCTCCTTCTCCTACATTTTCTTTTTTCTGAACAAAATGATAAGCAAAGCAAAGATTTAAGAAAAAAAACCCACAAGCAGAAGCACTGAACTGAAGAAGGTCACTTCTAATTTTGCTACCATAACTTACAATATTAGTTATGGGGAAATAAATATAATTCAAGCCTTTGCTGATATTTTACAATTTCATTTTCATTTAACATGTAAGAGAAGCTATTTTTTAATCTTTTTTTTTTTAGTTTATAATCACATTTTCTTTTTCAGTACAATTGTAATGAATTTTAGGCAATCATATTCTCTCCATTAGAAGAAGGAACAGTAAATGGATAAACTTGCAGTTCTTGAAATTCACGGGCTTGGGGTTTTCTTTAAGTCACTGTAGTGATTTCCATTTGCCCCCTACTAGTTTGTAGAACATGTGCTACACATACCCTGGTCATGGCAAGCCCTCCTGCTTTACATATCCATTGTGAAGCATTCTTAACCCGCTCTAGATATACAGAGTTTGCTCCACATTGAAATGACCCTGTCCATTTTAGGCCCATTGGGTCTACTCAGTATAGTATAGTCTGCCCAGATGTGAGAAAAATCAAACAAAAATCCATCTCCAACGTGAGTCTGTTGGTTGTCTGTTTCCACCTTGGCCTCTGTGACAATGTCAAGTGATGAAGTTCACAACAAGACTTTAGAAAATTCCTTCTGGCTGGTTCAGCATGAAAATAGGGATCCACAGATTGGATGGCAGGAATGTGGACCTGAATTATAAACTGGTTATTCTTTTACTCAGTTAATTGTGATTCAAATCATAAGCTAATGATTTCCACATAGATGGTAGGGAGAACAACCACTGCCTTGTGGAAAACCAAAACATTCCACTTATTTTTAAATATCTTTATAAAGCTACATAAATTTAGTTTTTTATTTTTAGTTTCACGTCCCTGGGAATATTTAAGCCCCAGCAGGCTAAGGAGTAGAGTTGCAGAAATATAGCAGTGAGAGCTGTCATCAAGCCCTTCCTAGTGCTTGGGTCACCTTGACACCTGCAGTCTTGAGGTTTTTGCAGCTTTCAAACTCAACTTTAGTCTAAGTTATTCCTTCAAAGGTCTGGAACTCTAACAGGTAATTCTGTTGAGAATGGCAGCAAGCCTGCTAACTTCTGACAGTCATGGCAGATTATTTCAGAGCTTTTTACCCTTAATAGAAAGATGGTTGACTAGAATCCCTGGGTTTCAAAGTTTGAAGCCAATGAACCTTTTCCCACTGGTAAAATCACATATCCATGCTATTTTTTTCTTAAAAGCCTTAAGGTTATCTGCAGCCATGACTGTTGCAGCACTGCATGGACACCTTCAGTCTAAAGCCATTGATAATGGCCCATCATGTTTTCACTACCACTACAGTATCTAGACCATTTCTTGGCATCTCTGGTGGTCTGCCTGTGAAGCTGAGCTCCGGTTCTTACTTCTCCACTGGTGTAAAAGGATTGCAGAAACTCTTAGGTGTGGATGAGGGTGAGAGCAGAATGATGGCAACCCCTGGCTGTCCAGCAGCCCCTCAGGGTACCGTTACCATGCAGTGTAATGCAGAGCAGCCTGTAAAAACTCCTATCTGCTTTGGGTATGGAGGCAGAAGAAAGGGAACACACAACTTTCGTCAATGACTTACTACCCTGTAAAAGGATTTTTAAAGAATCTTTGGGGAAAAATTCAGGCCTCAGATGCAGACATGTGGATCTCATTGATTTCATAGGAGGCCATGTGAGTGTGTACATTTACAGACAGAATAGGGCTTTTGATCTTTAAGAGCAATTAATATAAAATATGGAATTACACTACTGTGTAATAGAATATCTTTTACTACTTTATTAAAAGTACTCCCCAAACTCGAATACAAATCAACATAGCTTCCCAGGCCATGGTCTTAAAATGGAATATCTTTGCCAATACTTATCACCTTCTGCCACTGTTGTGAATGTGTTCGGCTGTTACACTGAACTGCAGTAAAACATTTGTACTTGATAAAACCCCAAAAAACAACCAAGATAAAGCAACTTCCTATCCTCACATCTCTCTGTGCTTGAGAAACAGCATTATAATGGGAAGAGAAAGGAGAACTGGTTGTCATGAATATCTGCAGGGACTCCCCCATGAACATTTCTTTCCTGCTTCCATACAACTCATAACCATTGACTGCTCAGCTCTCATTCCAGAAGCCTGCAAGCACGTAACATTTCAGCATGTGCTTGCTTACACATATGACCCTTTAAGTTGCCAAGTACCTTGTGTAGCAAATATCTGGAGGACTGTGATGGATTAAAAACCTCTGCTGGCATAAACCTTGCAGGGCATGCAAGACTGACAGCTTGAAGGTGGCTCCCCAGGGTCTATACATTGAAACTATTGCAGTTGCAAATACCTGTTAGCAGATGGTAATAAAATATGATGAACCTCAACTGGAGGCATCTTTGCTTTAATTTTACCTACCTGAAATTGTCAGTGTGTAGGACTGACCTGTATTCACTGTGAAATCTGAAGCACCCTCTGCCTGGAAATATTCTCACAAAGAGGAAAACAAGTCCAGGAGTAAGCAAGGGGTTGTTGAATGGAATCTGTGACAGGTTCTCAGTGGAGACAGCAAATTCCTCTCTAAGTGTTTCTTCAATAGGGAAATGGCACAAAGTACGTCCCACAGAGTAAACTAATGTGAGGTCTTTCCAGGTCTCTTATTAAACTATTGAATTGCAAATAAAAGGGAGCTAAACTGTAGGAGTCACTTTGTCAAGGTAACAGTCTCGTGGAGAAAAGAAGGATTGTTATATCATCTCAGAACAAGAATTCACATGTTTGTGTTTGAAAGAAGCTGTGGTCTTGTTTCTTCTTCCCCAGTCTGTCAATTATATAAGAGGTCTTTCTCCTGAAAGGTTTCCATAAGTCTCTCCAGCCATAAGACTGGTTTTGTTTCCACATTTATATTTGAGGGTCTCACTCTGAAGTGTTATATATATATATTCAGTTTCAGGAAGAAACTGAATTTAGAAAATTTCTATCTGATGCTCTAGGTAAGATTTTAAGAGGCTGTGAACAGCAGAAGGGTGGATAATAACAGAAACGTGGGCAGCCCTGGACATTTGTAAAAGCCAACAACAAATGCACAAGCCCATGACACTTGCACTTCAACAATAAGAAATACACATCTTTTACAGTATTGCTGTTTGGGAAGCCTTAAAGCAAATGGACTGAAGAGTTTTTGCTATTAAGCTTCATAGATTATGCCTGAAATCATAATATTCTATGAAAAGCCATCTAGCTCAATGAGTTTTGATTGCTTGTGGTTTTGTTCAGTAGATTGTATCGGGTGCCATTTATTCTATTTGCAGATTTACAGATTCACAGAATTGTAGGGGTTGGAAGGGACCTTGAGAGGTCATCGAGTCCAACCCCCCCTTGCCAAAGCAGATTCCTTAGATGGCATCGCACAGGTAGGCATCCAGATGGGTCTTGAACATTCCCAGAGAAGCAGACTCCACAACCCCCCTGGGCAGCCTGTTACAGTGCTCTGTCACCCTCACCATGAGGAAGTTCTTCCTCACATTGGTGCGGAACCTCCTGTGGTCCAGCTTGTGACCACTGCCCATTGTCCTGTCCCCACTGGCCACTAAAAAGATGTTGGCCATCTCCCTTTGTCTTCCACACTTCAGATATTTATAACATTAATGAGATCCCCTCTCAGTCTTTTCTTCTCAAGGCTGAATGGCCCCAGCTCCCTCAGCCTTTCCTCAAACGAGAGATGCTCCAGGCCCTTAATCATCTTTGTGGACTCCCTCCAGGAGATCCCTGTCTGTTTTGTACTAGGGAGCCCAGAACTGGACACAGGACTCCAGGTGAGGCCTGACCAGGGCAGAGGAGAGGGGGAGGATCACCTCCTTCGTCCTGCTGGCTGCACTCCTCTTAATGCACCCCAGGATCACATTGGCCTTCTTGGCCACCAGGGCACATTGCTGGCTCATGGACAACCTTCAGATCCACATCTATAATATTTAATTTTGTTTAATATTATTTTTTATTAAACTAATTTGGTGTCCTCATCCCTTAAAAAAAAAAACCACAGCCTGTAAAGTTTTATTGAAAAAAATTAAAGCTACAGAAAGCTTTTAAAAAGCAAATTCAAACAACAACCCACAAACTCCCCTAAAATGGCACCGTATGTTCTGCTGTTAGAGTATTAGAACATAGTTATTTTGCAGGAAATTGCTACTAAAAGAGTGAGGAAAAGGAATACTACTGCTGATAGAAAAGTCTTGACGGAACTGGAGACCACGTACTACCTAGGACCTATCTGCTGCCCTCTCTTTAGTGGGAGGGTGAGCCTGCAGTACTTCAGAGAGGGGAGCAGGTGAAATGAAAAGACCCTATTCATAATGCTGTATTACAATGAACCTTTTCAGCCTGTAATACAGTAAAATCCATGTTATCTGAATTCCATATTCTTCAATTACCGTAACTTGTGGTTCAGATAAATGGGAATCACCGAGATATAAACTTGCTGAGTTTATTAACTCACTGGATATAAATATCTTCCTAGTATTATTTATATAATCAGCAGCATGATTTGGATCATAAACACAGCAGGTTTAGTTTATGTTACTAATGCAGTGCAAAATATCTCTTGCACCAAAGAATGCATTCAAGTTAGTCTTCAGGGTACAAATCTGAGTTTACGTTAACTGGACTTTATGCATTCAAGATTGGAAGTGTATCCTAACAGATTTATCAGAAAGGATAGTCAGTGCAGATGAAAAATAAGAAGTTATTATCTGTATTGCAGCACATGTAGAAGTGGGGATAGGATCTACCATCGTTCTTTTCCAGCTCCAGGAAGTTTCTAGATAGTATTTTGGATCGGTTCTATCTTATATTTTGTATTAGCAGAATGAAGTAGAGAAAGTCCTGGGGCGACCAAAGTCCCGTGGTAAACTGACTGAAGTAGATGCAGAGAGATGATTTGCAAATTTTGTTCCTGGCATTACGAGTGAGAGGATGCTGAAGGTAGCTTTTCTGAACATCAAAGGTGCAGATAAAGTTTATTGTTCTGTCAGATAGCTTAGTTGGATGTAAAGCTGCTCCTTAAAGATTAGGCCAACGTAAGTAAACATGGGCGTGCATTAGACACTTAAATTTGAGCTTCTGCTTGCCTTTATGCCTAGCACTCGGTTGGTGGTGAAAGCTTGTTTAATTTTGGGTTTAGCTTGTTCATGCAGATAAAGTTTATCTAAGCTTATTTTCTCTGAAGATGTATATACTGGAGTCCAGAATGCCTCACCCTCTCTTTGGTGCTGCGTTACCTCCTCGCTAACTGGCAGGGATGGGAAGGGCCATAGATATTGTCCCCCTGTAGAATGAGTGAGTTGGGTATGTTTATTTTTGAGGTGGGAAAAGAAGTGTCATCCAACTCTGGTTTTCACTGTGGTGCTCAGAGATGACGTAAAAGCTGGATGCTAGGGAGGAATATCTGGGGGAGGGTGGGGGGTAAGAAGCCAGCCCTGCACTCCTCTGTGATTGGGACTCAGTGTTGTTGCTGGGTGGAACAGCGTAATGCTGTTGCTGCTCCTGCTCCAGCACCGTGATGTTTCTGTTCCAGATTGTGCTGACTCACATTCAGGAAAACATGACACACAGGCACAATGCACTGTAACTCTTTTCCTTTTCCCCCTGTAACCTCGGTAAGTGTCTGGTTTCTTTTTGCTGTCTATGGCTAGCATGGTGTTAATATAACTTTACTGTTAGATTAATAGGAGGGGGAAAGGCAACCTTGTAAACAAACTCGTAGCAGGCAGATTAATCTTGACGAGGGCATGTAAATGCAACCTGCTGTTTGTGGTACATCCACCTTCCTTTAAAGCTGATCAATCCTGATAACTCCCCCGTCTCTACAAACTACACTTGTTAGAGCTGTGTTCTTAAATGGGAGAAGTGCTTACAATGCCCATTTACAACTGTATTCTGTTTAATTAGTCAGCACAGCCAGTGCTGCAGGGATAGATCGCTTGCCTTTAAAGATTTGAGAATGTTAATAGTACAGTATATCATTTTAATTATTATTGGATTAATGTTGTGTCTCAAAGAACATCTAATGCAAATCACAAGAAATGGCCTGAAGTGACCCAAGGGTTGTGCTTTATTAGAAAAGTAATAGGTCCATTGCTTAAATATAAAGAGATTCTTTCCTCAAATGTCACTCTGCACTGGGCTTCTCTGTGTGTGTACATGTGGAAATGAAATCCTCTTGCTTCCACTTTGTCCACAGAAAGTTTCTGTAGCTCATGCAATAAATGGCTGAGACAGTAGGTGTAATACCAAGAGATGAAGAGGACATCCAAAATAACAGTGATGATGAAGACCCATTTCTGAACTGTGATGCTGTAGTGGCATCCACCGGCTGCTCCTCCAGCCCTTCATTAGCCAGCCTTAATGAAGACAAGGGAAGCTCAGCAGTTCCAGAAAGACTGTCTGTCCTCTCCAGCAAGGCCATGGCCCAGGCAAAAGCCCTGGAAGGCTCAGAGATATTTAGTGGTGGCCAGGCACAGAGGACAGCCTCTGGGTTGGCTGAGCATCATCTGACAACTGCCAATGCATCATTAGGTGGCTCGTGCTACCCTGAGGCAGTTGGTAACCTGCAACCTATGGGCATTGCCTCCCCATGCTCCAAAAGCCCCTGCTGCAATGGCAGTCCAAGTTCAGAGGCACCACAGGTCCCAAAGGTGCCCAGCGGGGACAGCGAGTCCCTGCAGGCTGTCACTGCCCAGCCTGGGATTGACCCCGGGGGCTGTCACATGCCACAGGCTGGCAGCGACATGAAGGGAGATACAGCCCCTTGTAGTCTGGACCGGGCAATTTGGACAAAGACTGAAAAAGTAATGGAGACTTTAGAAAATAAGAAAAAGGAGGAAAAGGAGAAGTACCGGCTCCATCTAGCTATGTACCGACGGCTTCTGCTGTTGCGCTCGATCAGGAGCTTGCGTAAGCAGCTGGAGCAGCAGCAGGCCAGATTGCAGGAATGCTATGGCACGGTAATAAATACCAAGAAAGAAGTGTTGAAACACATTCGCTCAACCTCGCCCTCACCTTCGCCATAATCGTGTTGCTGCATGCAGAGAAGAGCTTTGTGATGCCACCGGAGCCGTCAGTAAGCTTGCATGCTATAGGGGTGGTGTCCTTATGCCCAAGAGTATGGATGTGCCCACGTGCGCCGAGAGTCAAGAGGAAACAGCAGCAGCGGAGCAAGAAAAGAGGAAGGTAAAGTGTTGGCTCCTCGATTCATTCAGAGGAAACCGGAGCAAGATCATACCTGTGCAAGAAGCTGCCTCCTGATGTGTGCTCAAAGCCTCAAGCTGAAACAGGATTTTTGGCATGTGGGTTTGTAAAAATAAAACAAATTAAACAAAGAGAACGGGTAACCTCATCTGAAACCTGATCTGTAAAGGTGGTCAGATGCAACAGTTGCTGCCTGCTGAATATGGGGTATGGCCCATTCCTTCTACTTTCAGCACTAAAAGAACTGAGCAGAATTGAAGTTTTGTTTGTCTGCAAGAATACCTTAATCTAGAAAGAATACCTTAATCTAGAAGAAAGCCAGGATATCTGAAACCTGTAGGATCAGGCTTGATTATGTCTACCTAGCTGCTTCACAAAATTGCAAAGGCCATTGTAAGCTTACGACATCCACCCTCTTGTAAAATTTATTCAGGTTGACTACAGATTATTGCAGGAAGGTAGAACAGTCACACAGGGGCACAGGAAAACAGCACAACTGCCTATGCCTTATTTCCTTAGGAAAGCAAGCTTAGAACAAAGACCTGGTAATCCGGTGATGCACTGAAAACCCAGCCTGGCAGTGCTGGGGGAATGTTTGAGGTCTGCACAGTTATTAATCTGCTGCTAACTCCCAGTGGCACTAGTGTCTGCACATCTTGTGCCTTACTGCTGTCATTTAATGGAAGTCAGTGACAATTAGTACTTTTTATCCAGGTGTGTTAGACACGTGGAAAACCCTAGAGCACTGTTTCTCCAATCACAAGGTTAGGATGCCTGAAGGTAATTTGATGTCAGCATGCAACAAACACATGGGGAAAATGAAAACAAAAACAACTTTTCTGTCCGCGTGTAAAAGGCAACGCGAGTCCCTGTTATTGAACAGCAAATTGAATAGTTGAATGTTCTGGTTTAGGATCTGAAGCAGAAAAAATATTCAAGAACAGACACTGAAAAAGCTTCCTTTTCTAGGATTTAAAGTGATATGGAAAAATCTCATTTTCTTCAGATAGTTATTTCTGATCATGCCATGCTTCCTTTTCCCCTGATGTTTCTTTGTTATAAATGTTTAGGCAGATGAACAACCAAACAGGTTTTTGGTGTGTTTTTTTCTGCCTAAAAAGGCAAGTCTGTTTTTAGAAGTCATGTCTTCCTGAGAATAATGTGCTATCTATAGATTCAGCTTTTTTGTTTATGTATAGAGAGAGGGGGTGTGTGTTTTGTTTGGGGTTTTGTGTGTGTGTTCATGCGTACACATGTGCGTACACACACCTCCCTGTATACAAGAGATTACGAAAGGCTGGTTCTGTAGCAGAAGCAGGAATAATCTCTCAAAATAATCTCTGCTGGAGTCTGCAAGGAGTTTGGTTGATTGGATTCATGCTCACACATCTGTGAGCAAGGTATTGAAGTAATTCAACAATTGAAGTGCAGCACAACATTGTCATTATTCCGTCTTTGTATTTCTACGCACCCAAAATTATGGAAGCCCCCTGGGTATGCACAACCTTAGATGGGTTCATTCATCTCCTTGGGCCCCGGTGTAGCCTCTCACGCAGCACGAGCCTGTAACTTGGAATGCAGGATTACCATAGAAACATCCTTGGCATCAAGGAGATATTTGAAGAGTTTTCTCTGCTGCCTCATTTCTGGGATTTGGGTTGCCAGGAGCCTTTAGTGGGGTGTAGAAGAGAGCCAGGGATTGTATGTGGCTGGGAGACGTTACTCCTGAGCACTGATCCCACCCAATGCTCTGCTCAGCCATGGGAAAACTGTTCTCTTGCAGCAACACGGGTTTCCCAAGGAACACTTAAATACTAAGCTCACCTCACAGGTAACATGCTGTGTCTTAGTATGCCTCCCAAGAAGGAAGAGTGGTCATGCCCAAGAGGGCTATGCAAAGATTTAATTTTTTGTTTCTTCTGTGCTTCATGAACTAGAAAAGCCTTTTTGTCACTAAGAGTGAGAGTGTTATGTTAAACCAAACTTAAGCAAACCACAATTATGTGGTATCTCATGGGGAAGGAGCTGTTGGCTGTGATTGACTTTTGGAATCAAATGCCCATTAGGAAGACAGTCAAAATGCATACTTTTAAAATTTTTGGACAACTTTCTGTTTGATTGTTTGTTTGAAAAAGACTTATCTTCTCAATTAGATTCAGCTTGACTAATACTATCATGTCACAGAATTTTCAACTGAATTAAAACATATACACAAAAATATACAAAACCCCCTGACCTGATAAGAAAAAGTAACTGTTTTACCTCAGCCATCACTACAGTAGTATCCTGCATTTGTTGCAAGAAATGGAATGTCCTCCATTATCGTGCAGAGCTACCTATAGCATTACATTTGCACATACAGGTGACTAGAGTAACATCTAAAACCACTTCTCACGTAATGCACAGTGCAGCAGTAGCTGAGTTGTCAGCCTGACCAACCGTTGAGTGCTTCGTGGCAGAACAGTGACGATTTTTTGGTTTGTATGACAACCCTCAGTTTTGATTCTAACTGGGATCAGGAGATGCTTCTGCACTCTGAATTTTAAATGCCAAAAGATTTGTGCATGAGCAATGCTGTCTGATAGCTGGTAAGAAAATGAAGCCAAGCCTTGCTCTGTGCACACTCTTTCCATGTAGCGCTTTTATGGATTCATGCAAAATAAAAGTTAACTGAGGAAATTTCATCGGTCTCTGTGACAGTTTGGTGTTCAGCTGGTGATTCAAGTGTGGCTACTAGTAACTGGAGTTGGGCAATTAGATTAAAAGTTACATAATTTTAAACTGGGTTTATTATAGAAGCTTGGAAAATGTGGCTTAACAGCTATGAGAAAGTGCCAGAGTGCCACGAGTAACCCACAGAGGTGTTTTCAGACATACCAGAGTAACAGTGTCAGCTTCAATAAAAGCATGTGCACTCAAATTGTTCAATTTTCTCACATTGTGAAGAGATTTGGTAGTTTGGATGAGATTCTACTAAAATCCTTAAAATCTGTATTTTTATCTGAAGTCAAGCTGAGTTTAGTTTAGTGCTAGTAAGAGCAACAAGCTTGAATTATGGATGTACTTAAAATCTCAAAGGTCTTGGCTAATAATGAAAAATTAAGTAGTTTTGGTAGGTCCTTTCTTCCCATTATCTTATTGGCCACCAAGCCACCGATCTCCAGGAGAAACTTTATCTTCAACCCAACAGCTTGTTACCTGTTTCTACAGCAAAGCCTGAAGATAAATGATGCTGCCTGAGTGTTAAGTTCCTGATGCTCACCTAATTATGTAGCCAGCCTGAAATGGCAGAAAATAATCATGAGTTTACTAGGGAAGAGTGATATGTTTAAAAGGTGACAGCTCCCTCTGAGTTGTTGCTATCACTAAAGAAGGTGTAAAGAAGGAGCCTACCTAAAACTAGAAATCTTTAAGAACAGAATGCAGTTGTACACAATTAAGGGACAAAATACATTACTGAGATGTTCTTTAATGCAAGATCTTTTATTCTGCACCCCCAGCATTTCAGTTAGCTAAACTGCTGCCTTGGAGACTGGTCGGAGATGTGTTTTTGCTGTTTCTGTTGTTGGTGGCTATGAGTCAGCCAAGATAAACAGCCCAGCTTAATGTGCTCACTTGTTACCTCTGATGAGACTGGTTAGATCTCTCCTGGCTCATGAGTAAACTTAGAGAAACCCTTTAGAGTCCTTGTTAAAGTTTATTTCTAGAAACCTTATGAAACTAGAATATAAACACACTGGAATGCACCTCTTGCTCTTGAAAGCAGCGCAGTGTTGCAAGAGCATGTTAGGGATATGCTTGAATGGGATCCTGCTCTGGATGCATCAAAGGAGGAGTAAATGTTCCACCATCTTTGTTAGAGATGACCTCTTTATTTTTCTAATTTGTGAAAGAGCTATTTTGGATCACTGGGTGAGAATCGTGCTAAGGTGTGTTCTGTAACTGGGTGTCCGTAACTGTTGTTGCCTCAAAGGTCTACGTGCCACTTGCACGTGCAAATTAAAACCTAGACCTGGTTTTAATCTTAACAGAAACATGTTGAAGGTGAGTGTCTTGCTGCCCTTCACCAATGTTTGAATCCAGAACAGGACCATGAGGTGGTGAGCCTTGTTCAAGCCTCTCCTCAAGTTGGATGTTTTTTTTCTATCCGCATCTTCAAACGATTACAAGAGTTTTGGATGGTACTAATATTTGTCTTTCTGGCAAAACGTTTGGAAGATTTGGGAGGAGAGGAAAAAGGCCTTCCTTCCTACTGGTCTCTTGTACTATTGAAGAAAGGGGAAGGTAGTTGTTTGTTTCTATGAAAGACTTATAACAAGAAAGTTGTGTGTCCCGTGGAAAAAAAACTTTGGAGGGTTTTCTTAAATGTCTTGAAAATAACAGCAGTTCCTACAGGAATATAACTACTTCTACAAACATGTTTCCTTCATAGCACTGATCATCTTCTCACACAATTTTAGCCAGGTCTCCAAAATGAACAAAGAAGTTGCCTCCAACTCTGACAAACCAAGTCACTACGTCCACAGCCCAAAGTGACACGTGTGTGTGTGAGAGGCAAGTAATTCTTGAGAACCTCAATAAAAGTTACATTTTCCCTTTGATGGGTGGGGGGTTGGAAAGGAAAGGGAATGTGTGACCATTCATCACAGCTCCAGGCTCATTAGTACCCAGGAACTTTCTACTCTAAATGACAAAGAGTTTCACTGTCGCCAAAAGAGAAATTGCTGCTGACCTTAGACCTCTTTTTGGAAAGTAAAATAATGGAGCACAGGAGCAGAGTTTGATATTTGACCGAATTCTACACAATTATCATGCATGTGTATATAATAAAATTAATTCTGTGTCTCTGCATTGTAGCCTCCGGCAAGCAGCGTACAATCAGTTTTGTATGTATAATAGATCACAGAGTTGTTCATGAATAATACAAATGCATTGAGCAGATACTAGTGAGTGAGGATGTTTGTCTTTGCATGGAATCGAAGTGAACATGTAATATTGTGATAATATATATTTGATGAATTCAGGTCTGACTTGCCTTTGCCATAGCCTGCTAATTCCCCGACAAGGGTTGCCACAATAATTGAGTTTCCAATAACATTATGATTATTTCCACATGATAATTTAATTGTAGGTATTTTTTAATATTGTAATAATGTAGATTTGTGATTATTATGCATTTGCATGCAGATTTTCATGGTGACTTGGAGCACATCCCTACATTTATAACTTAATTTCCTATATTATTGCATATATATTTTGGGATGAACTCATTAATGCAAACTAAAAAAAAAATAGGCCTTTTTAGTAATTTTGCTTTTATTATAAATGGCTGAAAGCTTTGCTCATTTTTTTAGACCAGTCTAAATAAGTGAATAAACAAAAGACAACTGTAATTCACGGATGGATTAATTTAAAATAATAATGTAATTACAAATCATGGCAGATTTGTCTGAGGTAATTGGGATGTAGACTGGTACAAATTTTGCTTTACTGAAACAAAACTTGTTTAGATGAATCACCAAGTTTAGTAGGGGCTGTTTTCCATTCTTCCAACTCCCCTATATAATTTGTTGGCAAAGTAACATTGGCTCAAAATTAATGGATGCCTGTAGAAATGTGTGTAACAACAGGGAAGCCTGTGCATCTGGACCTAACTAGATATAATTTTGGCAAGCAGTATGCCCAGTAAGAATAAAATGGTGTATACAGAGTCGTGACACTAGCAGAGCTTTTAATCAGTTAATTTGTCTGCTCTGGGAAAAGGCTGGTTGCTTGCCTCATAACGACCTTCAAACGGCATTAGAAAACCTCGCCTGAAACTCAGTGGGGCAAAGGGAGGTAGACCTTTCCCCAGAAATAAACTCTGTTCCCGTTAATTGGAGCAGACATTTGTATGATCCTGTGAGTATGATTCTGCTTCAAATGGATCTCTCTTCCAGGCTTCTCTAAAATTTGAAGAGGATGAAATGTTTTTAGCTATATAGTTCTTCTTTTAAGAAGAAACTTTCCAGAGAAAGTGACACAGATTTTGTGTGTTGTTCATTTTTCTCATTTGTCTCAAGTGCTTGTGGTTTGAAGGAATGTCTCCTTCATTCTTCATCCATAAGGTCTCAGCTCCTCGGATCAAATGGGTCACAACAGAGGCAGAGCTTTTGGTCTCCTCTGGGTTATCTCTAGCTGTCAGGTTGGATTTCCACTGCCCGAGTGACAGCCAGGTGCCATAGAAGAGAAGACAACAAACCTGGACCAAATCTTCAGATGTGGATGTCTAAAACTAGGGACTGGAATATATAATTTACTGCTTTCCTTTCCCAGTGCATGTAAATTCTGGTGATTTTAGGTGCCTACTAATACTTTCAAATGTATTCCCTCTAAATTAACAGTGTACCAGACACAATGAGATTAAGTCCCTTCTCTTTCATCTTTCCTTCCTCTAAGAGTCAAATGGAAAAATGAAAGCTCAATTTCTACAGTAAAGAGAGCAGCCATGATTATTCTGTATAGGATGATCTGACTTCAGAATCTTTCCTGCAACTCACCAAAGCCATTTGGAACCAAGTCCTTTGTACATCCAGTCTTCAGCTAAGAAGCACTTTGGCAGCTGACTCCAGGAGAAGCAGTAAAAGCATCAAAACATAAAGGTAGTTCCATTGGCAGGAGACGTTCTCAAAACTTTTTCTGTGCCTTGCTGAGAGCAAAAAATAGCTCAGCACTGGGGACCTGGAATGTTGGTCTAGCTGTTATTTACTTTTATTTTTTTATAACGGGCTACCAGCATAAAAAATAACAATATCTTCTATTCTGTGGCGTTAGGTCTTAGATGATTTCAGATACTATTTTCCTGTTTGTTGTGAAGATACCTAAGGTTGTTTCAGATACCAGATGATTTATAATCAGAGGTGCCTGATGTTATTTATACAGATATGAAAGATATGTGGTCATAAAATGAGAAGCAAGCCCAATGAAAAGCACTGATTTCTGTTACATTAATGAGTAACACATTTTCATGAATAATTTTCTCTGATGAAAGAAATTGAGTCAAACTTCTGTAGTGCTGGGGATGAAGCTGCCTTGGCCTCTCGACTTTTCCATCATCACAGTGTTTAGGACTTGGAAGACCTCAGTTGTTTTCCTCCTTTAACCTGATGTGTTTTGAGCTTAAGTCACCTATTTGTCCAGGGAATTTCAGAACTGCTATACTGTTTTAAACCAGGGAAAGTGTCATGGAGTCCCCCAGACCTTCCTATTAGTGCTGCTTCTCATTCTATAAAAATAACTTAATTTGTCCCAATGGTAAGGCAAGACTCCATCTGGGTGGCTACTGTGCTCTCCATGGTGGTACATGGCACTGCTTCTGGAGGAGAATGCCCTTCCTTCCCCGACCTTGTACACAGAGACAGAAATACGAGATTGCCTGGCATCCAGGATCATTTCCTGAGGACAGCAGAGGGAATTTGATTCAGATTCATTCAGGAGAAAGATGGGTTTGCATCCAAGTGTCAGTAAGTAAGGTAAGGGAAAAAACAATGCCTCTCCCAGCTCCTGTGTTGCAACTTCAGTACATCGTGTCCTTTGTTCACAATATATGAGAAGGAAGTGTTTAATTTCAAGTCACTGGAGGTCTTCTTTTGGCACAAAATCATTTGTTGCTGGTTAGGGTTTTTTCCCCTTTGATTGAGAGAGAAAAAAATCACCTATGGTTTTCTTGAAATTGTTTTTTCTGTTTGTAGCTGAAGCAGTGGGACTATGTCATTTCTGCATGCGGCAGTGGCATTTCTCTTGTTCATGGACCAACAGTTCCCAGCATATGCCTAAGGAAAACATCTAAGTAAGGAGATATTTATGTATTGCCCAATTTCTCCATTGCTTGAAAATGCGTAATTCATGGCTACTTGTTGTTCTTATAGTGGGGAAGGCTTATTTTCCAAATTACTGAAGTTCTCTGTGTGTCAAAAGATCATTGTAGTGAAAAGGATGTTTCAGTGACAGCAGGCAGACCCTGGGTGGAAAGGGGTGTCCCTTGTCCCCGAGCAATAACCTCTATGGATGACTGAGACTTGTTGACAGATCTCGATGGAAGTCTTACCTAGTGGTCAGGACTTGGGAGGGTCTGACTTTGTGAAGGTTCCTTCTGTTCTGGATGCTTGAACTCAATTTGTTACTCTTGTCAGGGTGTAAAGGTGGGCAAGAACTCAGCATGCCCTGAGGCCCAGGCAGAGTCAGTCTTACCACAGCCTCTGTCTTGGGAGAGGGAAGGGAGAGAGCAGGGAAGAAAAAAAAAGAGGCTGCTAGAATTTTTTTAAAAAAATATAATTATCAACTAATCTCTTCATCAGCAAGACCTGTAAGAAATCAGTGATGTCTCTCCCGAGACATCAGTGTGTCACCTCACATGTCCTCGGGGTGCCAAATGGTATAAAATGCTCACTTTGAAAGTACTGCACCATGATAAGCTTCAGCTCTCAAGGGATGCATTGTGTGTACGTTTTGTTATATGTAATGACACACTGAAAGGGCAATGAAGCTGTAAAGGAAATGCTGCATGTCTAAAAAGAACTTATTTTTCTTTCAACCAATAAAAGAGTCTTTCAGAAAAGCAGTTAAAATAATATAATTTAAATGTAACAAGTGATAAAATACTAGAGAGAATTCACCTGTCAGATGAAGAAATTTAGAACATGAGATCTGCNGAAACAATTATTTTTAAAAGTGGAGTTGAAGAATAAAGGGTAAATTGTAGTCATTTGGCATAGTCTTTCCAGACAATGTACGTGATGCTGTGAGATTTAACAAGACCGAAGTTGGATATGAGACTTGGGGAATTTTTCAGCAAAGGTGATTTTGTAATAAGACAGTTCAGTACATAAAAATACAGCTCTAGTGACGTCTACAGTGCTAACAATAATATTTTGAAATCAAGCTAAAAAAGACTCACACTCCCTTCAACAAAATTCTGTGTGGACATAGTAAAAAATTCTGTATGGTCTCAGTGCACTTGAGCCCATTTTCCAGTAGAAATACTTTTACCTACAAAACACATGGAAATGTTCGTGAGTGTGTTCTTGTATTTCTGATGCAAAAGTAGTTGCTTTCCCTAAACTTGACACAATGAAATTTGAGGATATGAAACCCCAGTCAGCAAGGTGACAGAATAGTTGGGCAAATTTGTTTCAGATGAACTTTATGTGTGGAATTCAAATTGGACAAATAATTCATTTGCTGTTATTCAGAAATAAACAAGGAGTCATAAAAAAATAGAAAAGTGAATTGGATAGAATGGTGCAGTTGTATCTTCCATTAACTCAGCACTGGCCATCAATCACTGTCAGTTAATTATCATTAAGATTGCATAAAAAAAGGCCCCTGTAGGAGTTGAAAGGTCTATGAGCTTCGTTCTTTCATTAGAAACAAGATAAACAATATAAGCCTTCTTGGTTTGGGTTTTTGTTTTGGTTTTTTCTTTGGGGTCGGGGACAGACAGTTGTATACAAAGAAATTATGTGGGAAGGTGAATCTTGAAATATATAATTATGTTGAGAGTTACTATATGGATTACAGAAAGAAGATAATATAATGAGGGATTAAATATTCCAGTTTTTGTTTGTCAGAAAGAGTTTAAAGATTCTTTAGGTCTTCTTCCTCCTCCCCCCCTCCCCAAAACCCCAAAATTCCAGCAAAACCAAACCAAACCCCAAAACAACACAACAAACAAAACCAAATTAGTAGGTGAGAAGGTGAAAATTGTGGGATTTCTAAAAAAGGGTCTCACTTCTTAATTAACCTTGCCCTTTTAAAGCCTCTAGAGTTTATACTTTTCTGTGCAAACATTCTTTTTGAAATAAAGGCTAAAAGGTAAAGACTCCAAAAGGTGATTCTCCAATAGGGAGCATGAACCAGCATGAAATTCAGTATGAGTTCTGAACACAGAAGGTTTCAGAGCTTACAAGCTGACCTGAGGGGTCCCTGAGCACTTTGGCACTGGTGGAAAGAAAAGTCTGATAGTGGACCAAGAGCAGCTCCTGTTATTTCCAGGGTACTTCCCTGCACTGATGAGTAGCAGTTCATGCTCTTTAAGTTCCTGAGGTTTATTGGTAGTGCTCATTGCCATCGTGGAGAAGGGCTCAAACCTGAGCTCTGTACAATTTCTGCCCTGGATATAAAATTGGTTCTGAGTCAGCTCGTGTTTACTCAGCCTGAGGATCGCAGGGCTCTCCTGACCAAGCTCTCTCTCTGCAGAAGGTGACTGCAGAGGTTAGAATAAGATTTTGTGAATTTTTCAGATCTATAAATAATTATTAAGCATGGAAAAATGTGTGTGTTATACATAGGTTGGTTTGTTGGGATTTGTGTTTGTTATTTTTGAAGTGAGGCTTCCTTGTTAGGTTTTTACTTTTGAAATGACAGAAGTGGTGCCTTATGAATAAGAACAGTTTCAAGGCTGAAGGCTTCGGGGCCAAAGGCCTTGCTGTTCAGCAAAATAATAATAAGGATTTTAAAAAACAAACCCAAACCCTTGCACTTTGAATTAACCGTATTTTGGTCAATTGCCCAAATAAACCTCAGAGCTGGAGTCACATAATGCAAGAGCTCCCACCCAGATGTTAAATAAACAAAAGGCCTGTAAATGACAGGACCTCAAACCAACATTAAGTCTTTATGGTTTCTAATGAGGAGGAGTGAATGACTTAAACTGGAGCAGAGCTGCCCCATTTAGGGCTCTTCAGGGTAATTCATCTGCTCCTTGTCAATCGCCTTCTCCTGGGAAAGCCTCTTTGCCTGCACATATCCAGACTGTGGGCAGCAGTGCTTAGCGTGAGATGCGTCACGAGGTAGAGACCCTTGCTCAGGTCGGGTCAGGTAACTCACACTGTCCATGCATCCCTCTTTTCTTTATTATACATTTCCTGATGTGTCAGGATAAAACCTCATCAAGTAAGCTGATTTCTACTCTTGTGTCTTCATGTTCTCAGCCATGCATTTAGTGCCTTCATTCCTATTTAGCTATTTCAGAGGGAAGACACTCCAGTGCTGATTTTATTTTGCAAGGGTTGGGTCAATGTTAGCATGTCTGTAAACTTGTGGAAAGGAGAATTAGGCCATGGCAGAAAGGGACAGTGCATCGGGAAAGAAAACTAAGATGGAAACCCTAACCTCTTCTAATTTACATATGGTGACATTTTGCAGAAATATTGTAACATTAGTGGTGGCATAATGAAATTCTGCCTATCAGCCGTGGAAGGAATAATGTTACTGTAAAGGTAACCTGTCCACAGTTTGTTATCAAGAAAATATTCATGGCAAGAAACATACATTTACCAATGAGTGTTAAGAACAGTGTTTTTTCCTTATATTTTTTTTCCTCATGGGCTATCCATCTTCCCCTCCAGATTTACTGCATGATCACTCCCTTTACATGCTAATTATGTGCAGCTCTGGTGAATTTGTTAGTGGTGACACTTCGGGCACCCAGTGGGACTGCAACTCATTATGTGGCAATGTCCAGATATATCAGATATTATTAGCTGTCATTAATCTGCTGTGGAAACATTGAGTGCACAGCCAGGAGAGAGACCAGGAAATGGAGTAAAAATGAAGTCTGCAGCCACCCTGGCCCCCAGAAGGTCAGAGGGCAAATCAGCAGGGGAGAGGAATACACCTTAAAATGGCCAGTGCTTAGCAGCAGGCTTTTAACCCATTATCAACCAACATTTCCAAGAATGGGAAAGACAAAAAGAAATTATACTGTTTAAATGTCTGCGTGACTGTGGTTTAGTGGTGAAAATGGGGATACAGTCTCTCAAACTACTATTTTCTGATGCAGTTTTGGAAAGCTGCATCTTAGTGATAGAAGGGTGTGAAGAGGAGGAACTGTGAGCAACCCACGGTGTCCATCTCAATGTAGATAACGCCAGAGCCATAAGGCTTTGAAGTCAGGGATATGTAACTCAGAATAGGGGTTAGACATCCCCCCTGCACCTTCCTTTGACAGTCATGTTTTACAGAACTGGACTTGGCGCTAGAGAAAATCCCACATGAATGAAGAGCTTGCTCTCACTGTTCATCCAAACCTGTAATTTGCCTGTAAAAGCACAGGAGTTTCCCTCTAGCTTGTGGACACAGTACTGCTGTGTCCTGTGCCTCTGCTACACAGCTTAAAACCGTTAATTGCAATAGGTGGCACCTATAGGTTTGCATCAATTCTGCATAAATAGCCGCTCGAAAGAGTTACGCATATCTGTGCTTGTGCAGCATCAATTACACTGAGCAGAAATCATAATAAAAAGATTCTTCCCAGAAGGCACCACAGTCTTTCTTATATCCAAGCTGACCTGCAGAGCCCAGGACTGTAGGAAGTTGTATCTACTTTCTTCACATCAGGTCATAAGGCTGGATGAAATCAGGACAGCAATAAGGCAAACAGGATCTTCCCTGGTCTGAAATAGAAACAGGAACTGCTAAAGCAGACGTGAGGAATCTCTTTAGATTAGTGGTGATGTGTTAACCAGGAAATTTTTAGAGCAAGGAAAAGGTAATGGATTGGTTAGCCTGCGTGCGTCGGTAACTCAAGAGTTTTGCTACTGTCATGAGGCCATTGGAAAATCCAATTACCTTAAAATAAAAGAAAATAATAAGAGAGGGGGATACAAGATAGGAAAACCTACATATTATCAAAGAAAGTAGAAATATTCTTTTGTTTCCAAGTTTCTGTGCTACTTCATCAAATGTTGCAGTGCTTTTGTTAGGAGGTTTATACCAAAACTGAAAAGTCATGCTAAAATTCTTCAACAAATGAAACCTTATATTCATTCAGGGAAGCTGGGTGAAGTTCTTTAGCCAGTTGCATGGAAATTTCCAAGTGAGACACCCATCAGAGTTTCTTGGAGGAATTTGGGAAGCAATGGTAATATTCCCATTAAAGGGGTCTAATGTAATGCTCCACAATTTTTCACGTACTATGGCCTTTGTGTGATTTAATTTTATCCTAGTGAGGATAATAACAGGGCGGGGGAAAAAAAGGACCTGATGTTTTATATATGGACCTGTCTTCAATTCGACAGACTGATAAACCCTGGGCTCATTTTTTGGTTGCCTTAAATTCCACATAATCCCATGTGAAAGAGAAACCAGTGTTAGTATTTGGTCAGAGGGTTCCCGTTGCTACTTCCTAAATTGGCAGCCATCCATTAACCTAGGTAGGAAAGATTGAGATGTCCTTTTGGTGGCACCATTGGTTTTTCAGAAATACCCAGGCGTGTTATGGAGTGTGGTGTTAGCCATGAGGCAGGTGGCAAGTACTCAGGGGAATAAAGAAGCAGCAGTTTTATCATTTGTCTCAGACCTCTCCAATTTTGGTGTTACAGGAAGGTATGTTTATTTTTATAGGAGAGCAATGTAATGTCAAAGAGGAGTTACAGTCTAATGGTGTTAATGTGGACAAAAAAAATATGATCAGGAACGCCATTCTGAGTGCTGTATGAATACAATAGTTCAGTCACAGATTTATTTTTTATGGTCTTTTTTTTCTAGTGTCCATGAAAATGTTTACAAATATGGCATGTTTTGCCTTTTTTCTGGGGGAAGTGAATAAAAATTCATTCCACTTCCCTTTTCCTTTGAGTGCTTGAGGGACTGAACTTTAGGTGATGCAGTGAATAGTGTTATAGTGGTCGGTTAATGAGTTACCGGTCAGGCTTACAGTGGAAAAATTGCAGTCAATCTCCATGGTATTGTGTTTGCCAAATTTGCATTTATTTAACTATTATGGCAGGCCTTTCCCTTTTCCCTTTTCCCTTTTCCCTTTTCCCTTTTCCCTTTTCCCTTTTCCATTTTCCTTTTCCATTTTCCTTTTCCCTTTTCTCTTTTCTCTTTTCCTTTTCTCTTTTGCTTTCTTTTTCTTCTTTTCCTTTTCCTTTTTCCTCTTTTCAATTTTGCTTTTTTTTTTCTTTCCCATTGAGGAGCATATTTGTTACTTGCCCATCAAGATTACTCTTTTCAGTGCCTGTGTTGCTCCTCGCAGTCCTGCGGGCACTTATTTTCACATTTAACATGATATGCATGAGTGACCCTCTCTCAACTGGTGGAACTAGTCAGGTGTGAAACCCAGATGTATGTACTCTGTAGGGCTGGGGCCCGAGCAAATTCCACAACACAGAAGTGCATCATGTTTTGCAGAAGCCTGCATCCTTTCTTACTCCATTTCTCATAGCAAGTTGAATAGTCTGGTCTTGCCCAGATAAACCTGCAGTGGTTCCAAGGGTACCTGCAGAGCAGTCTGTGGTCCTTATTGTAGTGAAAATTGTGTCTTAAATATTGTCAAACATGCTCTTTTAAAAGATGTCTCTTCAGAATTGTTTCCAAAGTAAATTCCTAAGGATAGTTTTAAAGTGATTGTAAGTTGTAACATAATGACAGGAGGTAGCCATCACCTTGGAGTGTGGAGAAAACAAATAAACAGAAAGTGCTGGATTTCTCTTTTTCTTGTGACTCACAAAATTGGGAAATTGAGTGTAAAATTCCTAACAAGCAATTTTACCTTCCTGGACAAGCATGAATGTCTTTAGGTGTATGCTCACACATGTGACATTTGGTGCTTTAGTTATTTTTAATGATCTGCTTTCTAAAAGGTAATCATGGTTATAGATCTATGATGTATGAAGTGTGCAAAGTCAGTTGAATTAAGATGATATTCAGCTTTCTGAAAGTTAAGAAACAATGTCAGCTCTGAATGGATACCTTTGCTCAGGAGTTGCCTTGGTGTGTGAACAATTGGATTAGTTCCAGCATTCTCAGAGTTTGTGGGAGGACTTTGCCCCCTAAGACTTAGAGCCATGACATCAGGATCTAATTCTGCAATTCCTCTGCAAATGATTGCAGGTGACATGGCTCTGTCACAGCTCTGTCCTCCTTACGTCATACAGCACATCATAGCATGCAATACTGACAGCACTGTAAGTGGTCTATTACGCTACCTGATGTAAAGAGTAATCAATATTTAGGTAGATTCACATTTTTTGTGATTTTTTTACTGGGACATATGAGTTCAAGGTTAGATTCATTGCAGTTTTCCTGATGTTTCTGGTCATTTATTCATTATTATCATCATCACTCTTTTAGGTGACTTAGGCTACTGGTACTGTGAAGAGGGAAGAATCCAACCCGAAATTACTGCGGCATGAGTTGTCATTAACAGCTCATTTAAAAGGATTCTGGTGCAGCTGAGACAGGAACAAGAAAATACAAGCAAACAATGACACCACCAAAACTCAGGGTAACATTTCAAGATGATTTCTTGAATTTAAACTGAACATTTTTACTATATTTTTTTCAGAACTGCAGGTGTTGATTTTTTAAAAATAATTGCTAGTATATGTATTTCATCAGCACTAGAAGAGTGGAAATCTTTAGTTCTTTAGCTGTTGTTCTAACTTAAAAAAAGATTTCTGAATCTCAGAGAAATGTCATTTAAATGGATAAAACAGATTAAAGAGAGACTGTTTAAAGTGCATGGAAAGATAAGCATTTGAGAATTCATGTCTGAGTGCCACAGACAGTTGCAGAAATTGGGTTGCGTGTTTCTATGCCTGTGTCTGTGTGTTCACATGCACTGAAAGTTCATATTTTTGGATCAAGGGTGAGTAACAATTCCAGAAGTCTCTGGTAAATAGTTGTAGCTGTTCATTTCAGATGCAAACATATTATTTCCCAACAGAATACAGCTAAACCTTAAATTCACTTTAATTTCTTTTAATGAGGAGATACATTACATAGTTCCAAAACATAATAATTTCCTAGATTTGCTGTAATCTGTTTATAAACGCATCAGGTGTTTGCTGAGGTTTTGTTTCCCTAAAAGCATTGTGGCTCAATGCATTCAACTTTTGAACCTTGTTCTGCAGACTGCTTTTGAATCAGCTACCTCTGGGGGAAAAAAAAATAAAAGACAACACACAAAAAAACAAACAAAGGAGAAAACCCCACCAAAACACCGCTCTGGAAGGTTTTTTTTTTTTCAGGAGAAAAAAAATCAAAAAATACAGAGGTTCACAGGGAATTTTGCTACTCCCCTTAAAGCCAAGGCTCTGTCCTGACAGCCAGGACCTGGATGTAGCGTGACCCTGTGTTTGGTGGAATCCTCCCCAGAATGAGGTAAAGATACTAGTGATCTCTCACTTTCTTCCTCCTCTGTGCACCTGAATCTGCCCTTGACAGTGAGTTTTGACAGCGTCCCTTTTGAACGCCTTTCTGTGATTGCTTCCATCCACCGGTTGCCGTGTTCAAGTGGATTTGCCACAGAGCACTTGCCCATTAGCAATCTCTTCTGCAGCCTGCTCTGAAATCTGCTTATGGTTATGGACAGATAAAAGCATGCAAGGTCAGTTTGGTGAAGCAGAGACAAATACTTTAACATAAGGTTTTCTATTCTGTGCAAGCAGCTAATAAAAGTGCCCGCAGGTGTTGAGAATTATCCTTCTCTTGGAGATTTCTTTACAATCTGAACCTAATCTTGGCAAAAGCTTTGGCAAGGATATCTGGCACATTAATTAAATGACTTTCCCTCCCCCACAGGTCTTGTGCTGTAACTTTGATTAACCACTTCTGTGCCTAGGATACGAACTGCTGGATAGGCATTATCAGTTTTGCAGGTGTATGGGTGTTAGAGATAGGATGGGATTCCTCCTTTATCTGGATGGATGCTCCTTTACTGTTTCAACACTACGCATCTTTTCCCCCAGCTACAGGGATCCTGTGGGCATCTTAAGAGATTTTTAGGATGAGGAGCTTTCTATTCAATGTGTATCCCTGGATGGCCTCTGCTGGGAAGTTTCAGATCCTTATGGGGAAACGCCTGACTCCTCCAGAGCTCCCCCTCGATTTAAATGGCTTTTCCTTGCTGCAGTACCACAGCTGTGACACATCAAAGCCAGTAGCTGGTGTGGCAGGACGTGCATTCCCAAATCCGCTGCAGTGACGAAAGGTGATTTGCAGTGACAGGTTTCATATCTTACGGTGTCATTTTCATGAATGACTTGGCTAATTAAATTTAATGTGAAGCAAGAGCTTGCTTACATTCTGCCAGGCTTAAGATGTTCTTACTCACACCTTACTTAAGGAACAATTCCTACCGTTGAATAAGGGCTCCGGGATTTAGCCCTCTGTTAGCAGTCTTCCATAAACCCTTTGTTTTCCTAACATGTTAAAAACCAAGGCTTAATGGGTTCATGATGACATCAGTTATCAAGATTTGTGTGGTGTTGGCAGATGTTGAATTTTCAGTGGAAAACCATTAAACAGATTTGAGTCAGGGCAAGTTTCACAACATGCACGTATTATACCAGTGGTTACATGTGTTGACTTCAGCTTTATTTATTACAAAGGAAAACAGGCCTGTACTTATACAACAACAGCAATGAGAAATTAATCTTCCCAATAGGAAAATCAGTCTCGTCTTGTTAAAAGTGCTCAAAGTTACGTATTGAGCATGCTGAGCTTGCAAAAACTGTGTCTGCAACTTTCAAGTTTAATAAACCTAAAATTAAATAGTAATAATTTTAAAAAAGAAAAAGCCCCAAACACAAACCAAAATGATTTTTGGGTACCTTTATTTTTTTGGACAGCCAGTATATAGAAGGCAGAATTTCAGAAAATGTTGAATGTCCGTTCTTTGACACACGTTCTTTACAAAATGGCTCAAGTCCAGCCCGTGTTTATTAATACTTATTTAGACTTGTCACTTTTGAAGGCTGATTGCCCATCAGCATAGAACACAGCAGTTCTGTACTAGCTGTAATACTCTTCAACATTAAAAGATTTCTTTTTGTCACATAATCGTAGAGTTCGTCACGTGGTAATGTCTAGACCAGTGATGGTGTACAAGCCTATGTGTGATGTGGTATGTGCATAAGAAAGGTATGCCAAACATGAAAACAAAATAAATGGGGATAAATGATTTTTCAAATACAGCAAAATCCAATACAGCAAATAAATGAACCTCTCAACAAACCAAAACAATAACAGCAACAAAAATCAAAGGAGAACAGTTCCTTTTCATGTATATGTACATGTGTGTATACGGTAACATGAAATGACATGGTTTTAGTTGCTGCAAGGTTTGCTTTGTGAGTTAATTAGGACTTTAGTTTGGAGACATACTCGTGCAGTACACTGAAACAAAAATGCACTGTTTCACTTTCTATTCAACCGTAAAAGTGTCAGAGACTTCATATTTTCTTGGAAACTAAACTTCACTCTGTTGTTGTGGTTTAAATAAGGTCCTGCTGTGCATCAGGACACATTTAATCTTGGACCTTCTTAGAAGCTACTGGTGAAGTTGTTCTTCCCATACGATGTTTGTCAGAGTCTTTGATTGTTGGTGCTGCTGCTAAGGCATGAAGTTTTCTGAACGCCAGCATTAATTCTGACACTAGCTAGAAGTTTTAGAAATCTTTTTCAATCACATGGTGTACCACATAGTGAATCATTACAACAAGCAGGGACACTGCACATGTTTAAGAAGTAATTAAAAAAAGAAAGGAAAAAGCTTTTCTAACTTTTTAATGAAGCACTTCATTTTCAGGTTTTTAAAGGCACTTTGAGGAAACCTTGTTATGAAATGTGCAGATTTATAAAAATTGAAATGCTTTGAAAAATTGTTTTTATTCAGAAAATCTTAAAAAATAATTTGTTATTGAAATGCTGCTTTGATATTTTGGGATGCAAGATTTTTAATTTTCAACATCCACTCACTTTATTTTCTACCCTTTTGTCTTACTTAACATTATAGCTGCACAGAATAAGAACAACATGTATTGAACAAGTAATGGAATTTTCCTTCGCATACGACTCCACTCTTTTAGGATTGGCTCCAGTTTGGAACAGGACCAAATTTTTCTATCTTGCAGTCCTGTATAAAACAAAACTTTGGCTTCAACAGAGTTCTATTTTTTTGTCAGGCAAACAAGCAAACAAATTTTCCTTTACTGTGTGCATGCAAAATCATTGTTTCTTCAGCAGCAGCAGTTTTTCCAGTACACGAAACCGATCACCTGATAGAAAGGACAGCTTCTTGAATTAGGACCTCAATTTTCACCAGCTAAAGAACAAATGATCATCCACAGATGCAAGTGTGCTAAAGAAAAACATTCCTTCCTGGACTTTTCAAGTAAAAAACAAATGATGAAATATTGGATAATTATGATTTCATGAGTTACGTGATCTCCTGATTATTACAAATGGGTAAATAGAGAGACTCTGATTATTTACACTGCTGACCTGCCTCAGCTTTATGCCATTCATTACAGCCAGTAATGTTTATAGCAAAATTTTTCCTAACAATAACATTTATAATATTTTAATGTGTGTGTATGGAGGGAAATAGCACATGAAAGAATTTTGGTGCAAATAAACCCTGACCGTTTTACATTTGGAACTCCACTATATTATTTTAGGACCTCAGTGCTCAAAACACTTATGGTTAACTTTATTCACACAATTCCAAAGGGGAAACTCATATGTGTAAAGCTGAAGTCTTTCCTGAAGTTAAGTGTTTTCTTGTACCCTTTCCCATCCCACCCTTTGCTTCCTAGGGTGCACATGCGTGGGGTGAGGTAGATAAAGTCTAAGCGGATTCCTGAAGACACTGAGCTGTCTCTTCACTCTCTGGAGCACGTCATTTTAATGAAATAACTATATAGGGTTTTGTGTATAGAGGAATATACAGATGTTTGCACAAGTATTAATTAATTTATTCCGTGGGCACCAAGTAATTATCTATTTTGCTGCGAGGGCAATTTGCTGCCATACTAAGCAGAAGGCACTCTTTTACCAAACAAAACATGCATAGCAGCATTTTCAGTCATGTGCTGAAGTGTGTGATCAGTATTAAAATGTGTTAAGCATGGCATCATTATTCTAAAGCCAGCCACAGAGATATAAAATGCATCGTGATATTTGCAAACTGAGCACAGTTTGATTGTAGGACACCCGGGTAGAGGGGTTTTGTAATAGAATATACATCGCATCTATAATGCCTTCTTCTCTAAAATGTAATTAGTTTTTTTTATGAACTGGTAAAATATAGTACATAAAGGACTCAGGGGATTTCCATATAGCCACATTTATTCCCACATGTCTTTCCAAATCATAAATGGTTGTCTTCCTTAGAAATGGATTAGGACAAATTGCATTAGGACACGATTGTGAATCTGATTAAGGTGGAACCATGATCAGGTTTTCTCTTTTGGGCAACCATGTTTTCTTATAACAACCAGAAGACAAAAAAGCCTTTGGCAAGATGTTTCAAAGGCCTTCCTCATATGCACATAAAAGCAGTTTTCATGCTAATTCAAAAATTGGTCCACACCTATAATTTCTTTATATAGCCAAGACAAAGCTTTGGGCAAAATTTTGCAGTAGTATATATTTCAGATACAGACTTGTGGTTTCAGTAAAAGCTCGTAAAAAGGAATTTCCATGCATAATTTCCTTAAGGAGAAGACTCTGAAGGCAAGCTGCAAGAGAGGCGCAAGATCAGGCATTGATTCCAAATCAGTTCAGTGAGAGGAGCACTGAGAGCAAAACCATCCCCAGTGGAAAAATGATTTAATACACTGAATAAATACCTTTTTGAATGAATGCACTCTTAGAAAGGCTAACGTCCCTCTTTTTTTTTTTTTTTTGGTGATAGCATCTCACCCAAACCAAAGACACTGCATGACGTTATTTGACATGAAAGGAAACTAGCAAAGATACATCTGTCAATGGGTAGAACTGCAAATGTTTGGAAAAATCAAAGCATGGCAAAACTGGCTAATAACTTTCTGCCCCGCTTTCCTCTATTGTTTTTAAGTGCTATTCTCAAGTCCATAAAGAGAAACTTAATTGGAGCATTGTTACCTCTCTGTTGTAGTAAAATTTGTTGGTGCTCTGATTTGAAACTGAATAGAGAGAGAAGGTCCCTGTCTCCAATGACTAGTGTTTACCTTACAAAAGTGAACACGTCTTTGGGTCTAATGAATAAATGCTGGAAGACTGAGGAGCTCCCTCTGTGCTTCGTATAGTTTTGTATCAGTGATAGTGATTACTGCCTGAGCAACTGCAGTCATCTGCTTTTTGCTTGTCTTGCTGTTTTTTACAATTTTTTTTTTCCAGTTTAGATCAAGATTTAGTGTTGTTTATTTTAAATTTTTCGTATTTGGCCTGATACTAGCATTGCTTCGCAGATACAAGTAAGAATATGAAATCTTCATGTGTCTCAGGCAGGCAGAGACCAGACAAAATAAGAACCGATCTGAACCACAGTCCAAATTTCAGGGTGTACCCATCTGAACTAGATTTTTCCTGAGGCTGAAAAACATCTACTTATCTCTTTGTTGTTGTTGGCAACTCACTCTGCTTTCATCTAGACGCTGAGGGTCTGACACGAACATGGTTGGAAGCTCAAGTTAGTGACCCAGCAAGTGAATCCTCACCATTTTTCCAGGCTGAAATTCCTTGGGAACCCCTGCAGAATTTGCATGTTTATATCTAAAACTGTGTGCCTGAAAGCCTTATGAATCAGTAAAGTTAGTTTATAGCCCAGTTTCCGTAAGAATGACCAGAAAAATGCAAAAACTTTTGTGGTCTTTTTTTTTCCCTTGGCACTCCTTAATGGGTGTTTTTTACAATGTCAACGTGTAGAGGAAGATCCCATTCAGCGGGACTGAAAACCAGCAGTGTCAGGGCATGTTTCTTGGCCAAGCTGGGACTCAGTTCTGAAATGTAAGTGTGCAAGTCCTGCCTTGGGTATTTGAAAGAAGGGGTTCAGCTACATTTCAAAGCAGTGATTTTCAGCTGAAACAGGGAAGGTGGGTGCAAAACTCCTAAATAATGTAGTTTTCTTCATTTTTTCCAATTGGGTTCAATTTTATAAACTGCTTTCACTTCTGCCTTCAGTAAGGCTTATTTGTTTTGTAAATTTATTTTCTTTTTGTGAATGAATTAACCTCAGCTCCAGACATAAAAATTCACTTTATTGACTCACGATGTTAATATTTGTGAGAAGTAACAAAGATGAAGCAAACTTCAATGTTTCTTGGGAGTGTTATGTCTGAGTGTTTTTGCAGTTCTTTCACTGGTACCTTGCAGCTTGGCCATTACTGAAAACTGTTACTTAATTTCACTACCAAAAACCGGCAAATTACTCACCAGAAGGCCCTGCAATGCAAGGTATGTATGGAGTGTGATTGGAAAACCTGTCTCCTGGTTGTAATTATTCAGATGATTTACCTGCAGCCATGTCACTTTTATGGCACTTAAAGATACACTATATCTATTTATTCAGCTAATTGTCCAGTCCATTTCTGAGACAAATGTACTTAAATCCAGTAGGGTTGGGTTCCAGGTTCTTAGCTATCTTAAAGCTTTATGGAGTTATGCCAGATGGAAAATCTGGACAAGGAGAGGGCAGAAATGGAACAGATCAGGATGTTCTTGGAGACCTTTTTTGCACTTTATATTATTCTGGTTATATTGCAAATAATTTCCTGTGAGGAGAAGTACCTGCAGGACTAACAGAGTCATAGAATAATGCAGGCTGGAGGGAACTTGGGGAGGTCATCCAGTCCATCATCTCCCATGTACAACTCTAGTCCTTAACACTTCAAAATGCTCTTCATCAAAACTCTCTCCTTCTTGTCCCTGTCTTCTATAGAAGAGCCAAAAAGTAAGAGACCTGTTTTTGCAGGGTTGTTAGTCACTATCTATGACAACTATAGTAACATTTCAGGTATTTTGGTTCATTTTGTTTCATAGTACTGACTTCAGACTATCTGAACTTATTAACATTAGAAAAATTTTCTGTTTTCTCCAGTTTCTATCTGACGTCAATAATTCATAACACTGGAGAGCTCTTTATCTGTCGATCTATATTTTTATACACATATATACATATACATTCTCCCCCTTGATACTTCATACACACACAATCCCACCTATATGCATCAAAGAGAACAAAGGTTTCACTGAGCAAAACATAACTCCATTGAAGGAGGCTGTGAAAAATGTCTTGGAACAAGGTACTTATGGTAACAGTGGTGGTTTGACTGTGGCTAGAGGCCAAACTCCCACCAAAGTCACTCTATCACTCCCCTCTTAGCTGGACAGGGGAGAAAATACATCTTGAGAGGCTTTAGAGTTGAGATAAGGACAGGGAGAGATCACTGCAATTAGTGTCACGGGTAAAACAGACTCAACACAGAAGAAAGGCAAGAAAACTCTCTAATTTATTACGCTGCAGACACAGAAACCAGAGTCGGAGAATGAGAGGCACAAACAGCTCTTCAAACACCATCCCCCACCCCTCCCTTCTTTGCAGACTGCACTTAATTCAGGATGTTTCTCCTCCCCTGTATGGCACAGGGGGAAAGACGGGGAAATAAGGAATGGAGGCTTCAGTCTTCAGTCAGTTCCTGATGAGTTGTTCTCCTTCTTGGAGGAAGGAGCTGGGAGGGGTGTGTGTGTATTTTGCACAGTCTTTCCCTGGACCAGTGTGGGGTCCCACCAACAGGAGACAGTCCTCCACGACACCCTCCACGTGAGTCCTCTCCCACAGGACCTTGGTTCTTCACCAGCTGCCCCAGTGTGGGTCACTTCTATAAACTCATAAAATGTCTCTCAGTCCCAGAGTGCTGGCCCCAGCCTGGTCCCCCACAGAGTCACAAGCACCCCCAGCAAACCTGCTCCACCATGGGTCTCTGCATCTCTCTCTCTCATGGTCTCTTATCTTTCTCAATGGGCTGCAGGTGCTGCCAGGAGCTTGCTCCAATGTAGGTCACAGATTCTTCCATATTCCTCCACCTGCTCCATGGTGGGCTCCTGCCTGACCCAGGTACCTCTCCACAGGCTACAAGTGGGGTCTCTTTGTCCTCCCTGGTCTGCAGGGGGACACACCCCCCACCATGGTATTCTCCACAGGCCACAAGGAATCTTCTCTCAGCGCCTCCTCCTCCCCCCTTCACTGACCTGGTTGTCTGCAAAGTTCCTTCCATCTTCTCACTCCCTTCTCTGGTGTCAAAATGCAGCTGTTTGCATATTTCTCTCTCTAAAATGTGATTTCCAGAGGCCTGTAACCAGTGCTGATTAGCCCGGTCGGCCTTGTCAGCAACAGGGTTTGGGAGTTTGGCCTTGGGAGCCCAACTGGGATTTACTTTGTTGGACCCTTAAAAACTTTCTAACTGCTTCTTAAAGAAGCCACATTGCAAAACCACCGTGCAGTCTCTCTCCTCAAAATGAGTGATGGGTATGGCCCATCTGACTGGACACACAAGCCAACGTCTAAGCTCATGAATGTGCCACCCACCATTCCCTTTTGCTGCCAGGTCAGCCTCACTGTGAAGAAGGAGTTCTTGCACTCTCAGCATCTCAGGCTCTAAATCAACCCTGCGGCAACATCCAAGTATCCACACAGTGATGGATCTCATGCATCCAGTGAAAATGGAACTGACTGAGAGGAAATGTCTGGGAAAGAAAACTGAAGTCCTGAAAGAAAAGCCTCAGGTAGTTGATCTATACATTTTAAGAGTGGCTGTGAAGAAATCGTTCTGCAAAATGACTGAGCCAGTCACAACAAGGTATTAAATATGTCTGCATGTATGCATGTGTATGCACACATCAAACCTGATTTTTTTCTCTAGTATTTCAGTAGTTTGTTTCAAAACTCAAAGAAATTTAGATTATCAAGTACACTTTATTTAATTATCTTGCAATTACAAAGTTAGGTATCTTAAAACTTAAAAGATAAGTTACTCACCTGGGCCAGGGTAATAGTATAAGTAAGTACAAGAACTTAACTAAAGTGATTCACATAGTGTCTTACAGCTCTAAATTGAGTGTAGTTTTCTGACAATACTGTTATGGAATGATTATGGGATTAAAAAGCTGGTTTAAAGTTATTTCAAAACTGGTGTAAGGTAATGTGAGCCAGAACTCTCAAAGTCTCTTAATAGCTGTTCTTAACTCAGTGCTAATACTTTATTTAACATAACGTGCTGTGCAGTCTTTAAATAGTTAGCTTGGAACAGATGATTTATGCCTTCCTTGCATCCAAACAAGAATTAATGTCCTTATCCTATTTGGCTGGAATGGTTAAGCACTTCTGTTCTCAGACTTGCATTGGAATGATAACACAAACATAAAATCAGCAAGCTTTTTAATGAACGTGGGGTTAATTTGAAGTGCCCTGATTTACAGATATTAGAGCAGTGCTCTCTTTCGAGTATTTACTGAGGTGTTAGAAAGTTTGTGTTCCCGTTCAGCTCAGATCGGGTACTGCAGTTTCTTTGTTTCCGAAATATTAGAAAGTGGCATTCATGAAACCTATTGGAGCCATGTCTTTTCTGGGTTGTTTTTTGTTTTTTGGGGGTTTTTTTTTTGGTAATACAATGATATCTTTCATTATGTTTTGAGGGAATCTGAAGCAAATGCCACAGCTAATTGGTCTGATCCTCTTCAGGTCTTAGTTTTGTAGATTTCTGTTGTTTTCCAGATTTCTGTTGCCTTTTCTTTCCATGCCACCTCCCCGCTATAGTTTAGCTTACTTTTATGTATTACATACCTGAATTACTGTTTATTCTTCTGCTTTTGTTATTTGTATTGGCTAATCTTGGTACAATGGGATTTTGCTTGTGTAAAAAGCAGCCAGTGCTAGCACAGGGACTGAACAGTTGCTTGTCAGCATTTCACTGACAGGTACGCAGTATTATCTTCACCTGTACAGAAGACTTTCCCTCCACTTCACTTTGGTTTAACTACTAGAGGAAACGTATGCACTTTCCTTTTGTATCTGGTTATTGCCCCTGCATAGGTTTTGCTTGTAAGAGCAGCAGACTCCATTGTTCAGTGTCCTGCTGCTGGTAAAACTCAAGAATAGGTTCATCAGAAGTTTTCAATTCTTATGAACAAACTTTGCATCCAGAATTTTAAGAAAAGCTAAGCTTTTTTTATGTTCTGGTACATAAAGCAATAGATATTTTCACCTTTTGACCTAATGGCAAATCTATTAGGAGCTGTGTAGAGCATTTAACTGATGACATGCTTACATGTTTTCTTAAAATAGGAAGAAGATAAGAAGAAATGTTAACCAGTGAAAAGTTCGTGTGCACACAACTGAAAGGAGGGAAGTGCAAGTGAAAGTTCAAGTCATGGCAATGAGAAATGACATTACCTATGGGCACAGTAAAATGTAGAGCATGTAAATGGAAGGAATTCAGTGAGAGCTGTAAGATGGCATCACTGAAATTGTCCTGAGATAAAAATTACAGACTGTCTAAGGCTGATGGGGTGAACAGAGAGTTTGATATTTTTTCAAGCCCTGTTAGAGCACTTGATCATCCCAGGATCTGGGATTGCCTAAATATTCACTAGAATGTGATTGCTGATTTCTGGGAAGGTAGATAGCCCACCTCAGCCCAAACTTGAGCAAGAGAGAAGGTGGTGAAGATAAAGAGGAAGTTGACAGTGTAATTGAATTTCTTGCAATAGGAAATTAACATATTAACAACCCTTTGGTCTGTATTTACAGCCTGGTTTAGTCCTTCCTTTCTGGATTGATTCTTTCATTCTTAAAGTATCTGTTATTTAGCACTACAGCAGAGTAAGATTGCAATTACTAATTTAACCTGAACAGCTGATTTGGAGAGGATGTTTCTTGTAAGTCAATGCAAGTTGCTAGTAAATGAACAAAGTGCTTTATATGTGAAGTCTATGTATAAAGCACATCACTTCCTCCAAGTATGAAGGTCTTCAGTCATTCAGTGGTTTTCTCCTCACTTCTGCCTCAATCATTTGGAAATAGCTAAGCCCCTTATTTCAGAGCCTAGAAATAAAAGAGAGATAAAATACCCACTTGCCAGTTTTGTGTCCTTCAGTTGTTAAATGCATTGTTTTACGTGTGTGGGAAGAAAGCAATTTTGAAAAAGATCTGATGTTTCAGAACTGTATCTCTCATTGACTTCAGGTGGGTGACTTAGCTGTCTCAAACTGGGCTTGCAAAACTGGCAGTTCATGAAGACTTTCTGTAAAACCCTTTGGTGGGGGGAGCCTTGGAACAAGCTAACAAATCATGTCATATATATGTTACATCAAACTGCTCTGAAGCCCTGAAAGGATCAAGATCCAGAGATTCCATAAAGTCCCTTGGGACATTTAATTTTGCTATTGGTTGTACATGCAAAACAGTCAGATACTCTGGAGATGAGAAGTAGTATGAAAGCCTGAGGAAATAGCATCCATTTCTGAAAATGTTACAATAAGTGACTTTGCCAAGGTCACTCAGGAAATGGGAGTCAGCCTGTAAAAATCCAAAGTTTTTGTCATGCTAGCCCTCCGAAAGTAGCCCTTTCTTTTCTTTCAGCTGGAGCTGCCACAAACCACATTTATATTCTAGATGCTGTCCAAAAGCAAGGAGAAAAGAATTTTCAGATTTTCTTTCTTTTGCATCGTCTGTTTATTACACACAGTGCTGTTGCATATAATGCCAGGATGTAAAATGATTCGGGGAATAATGTCTTCAGTCATAATGTGGGAAAACAGAGAAGCAGTTGGAGAGTAATTTCTCACACCGTTCTGCCATGGCAGTTCTTTCTGCTATGATTTAAGAAACTACAGGCAGTGGAAAAGGTTCCCTTTGAAAGTGTTTTAAATGTCAAATATAAGATTCATTTCTATTCTGCTTTAATCCAAATGCCAGAGTTCTGAGCTCAGCTATCAATCTGACCAGGGCTTCATGAGCTTCGCGTATCCAAACAGCTATCTCTTGAACTAGAAGTCCTGCTAACACCAATGCATAATATCAGTGTGGGGTTTTTTTTGGAAAAGATGACCTTAATTTTTTTGAGATCATGTTCTGAGGCATGCCTTAGGCTTGTTTACTAGGGCTGTTTGTGAGAGGGCCTTGGGTGAGTAGCTGTATCGTGCCTGGGTGTTGTACACCAGAGCAATAGGCGTGGGAGCCAGGGCTGTGGGAGAGGAGGAACCCTGGCATTATTCAAGCAGTGGGAGAGAATAAGTAGGGTCAGGGATACTTCCCAAAGAGATGCCAAGTCTACTTGGCACTTCAGTCATCAGATATGGCCTCTGCCATGGGGGCCCTGGAGCTGACTCTCATCAGAGCTGATGCTCTGATGATGCTCTGCTTGAAAAGAGCAAGCCTCTGAGAAACCCACTCAGCTCTGCCTATGAGGATAGATCTGTTATTGGACAGCCTCTGTTCAGCCACTGCACAGGAATATATACCCTCTCTGTGCTGAAAAATATGTGCCCTCCTTCAGCTCAAACTTTGACTTTCCCAGCTTTTAGCCAGGAGGTCCTAGTTTCCCTTTTGATACTCGATTTTTTTTCTCCAGGACAAATTTACAAACTTCTCCCATTATTTTACTTGGTCATATTTTTCTGTCCTTTTGTTTTATGATTCTTATCTTAAAATTTTCAAATGATCTGCCTCATCCTTGAAGTATGGAAATCCAAGTATTTTTCAGTAGAAGTTTTCTCATTGTGAGATGTAGAGGTAATATCACTTATCACCTTGTCCATGATGTTGTCCTGTCTGTGCCATTAAGCCAGCACAGTTAGCCACTGCAGTACACTAAGATCTCCCTCCCCAAGGTGTTCAGCATTCTTTCCTCTGAGGTGCTGTTTGCCATCTCACATAAGGACTAATTTTCCTGAAAGCTGTTCCTGTGAATTTTTGGATGTACTTAGAATCATTTTTCACAAGATAGATAATCATGCAACTCTTAGATTTAAATGGACAGGAGAGTTTAACAAGAGGATAATACCTTTCTGAGCTGTGAGTTGTCCTGCAGCAAAGAGCTTGACAGCACAAAGTGTCTTGGGCACAGAAATTGCTGTCTGACACCTACTTTTACTAAAATGTAAGAGCTGTCCAACAGAAGAATCCATGTTTTCTATGTAAAAAAGATCTCAAATCATTGGAAAGGCTGTCTATAAAAGCAAGGATCATTGACCTGATTTACTTTTTAAAAAAACAGCAAAGCAACAAAAATCTACCTGACCTTATGATTTACCTAAATCACAATGAGCAGATCATGGTTAGTCAGCCAGTCTCCTTCCAGGAAAGGCTGCTCACTAATTTTCTGTTGTAGGAAGGTAATTACATTCTGTGGGAACCAAATTTTAAATCATCAGAGTTGCAATGGTTAAGGAACCATGTCAACCGCATCTCACTGCACCAGGCTGTCTCAATGCCTTTTACAGCACCTTCTGCCTCTTAGTACCCATGTTCTATGGGTATGTCCAGCTGTGAGTGTTTCCAGAAATACAGACAGTTAGTGCTTATTTCCTAAGGGTACATTTGTTAAAACAAGCATAAGAGTAAAGCAAGCATAGACACTTGTTTGAGGAGTGACTTCAATTGTGCTCACCTGTTCCCATTTACATCCCAGATAAGTTGTCTCCCAACTATCTTTCCCACCAATCCAGTACCTGTTGGAGCCCAAATGGGTATTATTTCCACAAGGGTCAATTTGTGTCAGGTAAACCAAGCTGTTTGGGTACTGGCTAATCAAAGCTGAGTCACTCAGACTGTAATTACCTCGGCCACATGAAGGCCTCGCCTTAGTTGAATTAAAATGTTTTTAAACCCAAATTAGTGGAGTTAAAGTAGCTACAGTTTAAAATAGGGTCTGCAGAGATTTCCATGCAAATACTGAGCAGGATCTCTTTTTGCAGAAGGCAGTTGGGCCAGAAGACCAAACAACACTCTTGGCAGGAGTGGATGGGCTCTGTATTAACCTGTGGAAATAAAGCAAAAGAACCTTTGTTTTTCTCGAACAGGACTGCACATGTATAAATATCTATAAAAAACAGCCATGCTCTTGGACAGCTAATACCATAAGCATTTGCTATTTTCCTCTAGAGAAATCAAATAAAAAAATAATTAAAGGTTCCCATCATCTTCAAGCTTTTATAATAAGCAAACAAAATGCCTGTGCAGAAGTTCTACAGAGGCATGATTAAAAGAGGAAGGGAGGGATCAGATTATTGCAGAAACTGTTTGAAGTTTTCTTTTGACCACATTTACATGCAAAGAGCCAATCGCTGAACTTCTTGAAGCAGCTTTTCTTACGGGAAATGTGTCATCCCTGAAAATTAGGATGTGAAATACTGATCCTGTAAAATAACCCTGAACATTTCAGATGACTCCAGGAAGGTCAAATATTCAACCTGAGTAGCTAGATTCATAAATTAATGTCTCCAGTGCGCAAATCAAGATTAGGCATTTATTAAAAGTCCTTAATTTTTTGCTGATTCAGGTTCAGCGTTTGATTTTGGAAAGGAGTCTAATCCAGAGACTGATTTTTGTGTGGGTTTTGGAGTTGGAAGGGGAGATCTAGGAGTTGTTTTCTTTTAGTTCTCTTTGTTATTTTTGAATCAGAGTTGATATGAATGAACAGACAGCTTACAGATATCTGCATTTATATTATCATGCTGATAATCATGATCTCTTAGGGATATGTTTAACCTGGTATCAGACAAAACCACCAGCAATATGAAGATTACCACTGTTGCACAAGTACGATAGTATATTTACACTGTACTAAGATTTTTCTACTATTCTATCTAGTTTGATTTTTTTTTTTCCTCTGAGCAGGGAGTTCTGTAAAACTGAGTACTAAGCATACTTCTTTGCTGCTGGTGGATGTACCCTGTGTGACTCAACATGCAGTTCTTGTGAGCAATAGCAATTAAAACTTGAAGCATGTGAACTCTGGCAAAATGCACAAGTTTAATATTTGTTTGCTTTTGTTAGCTTGTTGTAAAGTGTAGGTTAAATGCAATGTGATATCTGGAGAGTCATCACATCCTCTGGGCAATCTATTCAAGTAGTAAGCACAGCCACATCTAAAATAGGATTTTTTGGGAAAAGAGATGATCCTATTCATGCCTTTAGGAAGGAAAAGAAATAATCAGAAATATTAGATTTTTTTAACAAAGAAGTGATCTTATCAATCAAAAGCTAAACTTAATCTAATGGGAGGGTTAGAGGGCCCTACCTTGTTGATTTTACCCACATAAATATTTCCACTGATTTGGGTTAATACACTGTGCCTCATTTGGGGGGTCGGGCGATTGGGAAATTGGTTTTATTAGAAAGCAGCGTTATCTTTGGCAATGGCAGAAGGAGTCCAAATTTCCTTTCTAAAAGACAGGCTAATCAGTAGCAATTAAGAGGCAAAGTAGCAGACTAATAAAATACACTTGTCACCAATTGTCATCTTAGTGATCAATTCACACCTCCACGACAATAACATCGACCTTTCAAGTGCTCTAATGACCCAGAATCCCTAAAGTGACAGGAGGATTAAGGCAAAGATAATGTGCTGGGAAGGTGCTAATGAAGTGGTGGGATTACAAGATGAGCTTTGTCCTGGACAAACAGCAAAATGGATTGTTCAGTCTCACTCCAGCAACGAGGTTCACATGGGTAACATCTCATTGACTTCCACATCCAGTCAGGATCAGGACCTTAATTTAATTAATTAGGGCTTTTTTTTCATTTCTTAGTTAAATCTGAAACGTGCCACTGTGGCAACCCTGTGATTCCTGAAAGTAGCAGATACATCCTAGGTAATTAAGTATGCTCTCCTCTGTTGTTTTTTTATCTTCTCTCTGCAAGTTGTATTTTACAAACAGTTTCTTCATCTTTTTAACTTTGTGTAGTTAGTTTTAGAGAGATTGAATTTTTTGAGTAGAATGTACAGACTGCTTTCCCATGCACTGATTGTTTTAAGAAATGAGTAACTGAGCCTGTTAAAGAAAATAATGTTATACACTTAGTAACAAAGCAGTATCATCTTTCTGCTCAGCATTATGAGTGTGTACATATGTATTTATAGATAGGTACTGTATGTCAGCAGCATTTTGAGGTGCTTGTACAGAAATAGTAACACAGAAATCTTGTAGATATTGTCGGACACTTTTAAATATGAATATTCAATGTATCTACCATATGATCAAAACAATCCTATTCATTAAGTGTCTTCTGTCTCTTGTTAAATTAAACTTGAACTATATCTGTAACCTGTTTCAAAAGAATATGCCAATATTAAAGAGAGGAAGAAGGGTATAACAGGCCATTTCTGGTATTTTAAGCCTCAATCTTCATTAGATGTTTGTCTTCTGCTTCATTGTAGCTAATTAACTTGTATATTGAAAACCCTTTAGAATGATTTGATACAGGGAGGTGTGGGAATACAACGTGCTGGGATTAGCATTAGCACATTTATATTGCTGTAGCTGTGTCTCTGCTGCTTGGGTGCTGGGGGAGGTAACCATTTACAAATTTAGCTGTATTAGGATCTTTTTCAAGTGGTATGAGTTTTACCAATAGCAATCTCAACAAAAATCTGCTTTACTTCAGTGAGAGATGTGCAGATAATTTTCTGTTGCATGTAAGAGTGCCATGGTCTGTTCTGAAAGATTAGCCTTCAGAAGCTTGATTTGTTTATATTGTGATTATGTGATTTTGGGATGTAAAAGTTAGAGGCTTCAAGATACTGACATTAAAAATTTGGAATCTGAAACAAGATACTGCAACTTTGATCATGAAAATGAAAATGTAAATACATCTGTGTCGTGCCCTCTGTTCCTCTCAGTATTTTGAATTTCCTGGTTTTTGGCTTCATGGTTAAGCACTTGAATAGCTAGGTGAGCATGCAGTACAAATGTTTCCTTTTGCATACTTTTTACAATAAGGTGCTATTTATAAGTCTGTAAAATATTGCACGTGCGCTAATGAATTAACTCTTCACAGAAAGCTTTGCTCTCTGTGGAATGTTGGCTCTCAAGACAGGCTCAAAACTTTTTTTTCTTTTCCCCTCCCAATTTTAGGAATAAAAATGAAAATTGATTGCAATACAGAGTACAGGTGTGAAATTCCAGACACTGAATTCAAGCCAAAAAACACGGCTCAGGCATTTCTAAGAGAAAAGTCCCAAGTGATGTATTTCAGCACCAGTAGCGTGCCCATGGAATAACATGAACTTAAAACAAGAATGAATTACATTTCTTAGTTTGTCATTAAACGCGTCCTTTTAATTACTCAAATTACACTACAATGAATTTAGTATTATTCTTAAAAGTAAAAAGGCATTTCTGTTCCACGCCTTAACCTTAGCGGGCAATATTAATTTTGAGGGAGTTGCTGTGATGTGTCATTTCTCTACACGTCAAGAGAGAAGTGGAGCCACAAGACCTGTTTTGTATGAGCTACAAAAGACTTTTTTGAAACAATTGTCCCTTTGTCATTGCTAGCAAGGGGGAAGATTGCTCATGGTCTACCCTAGCAGGTGAAGGCAATACCTCTTTGCCAATAAGGGGTGAATCCTAAACTGCAGATGTTTGCTGTGGGCTTTTTGCCTTTGGTGTGTGCAAAGATGAGTTTGGATCCTGTCACTTCTGTAAGGCTGTTGGGTTTGGTACATCCCAAATGTGAGTGGGTCAGCAAGTAAAGGTGATAAAAATCTTTATTGCATGGAAGTGGTTAGAAATGTAATATTCAATATCCACCCATGTAAAGCCAGTAATTTTCTCTTGAAGACCAGGTTTTGATCTTTCTTTATGGTTGCAGTACACTGGGATAGAAGCACTTTTATTTCTTTTTGATATGGCATGGCGAGCCACTTTTGAAACAATACACGCAGACAGCCTTTTATTTATGATTTCCTTTTGTGCTCAACAGATTGCCCATTCAAAATGGAAGAGCACGAGCGCTGATGCCTCCTTGATCACCTTGCTGTGAAGTTGTAATGTAGCAAATGGCTAATGTATGCGTACATGCGGCGACTGTTTTAACCCGCATCTCACACTGCCGTAACAGATTCATTGGTTGCGAAGAACAAAACAAAAACAACAGCTCTTGTCCAGCTGCAGCAGGCAAGAGCTAGGACATATGCTGGTGTGAAAGGGAGGGGTAGGGCCGGAGACCCCTGCCCAAACACTGGAACAAAGGGAGCGCAATCGCCTTGGCAAGGCAAAGGATGATTTAAATACCCTATTGTATGAAATATGAATGGGTCGGCATTGTGAATCACGGTGTGGGGGGCTCCTCCGTGTCGCTGATTAGCCACACAATTACCCAGATTACATGGGGAAATGGTTAAGGTAAATAAGGCCAGCCTTCTGCCTCCTCCTCCTGGGGCTGGGAGTGGGCTGGAGGGGAGGGGGAGTGAAGCCATCAGCCCTGTGGTTAACAAACATGAGGATTTCAAGGGCAACAGCATGAAAATGTTTTCCCAACCAAGTGATGTATGGGTATTGTTCCCTGTTACCATACGATGTGTAAGTAAATCACTTGGCCGAAAAAGATTTTGTGTGCTCTCCTTTTCCTCTCTGTCCTCCCAGGTTAATGGAGACCCGTTGGGTCATGATCATGAAGACAGTAGTAGGTACAGTCTATGGCCTGCAATCTTCTCTCCCCTTCATACTCTTGCAGACAGGCTAGTGCTCTTCTACCTCTTCACCATGTAGCTTTTATGGCAATGGGATAGCACTGTGAAAACTCTGTTTATCAGACCAGGGAATGTCAACATAATAGGGAGAGATGATTTCCCTATGGTGGAGTCTTAAGGCATGTATAAGCACACTGTGATCCAAAATAAACACATGTCTATTTTATGGAAGGTCAAGATGGAGAGATCGCATTGTCGGCTACCTTGGGGTTTTCAGTCTTAAAATGTTGCTGTTTGCTATGCCCAGAAAATCAGTGGTAAGCTGAGCTGCAGTGCCAACACTGCCAAATCCCCAGCTTCTGTGGGATGATCTCAAAAGAAGCCATATCAGAAGAAACATGCAATGAGAAATACTTATATTATACATAAAGCCTTAATCTGTCCTGAAAGTGAAGATGTTGTATTGTCTTAAAGTGGTATGTTAGCCTAGCTTTTCAGTAGAAAAGTCTTCTAGTGTTTGCACACCTTGTAGCATCTTTTACTGAACTCCTTACCACTTTTATCCTGCAGGGAATTAAACTGGAGGTATTGTGCAATGTTCCACCCCATTGCAATGGTACCATCAGTGCTTGAACTGCCATGCAGCCTCCTTGCAGGGAGGAGCCCATATGACAGGAGCTTTTTGGCACAAATGATGCGCCAGGCTGCAAGGCACTGAAGACCAGCTGGGCTCCCAAAGGAGCCCAGCTGGTCTTCAGTGCCTTGGACTACAGCTCCCTGAGTGTTTGTCGGGAGAGTTCGGTTGCCCAAAGCTGTGGTTGCTTAGAAAGCATTTAAGTGGTTAAGCTGAGACCTGGTTCTCAGTGGAACAGAAAAGAATCAAGTTTGAGACAGTAACTGGAAACATGGTTTTGAAATGAGGGGAAAGGGGCAGTCTGACTTTTGTGAATTTTTTTAGTTCCAGGTGACCTACTAATAAAATTCAGCACAAGTTTATGAATAGTTTGGCTTGGCCCAAATTTGCATTTTTCCCTAAATAAAATACTCAGCTGAAACTTTTTGCCCAAGACTAACTTGGACTACTATGTTGAGATTATCAGTTAATGGCAAAACAGATTAAGAAGCAGACTGGTAAAAGTGAAAGGTAAACTCATTAGTATTCCACAGATTACTACTCATTATAATTAAATAGTGATCTAACTAGGAAAATATNTTGATATGGCATGGCGAGCCATTTTTGAAACAATACACGCAGACAGCCTTTTATTTATGATTTCCTTTTGTGCTCAACAGATTGCCCATTCAAAATGGAAGAGCACGAGCGCTGTTGCCTCCTTGGTCACCTTGCTGTGAAGTTGTAATGTAGCAAATGGCTAATGTATGCGTACATGCGGCGACTGTTTTAACCCGCATCTCACACTGCCGTAACAGATTCATTGGTTGCGAAGAACAAAACAAAAACAACAGCTCTTGTCCAGCTGCAGCAGGCAAGAGCTAGGACATATGCTGGTGTGAAAGGGAGGGGTAGGGCCGGAGACCCCTGCCCAAACACTGGAACAAAGGGAGCGCAATCGCCTTGGCAAGGCAAAGGATGATTTAAATACCCTATTGTATGAAATATGAATGGGTCGGCATTGTGAATCACGGTGTGGGGGGCTCCTCCGTGTCGCTGATTAGCCACACAATTACCCAGATTACATGGGGAAATGGTTAAGGTAAATAAGGCCAGCCTTCTGCCTCCTCCTCCTGGGGCTGGGAGTGGGCTGGAGGGGAGGGGGAGTGAAGCCATCAGCCCTGTGGTTAACAAACATGAGGATTTCAAGGGCAACAGCATGAAAATGTTTTCCCAACCAAGTGATGTATGGGTATTGTTCCCTGTTACCATACGATGTGTAAGTAAATCACTTGGCCGAAAAAGATTTTGTGTGCTCTCCTTTTCCTCTCTGTCCTCCCAGGTTAATGGAGACCCGTTGGGTCATGATCATGAAGACAGTAGTAGGTACAGTCTATGGCCTGCAATCTTCTCTCCCCTTCATACTCTTGCAGACAGGCTAGTGCTCTTCTACCTCTTCACCATGTAGCTTTTATGGCAATGGGATAGCACTGTGAAAACTCTGTTTATCAGACCAGGGAATGTCAACATAATAGGGAGAGATGATTTCCCTATGGTGGAGTCTTAAGGCATGTATAAGCACACTGTGATCCAAAATAAACACATGTCTATTTTATGGAAGGTCAAGATGGAGAGATCGCATTGTCGGCTACCTTGGGGTTTTCAGTCTTAAAATGTTGCTGTTTGCTATGCCCAGAAAATCAGTGGTAAGCTGAGCTGCAGTGCCAACACTGCCAAATCCCCAGCTTCTGTGGGATGATCTCAAAAGAAGCCATATCAGAAGAAACATGCAATGAGAAATACTTATATTATACATAAAGCCTTAATCTGTCCTGAAAGTGAAGATGTTGTATTGTCTTAAAGTGGTATGTTAGCCTAGCTTTTCAGTAGAAAAGTCTTCTAGTGTTTGCACATCTTGTAGCATCTTTTACTGAACTCCTTACCACTTTTATCCTGCAGGGAATTAAACTGGAGGTATTGTGCAATGTTCCACCCCATTGCAATGGTACCATCAGTGCTTGAACTGCCATGCAGCCTCCTTGCAGGGAGGAGCCCATATGACAGGAGCTTTTTGGCACAAATGATGCGCCAGGCTGCAAGGCACTGAAGACCAGCTGGGCACCCAAAGGAGCCCAGCTGGTCTTCAGTGCCTTGGACTACAGCTCCCTGAGTGTTTTTCGGGAGAGTTCGGTTGCCCAAAGCTGTGGTTGCTTAGAAAGCATTTAAGTGGTTAAGCTGAGACCTGGTTCTCAGTGGAACAGAAAAGAATCAAGTTTGAGACAGTAACTGGAAACATGGTTTTGAAATGAGGGGAAAGGGGCAGTCTGACTTTTGTGAATTTTTTTAGTTCCAGGTGACCTACTAATAAAAGAAGCAGACTGGTAAAAGTGAAAGGTAAACTCATTAGTATTCCACAGATTACTACTCATTATAATTAAATAGTGATCTAACTAGGAAAATATTCAGGTATCTTAAGAGATTACAGAGAAAAGGTGTAGCATACATTTTTGGTTTGTTAAACAGTTGGAAGTAAAAAGATGAAAAAGATGTTGTCTGTGTTCCCTCTCATTGCTACAGAGAGCAATCACTTGAAGTGGGGGAAAAAAACCCACATCAAAGTGAAAAGAGACTCTGGAGAAATTATTTTTTATTATTTTTTTAAGTGAAGACCCATTGCTTTTAGCATTTAATCTTTCAGGTCCTTACACATCTAAATAGTGGATAAAAGCCCCAAAATGTAGTCTCAGAAAGTTTACTTCCTTATCACCAGTCAGAGTGATTATTTTAGCTTGCTTTAAGTTTCTGGTGGACATCAGGTCCTTGCTTTTTGGGTTGGGTATTTATTTTTTTTTTCCTGTGACTATTGATATGACATATATAGGTCCTGACCAATTTGGCTAATTATTTTACACAGGCTAAGCTTCTCAGATTTATCACTTCTTGCCCTAATCTGCTGAGCATTGCCTGTTTGCCTAGTTATACAGTCATTTTATTTCACCCAGGGCTGGATGCCTGGTTGTGCTGAAGCAGTCCCTGGGTTTGTACCCCCTCTGTGTGTTTTGTATAGGAGGTGCAACCCATCAGATAAGCTTGTGCTTTTTAGATACAATATTTTAATACTTTTTTATTTGAAAATACGTCTTGAATTTACTGAACTTCATTGATAGGTTCTGGTGAAGTGAAATGAAGGGCCCTGTTTTACAGTCATCCTTAATTCTTTCTGCACAGCCGTCTCTGTTTGCAGGCTAAGGATGTATAGAGCTTTGTGTTTAGGTGCTTCTTGTTTCTATCAAGCTAAATGAGGCTAGCTCAGTGCAAAAGGATGGTTTGTACCATCTGCATACTGCCTAAAAATGGGGCAGTCTGTCTGCGCATCCTCAATTCTCCATTTGTTTTTATATTGTGAAATTTTTCACGCCCTTCTGGTTTAACATACAGTTCCACTGGTTATCCAAACAGCTGCAACATTACAGGAAATAAAGGCTCAGTTCAGAACTTTCTCCTGCCTTAAAATCCGTTTCTCTGCAGTGCTGTTTTGTGTGGCTGCCCTGCCTGTGTTCTCAGGCAGTGCCCAGCACGCAGCCTGTAGGTGTGTGGTGTGCCAAATAAAAGGAGAGGAGCTTTCTCGGCTGGTTTCTTTGCTCTGACCTGCTTGTTGCTGTTAAACAGATGCAAAGGAGAAGTATATCGATCAGGCCACGAGAAGGAAGGGTGAATTGATCTGATAGTGAAGCGATGCATTTTTTTATTTTGCTGAGGAGGGGATTTTTCTGATGGAGAAAGAACAAATTGACTTATTGGTTAATTGAAGGAGAGAATTGACTGGGGCAAGCGGTGAGAATTTGATGAATGTTAACTGCAGGAAAGAAGGGTTTTTCAAATATATGCACAAATATTTCTTTCTGTCTTCCTTTATCTGCCTGTTCCTTCACGTGTAATGGAGATGGGTGGCTTCACTTTGACTCTTTGACATGCTGCTCATTACAGAATCATAGGATTGTAGGGGTTGGAAGGAACCTTGAGAGATCATAGAGTCCAACTCTCCTGCCAAAGCAGGTTCCCTAGAGCAGATTGCACGGTAGGCATCCAGACAGGTCTTGAGTATCTCAGAAGAAGGAGACTCCACACACCCCCAGGCAGCCTGTTCCAGTGCTTTGTCAGCCCCACCATGAAGAAGTTCTTTCTCACATTGGTGCGGAACTTTCTGTGGTCCAACTTTTGTCCTGTCCCCAAAGGCCACTGAAAAGAGGTTGGCCATCTCCCTTTGTCTTCCACACTTCAGATATTTATAACATTAATGAGATCCCCTCTCAGTCTTTTCTTCTCAAGGCTGAATGGCCCCAGCTCCCTCAGCCTTTCCTCAAACGAGAGATGCTCCAGGCCCTTAATCACCTTTGTGGACTCTCTCCAGGAGATTCCCTGTCTGTTTTGTACCAAGGAGCACAGAACTGGACCTCCAGGTGAGGCCTGACCTGTGAGATGGGTAGGCCTGGCTCAGTGTGCAGCTTCTTCTTTCAAACATGACTGCAAATGTCCCAGCATTAAAGTCTGCAAAAGTTTGTCACTGCTTTTTTTTTTGCCTTTTTNNTTTTTTTTGTCTTTTTTTTTTTTTTTTTTTTTTTCCTAAAGCTACACCTCATGTTTAAGTTTACTGAGTCTGGCACTAAATGTTCCTCGTCACTAGCTGCAACTGCCTAATCCAGGACTGGATTTTAATGCTTGTTAGGCACCTGAACTCCCACTGAAATCAATATGAATCAACATTTTCTCTTTTAAATAATTTTCCAGGTATCACTTGGCAACTCACTGCATTGGTAGGGCTTCCACAAGTATGGCCATTGTTCCTTAACCCTCTGGAAAAGGGACTGTGATTTGTTAGGTATAGCTGGTGCAACAGCGGTCTCATCCATGGTAAGGGCTTCCAAATGCCATGGTGATAAAAAAAAAACAAACCCAAAAAATAGTATAAGTGACACCAACAACAATGATACTAGTAATAATAAATAGTTACATATCGGTGCCACATAAACATTAATTACTCCAATGCTTAATTTACTTTCTAATTAATTTAGAATTAATTTCCTAATTTCTATCTGGATGAGGTTGTCATAATCTTTGTGTGGTGCCTGTAGGAGACCAATTTTTACTCCCATTTTACAGAAACAGCATAAAAGGGCTCCAAGTACTTGTTTCTGAGGACTCAAAGTCTTAAAGCAACTTCAAGGAAGTTTCTCCTTGGAAAAATTCTGTTTTTAACGGAGTTAGGGAAGGAGCCTATTCAGGGAATTCACCCTGCTGTGGGACAGTGAATGGCAAATCCCCCAGGGATCAGCATGGTTTTTGGAGCTCGGGGTTGTAGTGTTATAGTAATTTCCCTCTTGCCATGACATTACCCTGGGGACCGTGGGGAAGCGGAATGGTATGGGCTACTTTGACTCGCAAAGAAGCTGTGCCTGTCCCTTCCTCCCCTTCTGCCCTTCCAGCCATCGCAGACGTGCCATGGCCTTATTTTTGTCACCGTTAGAGAAGATTCAGCTACATTTACAGGAAGGATGTTATAGGAGGAAACTCTGCAAAGGAATAACATGAGAATTTTTAAACTGCTAAGAGGAGGAGGGAGGATCTTTAATTATCATATAATAGGCTTAACCCATAAACTGTCCATAAAAAAATTAAAAATTGTATTGGGAAGGAATTGTGTAAGGAAAAAGCCTTCACACAATTTGCATATAAGAAAGAACTCTTGGGTGTGGATATGAGGTTGTATTACTTTGAAATGCATTTGGTATTTTAAGAACACAGGAATAGCTGTACTCCAAGTCAGCCGTTTCAGGCAGTCACACTTACACCTGTGTGTTGTTGAGGCAACACCAGAGGGAGGTGTGAGGGGAGGTACTTAGGGAAGTTTGTGCAGCTGGAAAAGATCTTTAAATTTGAATTCTTAATAGGAAACTTATGAACAAACCAGAGCTGAACAAATACTTCACTGTGAATAATTTATATGACAATACTACAAATAATAGTAGGCAGTTGAAATTCATGATATGACTAGCATGGTTTGGCTGACAGGTTAGAAGGGACCTTAAAGATGTTCCAGCTACAACCACCCACCATGGGCAGGGACACCCTCCACTAGAAGAGGTTGCTCAAAGCTCCAGTCAATCTGGCCTTGGACACTGCCAGGGATGTTTTGGTCCATTTTCTTCCCTAATAAGTGACATGTTTTTGTCTAGAAAGTGCAGCCTTAAAAAGTTTCTTCAAAAAATCAAAAGCTTACTCACAGGCTGACTGTTAAATGTGCGCTGTGCGTTTGTCAAGGATGCTCCAAGTGTTACTGAAGCTGACAGGGTACAAGCAGGAGCTGACAGCTTCACTCCAGTTACAGCTGATTAAAGGCTGCAGGGGCCTGGGGGGGTCATCTCGAAAAGAGGACCCTGCACATTCACCAGAGCACTTCCAGTCTGTATGTTTTACATTCGCTGACGCATGGCACTTTGGGTATCACACTAGGTAATCAGCTTCTGACTCCAATTTTTAACAGAGGTAAGAAGTTAAAAATGCAAATGAGAATTATCTTACATTATGCACATATGTTACACTACATGTGATAAACGGCAGCGTACAATACATCCTCTGCATATGTTAAGCCTCAGTCTAGGCTTTAGAGCCATTTGTGGCTTTAAAGCATGACTCCAAGCTTGAGGTTGGGTCCTCTCCCAACCTTCTCCCCATTTCCATACCGAGAACATAGATTGAGCCCTCGAGGGCTGAGCATGCTGGCTGTTCAGTTTGGGAGCTCTCCTCTAGTCACTGTGGCTGAGGCCAAAGGTCTTCAACCATAGTGAAGGCCCCAGCATGACCTAACCAGAGCCATTAAAATAAAATAACCTCAGTATCAAGGAGCAGCTGGCACTGCCTGGAAATAAGACAGAGATAACATCTCTTGCAAGTTTTCTGAGTGCTCTCCTCTATAACTTCCAACTGCTAGCAGACATGCCTTGCTGGTATGCAGTACATACCCTGAGCCTACACGTATGCTGAGCGAACTTCTAACTGAGGAAATCTTTCTTTCGGTTCTGTCCAAGGTCAATTTTACACTCAGGTATTTCACTAACATGAAAAGGACACCCCAAACAAATGTTCCCTCTCAAACATGGATAATAAAATGACACTTCTCTCACTCCTCCCCCAAAGTTTTACTAAAATCATTACAGAATTTCTCTTGTGTTATTTTTACCAAGAGCTTTCTATTAAGGAAAACAACACATTTCCACCTTCTGCCCTAAATTTCAGTCTTGCTTTATTAGCACCAGAGGCCAGATTCTTAAAACTGCTGATTTAAAAAAAAATCCATGCAATCTTTAGAACATTTTGGCAAGGTACTTTTTAAAAACACTTGAAAATAATTCGCACCTTGTGGTTTCATAACCAGAACTTCAGGCACAAAATATAGTAAGTCAGGTGATAGACGCTTGTTTGCATTTTTTTCATTACATTAATACATTAATATATTTTTGGCATTGCTAAATATTTAAAGCTCAAGACACAGAGCTATTTTTAAGGTGATTTCTTTGCTTAAGTAGAGCTCAGGTAATGCTTTTGATTTCCATTTCCATTCATCTAACAACTGGAAATTAGTTTTTCAAGAGCAGATACTTGTTGAGATGATGTGCCTCAAAATAAAAGGAATTAAAAAAATATATCTGATATATTATTGATCCCTTAGTGATGGCAAGTTGTTTATAACTAATTTAGTCAAACTGTTCAACAATCTGCCAGTATATCAGCAGAGCCTTTTCATATTCTGAGTCCACTTGTGTTGAGTTTTAAAAGGCAGCTGGTAAGACTTAAAACTACAGAACTCCAGCAATTTGTTGATTTCCTCCTACTGAGCATCCTTATACAGGCATATTCCTGCAAGTAGGTATGCATGGAGATGTATGTATGAATCTGCCTATTCTTTTTACGTATATACACTTATTTAAGTGTATATGTATACACACACACACACTTGTACATATAAGCTAACCTATATATAAAATATATACCTTGAAGGCCAATACACATACACAACTATACACTCACTTTTCCTCCTTCTCTCCCAATCTTCTTTGAAACTATTTTTTTAAAAATAATTTTTGGCTCAATTAAAGCTCAGCTGGACACATTAAATAATGCCTCTAAAGGTACTTTAAATATAATACAAAATACCTATAGTGATTACAGGGGAGTATAATTGTTATTACTGGATTACTTTTTTCGTTTGTTTGTTTTACACAAGATAGATGATGTAAATGAGAAACCACACATTAAAAATCTGCCCACTGCCAAAAGGACACACTGATGTTTTGACTAGGATTTGGACTGCCAAAAAAAAAAAAAAAAAAGGGGAGGATGAAGTGAGCACATGAGACAGACTGGCAAAGAGAGAGCTTAGGAAAAGCAAAAGTGTTCTGTAGAAGTAGTTTAGTTTGCATAATTTATTTTAAATATGGATCCTCTCTGGTGTGTGAGCACTCCCTCCCTCACAACACCCACCCCTTTTTTTCTTTTAAAAATAGGGATTTCTATGCTGCCTGCATTCTGATATTCCAGTACAAAGAGGGTGCCTGGTGGTAGCTCAGCACCTGACTACTTGACTACTTACTGCTGACGAGCCTTGCTTGCTGGTAATCTAGATTTATGGCAAGTCTACCCTTTCCCTTCATCTACAAGGTCCGGGGACATTCGGGTAGCCAATCTGCCCTTAAATATGTCTCTGAGGAAATGGTGCTAATTAGTATTGGAATTTACAACCTTCCATTTTATTGACTTGTCCTACTTTCTTCGATAATTAACTAATGAGTAAAGTAATGAGCTATGTTAGTCAGTCATGATGTTCAATTAAACAGCAAATCAATTATTGAGAATAGTTTTGGACAGCTCTCGTGTCGTCACAGGGAGTGGGCGTGCGTGCGTCTATGTGTGTGCGCGCGCGTTCACACACGCGTTTCAAACACATGCCCTGGATGGGGCAGTGTCCCTATCCCAGAGGGCCCTTGGCTGCAGGGGGGCTCTGTGTTCACACCCCAAACCTCTTGCCTATGTTCCCCACCCTCTGCTCAGCGTCCCTGAAGAGTGCCCTGATGCTGCGCCTTCCTGGGGTGAACTTCTTTGCAGAGGGTCCCAAAAGCCTGAGAAAGACAAGGCTGCCTGGAAAACAGCGAGTGTTCTTTGTGATGGGGAGGTCAGCAGGGGGTGTCATGAAGCAGGTGTGAGTGTTTGCTGTCTCTTTTCTTAGCACTTGAAAACTTTCCTGCCAATGAGCAGGGCCGCCCTCCCCAGAGCTGGGCGTTACAGCAGCAGGGACTAATACAAAAATATGGCTCCTCAGAGCCCTACCAATCCTCTGGCCAAACCATCACCCAGGAGCAACATGGAAGATGGTGGGGGTTAAGGTGGTTTTGCTTCCCCACTGGCTTTTCATACCAGTCTGAGCAGTAAATTGTCTATGGGAAGAGGCTTCCAGGACTGTTGCATCATGGGTTCCCAGCACCGTGCCTACATGGTGGGGTGGCACCAAACCTGGGGACACTGCTTGTGTACCCCCTGTGCAGTCAGGTTGCAGTTTGCCAGGGCAAAGCAGTGACTGTGAGCCTGGCCTCACTCCTTACAGCACCAGTGGCTTCCTTTGGCCTGGGACGAGCAAATAACTTTTTCGTCAGGATGAGAAATATAGACATTTATTATTTCACTCATGTTGTGCAGTTTTGCCTAAGAAACATGGAAAGCAAAAAAACTCTGTGGCTTGTGTCATCATTCAGTAACCTGCCAGTTCCTCTGGTTTAATTATTCTTTCAATTGACCTTTTTTTTTTGTTACCCTTCCTGTCTCCTTCGGGTCTTTTGCTTCGTCCTGTTTGCTGCGCTAGCTGAAAACGCGTCTGCGGCCCAAACTTCTGGATGCTTTCAAGGTCTCCCTGCTGGGTGACACCCACTTTATTGCACTTCCTGTTTTGGTGTCAGAGCATACTGCAAGACAGCCTGCCCTGAGAACAGGGCTCGGCAGTCGGGGTTCAGCTTTTACCATCCTACGTTTTGCTTAAACAAGGAAGAAGTTTTGAGCTGCTGTGTCAAAAAGACCAATCTTCTGTGGGGAGCAGCAGTTTTTAGAGATGGCAGTAACATTTTATTAAAGCAGTTTTGATGGCTTTAAAAAAGGCAGTGCAAATGTAAAGGTTATTAGATGGAAAAATTGGGTTGGGCTTAACGTTAGGTAGAAGTTTTAGCAGATAAGCTGAACCATGAAGAACACTGCTGCAGCCTTGCTGTGCTCTCTCATGTCTCTGTTCTGAGTAGCAAAGTGCACAAATACTGCCCCGCCGTGCCCATAAGATCTGTAGTCATACAAATCTACCCCATAATTATTTGTTATTAATAACAGTCAGCATATGATGATTTTTTATTCTTTTTTCCTAAAGGTAGTGAGCATGCAGAAAGCTTCCCCCTGCCCCACCACCCGCCTTCCAAATTCAGAAGGGGAAATAGGGCAGTGAGCAAGGTGCCTATATAGGGGGAGGGAAGAGTGGATACATTGGCCTGAGCCATCCAATCGAAATGTGATTCATTAGAGAAACAACAAGACAAAACAAATCAAAGACATTTCAAAAAAAGGCAACATAAAGTTTTCATTTCCAAACAGTTTTAATTCACTGTTTGTGCTCTTTGCTGAGAATATGCAAGGAACACAAACATTCCCATATGAATTAAATTACAATTTACATATGAATTACATTAGAAATATGAGCTACGCTAAAGAGATAATTAGTGCTGTCCTGGGTTATGTGAGTGCAACAAAATTAAATAAGAACAATTTCAAAGCCAAGTTTTGCTTTGCCTTTTCAACTAAGCTGGTTTAATCAGTGATAATGACTGAAATAAATCCACTACATATAAAACAAGGCACAACATATCATACTGTGTGAAATGCCATTACTAAGTCCCATGCCTGGGTAAATCACATGGTTAAGCAGGAGTACGGTGTCACCGATACAATGCTACAGAAAAATTGCCATTGCTGGGTGCCCGGGGCTGAAGGTGGTGGTCCCTGAGGCTTGCAAGGAAGCAGGACCCAGGACAGGCCAGCGTCTCTGTGCTGCTTCAGAGACAAGAACAGGGCAGGAGGGGGGCTGTGAGGGTGTGTGTCAGGGATTTTGTAAAACCTCACATATGATTGAGAAAAAGCTGCCATGAGGAAAAACCCAGCAGTGCTAACAGAGAGCAATGAGGAGGGGGGGGCTGGGAGCTGGAGAAGCTGGGGTTCAGGGGGGTGGAGAGTCTGGGGGGGGGGTGTTGGAAGGGAGAGAAGAAAGTGCGAGGGATAAAATTATGAAGCAGCAGCAGCAGACTACCTGTGCATCAGAGCCTCAGCCCCTAAATAGAGCTATGGTTTATGACTACCTTGCCTAATGAGCTAAACTCTGGTGACCATAAAACTGAAATATAATTATGACATTAAAGATGCCTATATTTGAACTTAATTATTAATTAATTTAATGAGAGAATAGGAGGTTGTAAAATTGCTAATTAAGCGGCTCTGTAAAACTGCAGACGGCAGAGGATTTACCAAATGATGAATCCCACAACAGTATTTGGGCTATATCAATATTCTATTAATATACAGTATGCCAGAGGTACTGGCTAGTACGCTACTCACAGTTAAGCCGATGTGACAGGCATACAGAGTGAAAGAAAATGAAGGACATAAAATCCCAGATGACAGCAACCTTGAAGACGGTCTCTGCCCCCCACCTCTGTGGCAGTTTCTGAAATCAGTTAAACAAACTCAGAAATGCAGGATAAAAATCAATCTTACCACCACAAATGTGAATAAATTGGCTTGAAGCAAACGACCCACCTATGGTCTTGGGCACCGTGGTGTTGTGTCGCTCTCCGCTTGCGTGCGGGAATGGTCAGAGCTAATCTGGACTTAAGTGCAAGAGAACGGGAGGGAAGCAGCGTGAGCGTGTGCGTGCGCGCTTGCATGCGAAAAACCAGCTGAGCGAGAGCGGAAAAATAACCCTCCCTGTGTGATTAGTGAAATTAAACTCACGTGGACCTTCAGGGGCTGAAAGCAAACCTACGGGGGGCAACTTCAGAGATTCCCACACCGCGGTGCCAGCAGGCGAGGAGTGTCGCTGCAGCGTGTGAATGGCAGTGCCGTTCGGATGACACTCATTTAAGAGATACAGAGGAGGAGTGCAGGGAAATGTTTTCTCGGAGCACCGAGCCTCATCTGAGGAATGTAAAAAGATAAAAATCCGTGGGGTGGGGGTTGTCTCACCCTGCCTGTCTCTAAATGTCACTCATGACTAATTACTGGGATAATAGCGGAAGGAAAAAAATTAAGCATCCCTTTGTAGTTTTGTAGGGAAACGGTGAAATACCACTAGGCAGTGTAACAGAGAAACACCAGCAGCACCAGGTTATGTGTAGGAGGAATGTTTTAATATTTGCATAAATACTCAGAACTGTTGCTTTTTTATTCCTTCCACATGGGACAGCTTTTCCTTTACATGTTTTGTTTTTAAATGCCCTGTTGGAAACCACGTGAAACAATTTGACAAGAAAACAGCAAAGATGCAATATCAAGAGATACAGGGTGCGAGGAGACTCATCACCTTTCCTCCCTCCTCCCCCCCCTATTCTGTGGAAAACAATAGTCATTACAGTAATATCTCCCACTTCTGGCAAGGGGGCAGAGGATCTTGAGACAGGACTTGTATTTCCAAACCTTTTCTGACTCTTGAGAAAAAATATGTAAACTTTTTTACCTGAATTTTTCCTCTCTAAGCTAGGAAGAAGAGCAGTTTCTTGCCACTTAGCGATATTGTTTCAGACCCCTAAATGTAAGCTTGCAAATATTTTCTGCAAAAGCGATCTCTAAAAGTCACTTTTATTGACTGGTTTTGGCCAAGACTTTAGAAAGTGTCACTTCTTCCTTTGTTTTGGCTTTTAATGTCTATCCTGGGACATATGAACAGGGTAATTTTGAGGAGCTGTGCCCCTCACATAATGGTCTTGTTTAACTCATCTCAAATACTAACACAGTTTGTGGTCTCTTGATACCCAGAAACCTTACTGGTGAGTTTTGTGTGAGAATCAGTAGCTAAAAGAGCTGTTGCTTTAAAAAAAAAATCTCAATCCCAATTTAGAAAACTACTTCTGGCTGGCTTCTATCATATAATATAGGCAATTAATAAATAGGAAAATCTCTATACATTTATTATCATTGTATCATGCCCTGCAGTTTTTATAGATCTGATTTCCCAAGAAGTGACTTTTACAAGACAGAAAACAACTTTCTTCTGTTGTGCAACCAGCTACCAATCCTGCCCCTTGACTTCTGGGGGATCCGTACTGTCCTTCACTCGCCCAGGCTTCAATCCCAGCCTGACAGTGAGGTTGGAGTTGGAACAGGTGGGTTTCTTATGGAAAGGGAATGCCGTGACTCATCATCACCATGATGCAGGTTATGTGTTTAGAACATCAAAGTAATGGCCTCTATCACCCCCCAGAGCTACCACATGGTGAAACTTATTACTCCAGCACTCCTCACTAGAGGAGTTCAGCCTGCAGCACAGTGGCTGGCTTGAAACGGAAGAGAAATAGGGGCAGGAAACATGGAAAGCTCTTACCTCTAAACTTACCTTGATGCAACCATGAGAAAAGAAATACTTGAAAAATGGTAAATATTGATGAGAGTTATTGCCAGACTAAAAGGCTACTGGTGGTTTCCTCTGATACTTGATGCCATTCAGTTATGAGGAGAAGATGGACAGGGACCTCCTTGATGCAAGGAGCACAAGAGGTCCAGCTGATAGCTCTAAACGTGAAGTTCATGATTGTCTTCATAAGAGTGGTCACAGCAGACCCTGGAGTAAACGAGGTTTTGCCGCCTCACTCTGCTGTGAGGACAGGAGGTCACCACTGCCCAACAGTGTTGGCTGGGGTGAGCAAGGCAGACTTTTTCTCTTTGGGTTCCTGCAGTCATGGTAGCAGTGCTGCTCCCAGCCTTGTGTCTCCTGTCACCCGTAACTGGTTCACAAACTATTAGTAGCAGTTTGGCTGGCATCACAGTTCGTCACAGTTTGCAAACCTCTGGGGTTGTACATTTCTTAAACACTGTGAGTAGAACCCAGCTCTGTGGCCCAGAGATAGATGGTACAGTTGACAGTGATGCCTGTCAAACCTGATTACCAGGAGAGAGCTCCAAAGTAAGAACAAGCATGAGTAGCTACTATTGGTATGGCAGGTGTGTCAGGGTCTCCTGCAATACATGTGGAAAGTGTGAGCAAACCCAAAGCTTTCACTGATTTTATTTAGTTCCCTAGGATTTACATTGTTTAACTGTGATTTAAATCATCAAAGAAGTTCATTTAGTTTAAGAAGTTATCTGTTCTCTTGTTTGCCTTGGTTCTTTTTTTTTTCTCTCGTTTATTTTCCTTTTCTCCTGTTTGTTTTTTTTTTTGTTTTTTTTTTTTTTTAAGATGTAAAATAGGTACTAAATATATCCTTCAAAATCAACTTCATAGAGTTAATGTATTGATTACTGATCAGAAGGCTCTTTGTGCATCTTTGTGCATTTAATCAGCCAGCTTTTTAGTTTAATATAATTGAACTTACCTTCTTCAGTTTTTACTTTTACATAATGTTAGAGTATGGTGACCACTGTACCTCCACTTTCTTTGGTGAATACTGTTTTTTCTTTGGTATTTGTGTTAAATCTTATTTATATAGAACTCACAACATTACAGCTACAGAAAAAAACTCCGCTTTTAAATAGTTCTCATTGATTAAATAAATCTATCTTAAATTTGATGGACATGTAGAAGGGAAAATATAGTCACTTGAAAAGATTTTTATTTTATTTTCATTTTAAACAAATATTTTAAATAAAAGAAGTGGTCTAATGGCATAGTTAAACCAACTGTTTCTGTTCATAATGTCCATCAAGGTCTTCAAAATGGCAGAGCGCAACCTTTTAAATCTACAGTATGTAACATAATTGAAAGACAAAACCAAGCCCCTTTTTTTAAAAAATTGTATTTAGTTTCTAATGTTGATTGAAGTATACACTGACTGGAACTGACTAAATACTTTGAAACAAAGAAAAAAATATTCTTTATTCCTGAAACCAAAATTTTCATGACTGAAATCTTTGCAAACTTTAGTTTGTAGTTCTGTAGTAGTGGTTCCACAAGATTGGTATTCTGACTTGTTTTAAAAAACTCAGAGTAAAATTAGCACTTAAAATCAAGTAGCATGGCAAAGCTAAAATGCTAGAGAGAAGACAAGGCCCAGTTGATAAAAACATACTTTCCAAAGCTGGAAGTCTGCACATCTGGAAGTTGAAGTGTGTGAAAATGGAAGTGTACTGAATTTATCAAAAGACACAAGAATTGGCATTAGTTCCTGTTATTGCAATCATTCTTTAATTCCAAAGAAATTACACAGAATTAAGAAGGTAGGACATACGTGGATTTGATTTTACCTCCCTCAGGAAAACATACCAAGTGTTAAATTTGGGTTGAAATCTGAAAGCCAAAAGGTGTTCTCCCAGTCATATGCATTTTCAGTAGGGCAAAAGCTTGAACTGGAATTAGCAGCTCTGTTGTTCTACAAGGCAAAAATAATCAAGCTAGCTCCACAAACTAACCTAAGTTAGCGGTCGTGAAATACCTAAATATTCTTGAACACACGGGGATCAGCAGATCTGCGCAGGACTGAGATGTCATTTTTGACAGCTTATGATTATGGGATATTAGGAGGAGGAGAGAGGTCTGTTTTGGTTTTGTTAGTTTTTCATGACATCACAAGTTCTTTTAGAAGAAAGATAAAGGAGACATTTTTGCAGTGTACAGTAAGCCCATGATTACCTTTTATTTTGCCAGTACATCACACCTTTGTTTTAATCTTTCTCTTCACTATTTGTTTATGAATAGCCTCTGAACTTTTCCTTGCCCCCAATTAGATGATTATCATAAACCCTCCTCCAAATGCAAGCGTGGAGAGGACAGCAAACCAATTTCAGTTGCTGAAGCAAGCTGCCATGGCCTCTGTGGATATTTTGCTCCAGGGAATTTTACGGCCTTTCAGATGATGTCATGAGGAAGGTTGAAGCCTGGCAACCCTTCATGCTTGGCATGTGCTTGAAAAATCTAGCTGGATACTTTTCTTTTGTTCCAAATCACAAACCAGGCAAGCATCATAAACAAGAATGAGTCAGTCTTTCTGCTCCCAAACTCCAAATGTGTTAATCTTTTCCTTACTCTGTCAGTTTTGATTTAATTCTGGAGGAAAAGGAAGGTGGTAGGAAAGCCGCCTGACCAATGTTGACTGTGTGCTCCTGAAAACCTGAAGAACCAAGGGTCTAGCCTCTCCTCTTTTCTCATGCTTCAGGTCCTGTCCCTGCAGGTAGCAGGACATCAGCTGATCAACGTGGATCATCAGCTTTTGCTCTAGTGCTCACAAAGGGTTGTCCCACAAACTCTGGGTGCCCAGCAAGCTGCGTCACGGTACGCTTCTGCTCCCTTAGTGCAATTTTACTAGGGTTTGTCTAACCAGGGGAAGCCATCAGGGATAAAATCACTCTACAGGCAAACCAGGATAAATCTTTAGACTCCTTTTTTTCCTTTATGTCTTCTCTCCTCCCCCCGCCCCGGCTCTTTTCCCGTGGTTGTTAATCGCGTTATGCTTGAACGCAAAATTTGTTACAACCCCAGTTGGTCAGAAGAGTGTTTAAAAGCTGTTCTAAATACAGTTCCCTGTCCTAGATTTCAGTGGGAATATTCATATAGTTAATACTACGTGCCTGTTTAAGTGCTAGACTGCATTTATAGGCAAATTTTAGCCGTTAACCCTTCCTTAATCTTTTGGGTTATTTTTCCTTTTGTTTTGGGAAAATAGATTATTCTCATTTGTTTCATAAAAAGCTTCCTTTGTATATAAAAGATGTCCAGAGAATGCCACAGCCATGCATGAAAAATATATTAGAAATCCTAATAAAAAGAAATGTCAGTATAAAAACCATATGGAAAGATGTAAATTCTAGCTATTAAAATATATATATATACCAAAGGTACCTTATCTACATGTATGTACAGTTTGAGGCAATATTTTCTTCTGAAAGAGAAATCTAAATGTAGACTATATGACATAATTTAAGTAAATATTGCCTGGAAAAATAACAACCATCTGTTTTCAGTAGATCCACTTGAGAAACTGAGGGTAAAAGAAAAAGGTTAGTAAAGCATCTCAGAAGTGCAGATGTGACAGCATGTAAAAATTAAAAAAAAGAATTAAAGGAAGGGATCATAATGCCATCTTTTTTTCTTCTATGTAGATACAGCTTGAAGGAGGAGAGGAAGATAAAGGCATGCGTGTCTTCTGTGAAAGGTTTCCAGTGCTGCGGATATGACTGATTCTTCTGTGGCTTTAGCTTTGAGGGTGTGAGAGAAGTCATAAGAACTGGGAGGTAAGTCATTCTGTGTTCTGGGATGAGGGGAGGAAACCCCAAAATTCTTGAGTGCCTACCATTAGCAACAGAAGAGAGGACTGACATAGTAAATCAATTTGGAAGGATTAAATAACAATTTGGTCTTTTCATTAGGAAAAGTAAGATCCCATCTGGTATGAGTTTGCCTCTTGTTTACAAATGCCTTAGTTTGAATGAAGAATAGAAAAATGCTATTGCTCATTCCCTCAAGCAAATGGGAAACCCAACTGGTGATGGTCCTCCATCACAGGCAGGTCAGCAGGATGTCATTTGTAGATTGCTGTGAATGTCTCTGCAGATAGCTCCATGTATACATGTGCACTTGTCTGTGCATAAGCTTTTCTGGTGATCTGAACTCCCTTCAAACATACCTCATTTCCTTTTGATGCTTCCTGACACAGTAATATGGTCTATCACTACATCACCAAATTATATTAGGACACATGACTACAGCCACCCAACTGGATGACCTCACTCCCGCCCTACTTTGATCTAGTTCAATCTTTTCTGGTGACTCAGGTGTATAAAAGAATTCTCAGGAGATGGCTGAAAAAAACCTGCTGATCACGGGGGTTGCTGGTGCATTTGGGAATACCAGCTGCAGTGAAAATTTGGGCAGCACAAGTTGAAATTACTCAAAGGATTTAAGTCATGTGCTGGAAAATATATTTCCAAATACTGTACCGACATTACGTGCAAGTTTAAAGGCTTATGTTTTTCTGTGCTGTCTTCCTAAGGGGTCAAATTTGAAAATGCGACCCACAAACAAAACATTAAAGATGATAATGCATCAATCTAACGTCCTCCTTGTTGTTATCAAGGAGAAGGAAAGCTACATGTGTACATATGTTGAACAAACATAAATGTGGTAATTATAGCAGTGCTAACACAGATTCTCCTGCTCCTCCCCTGTAACTGTACATTTGCATACACATTTATACTCACATTAATGATAGCAAAATTTATTCTATTAAGACAAAGGAAGTAATGGATGAGTAGTATCAGTTTCACATTTGAGTTTCTATTTAATCCACCTTTGGGAATGCTTTTAAAACAGAGGGTCTGATTCTTATTTACACTAATATCATAGAAATGTAAAATAAACCTAAAAAAGGGTGTAAACTACATTTAGTCCACCAAACTTGGTACAAAAAGGACAGTAGCATAAATGAGAAGCTGTCCTAGAAGCTCTCCTTCTGCAAATCGATTAGTACATCAACAATAGCTGCAAACTAGTTATCCTCTAAACAGAAATGACCTGGTCTTGTAATAGATTGGAAGTTTCTCTCAAACCGCTTGACTTGAATGCAAGGAAAACCACTACCTCTGTATTTCATCTTCTCTGCTTTTTTCTGCTTAGAGCAGTTGGTCTAAGGAGAGGCATTGCCTTTGTCATCATGCCGTCCTTCTCTTCTGTCTCTTCCCACCAGCACAGCAGCGAGAACATTACTCCTGCAAAAGTACGTGTTGCACTTCAAAAATGCAGCAGGAGACAGGATTTAGAAATGAATTTTGCCTTCTCCTCTCCTCCCGCGCTCCTCATGCTCTTTTGTATTGCCACTTTCTCCTGCCCTGCTTGTAGAGAGGGTTATTTCTGCTCCAACAGTGCAGTTTAGAGGCGGGTGGATCGGAGTCGTGTGTTAAATCATGAACAAAACCAATCTCTCTCCCTCTCCCTCTCTCCCTTGTCTTGTTGTCTGTCCTTCTTGCTTAAGCATAGCTTCTAGGTTAATGATTCATTCTTCTGAAAGGCTGCTGTGCCTACCAGATTATACTGTAAAATCTGTCATTCTGTTTATGTTTAAAATACAAGATTAAAGCAGTGGTCATGCTGAGGGAAATGGTTCTCACACATAACAAGAAAGGATCAATCCCCGTCTGCCGAATCCAGGCTGTTTCAGCAGAGGCTGCCGGCTTGGTGTGCTGCCAGACCCCTCAAAGAAATACGTGTGAGCTTTGAAACTTGGTAGCCGTTCTTGCGCTGAGCACAGCAAGGACCAAAAATAGGGCTTATCGCACACTAATGTACCTTTGAAAGTTACAGCAGCCTGGCTGGCTGCAAATTGCAGGGAAAGCACTTGAGAAATGAATTATTCAGTCCTAATGGAAAGTGAAAAGGTGAAAAAAAAATTTCTTTTTGCAAAGAAGTAACCTGTTATGGTGCCTTTAAAAGTATTTGGAGCTAGGAATTAGCAACTGGTACGGAAGAATTGAAGGTCATATATGCCCAAATCATCAGTGGCACTAATGCTTCTGTTTTCTTTTTAATATTGTTGTGCATTAGCATAAAGACAAATCAGAGCCAAGGCTAGCATATTCTTTTATTATTACTGTGTGACTTACTCACCGGATCAAATAGGTTGATCCATAAAAGTTAGTTGGGTATGTAATGCCAGCCAGATATTAGATTTGAGACTTGTATACACTTGAAAATTTATAAAAATAGCTCATTTGAAATAATTGCTCTGGAACAGCTATTTGGGCAGAAAGCTGTAGGGATATTTCTTAAGCATTTTAGATTAGCTATCTCAGTAAATTTCTAAGTATAGACAAACCCTCGTGATGTGTCCTGCAAAATGAAGATTGTTCTATTCAATTAGTTCTCATTAAGGAAGGCAGAGCGGGGTAAAAGTAGATTCTCATTAAGTATAAATGTTCATATTTGTTAAGCAAAAGTGAGAATACGCAAATCCAATTTCACATGTGTTTTTTACTCTTTGAGTGAAGCAGATGTTCCAAAGAAACCATGAGGCTACTCACTGGACATTTAAACGTGTCTCAGAAAAGGTGGTTTGGTGCTTGAGAAACCCAGGCCAATGGGGGTGCTGCTTTTCTAAGTGAGGGTCTGAATTATGGTTATGAATCATGACAATAAGTTATGATTATTTCAAGGAAAGGTCTTTATGGAAACATCTTGGGTTTGGAGTTTGGTGGGTTTTTTTCCTCACCCAAATATCTAGCTTGATTTTTAAGCTGGACAGGGCATAGTTTGAGTGAAAGGCAGGGACTGATAGTGCATGCTTCCCCATGCTCAGTGCAGACCTGGGGAGTGCAGGGTGGAAGCTGCTCCCTGCACTTGCTCTACTGCCACCTGTGACCTTCCTCTGTTACACGACACTCGTGTCTTAGAGAAAAAAATTTGTAATTTCTTCTCAAAACCCACGACTGCAGAAATTGCTACATGCATATGGATTAAGAGCTAGACTGTTTATTATACATATTTAGATCTTAATTGGACATAGATTACTATCCAGGCCAGTCTAAACACTTTTAATTTACCAAACCAGTGCTGGCTATAAAGAGAGGGTGAAATAAATGTTTAATATATCCTATATCATCTTTCCCCAAATGGTTTCTATTTATCATCCAAATACCTAATCAATGCAACTACATATAAAATCCACAGATTTTATAGTCCAGTAATAAGTACATGCAAATTATGTTGTCGTGTAAGCATATTGGCTCAAAAAGATGTATAATACCTATCACACTAGTTAGCCATTATCTTAATTATGAAAGGATTATCCTTGTAAAGGCAAGGCCATAATATAGTGTGAGTTCTGAAATATGAACAATCTCTAGCTATGTTTACCATTAATTCAGACTGCACTTATATTCCCATTTCCCCTTTTCTTCTGTTTATTTTTTGTTAATGTTTATGTGTCCCTTTGTAAGCAGCAATATGGTACAGCATCCCATCAAATGCTCTGTGAAGGCTCCAAAGAGCCATCCTAAGTATATTAATCCTCCATAAAAATAAATAAGCTATATGAGAGAGAGAGCATTTCTATAAGGCTTGAGTGTTAGTACTGGCAGCTGGAGCATGAGGTGGTGAGGATGCGTGTGCCAAATTTGAGATTCATGCATGAAAAAGCTCTTTGTAGTATTTTTTTTTCTGAGATGGGTTTTGTTGATAGAATTTATTTTTTTTCCTCTTAGTAAAGATTTTTTGTCTATAATAAAGACGCTATCTTCATCCCTCTTTCTGTGGAAGTCAAAAATGCCTCCTGAAGGGTGGGCAAAAGACAGGGGAGTCTGAAAGAGATCAGGTCATGCAAAAAAAGACGTTTCACAGTGGAGACTTTGCAAATGCAGTATAGAAAAAACCAACAAATATAAGAAGCAAAACCCCATCTCTTCCTAACATTACATTTGCTCTGATGTATTTTCTGAAAGCCGCCCAAGTATAACTATTTATTTTAACTAAAGTAATCAAGATTAATGTCAGCAGTTATGACACACGCTGTTTGCTAAAGAACACATAGAACAATTGCTCAAGGCGAGCTTCATTAAGAAATCAGATAAAATTAGTAAAACTGATTATATTTCAAAACTCAGCAGCGGCAGCAGCTCAAATTGCCATTCAGGAGTCTCCAATTAACACAATTGGTCTTGTTCACAATCAGCTTTGTAATCTCATTAGCCTATTATATTTTAATCATTGGGATAACTGCACAACAAAACTTATTTTATTTTTGCACTGACTGCTGATGGCATTAGTGAACGTGCAACATACTTTTTCTTTCTCTTTTTCTTTCTTTTCCTTTATTATTTTTTCCCTTTCTTTCTTTCTAGAGAACAATGCAGACTCCTTAGAGCATTATCCTGGTTACAGATTATTACCATACACTCCATCAGTGCTAGGGAACGCTGACAGCAGGCATCTAATTTGGCATTAATTGGCAGGGGACTAATTGCATAACTGACATTGCTAGTGAAACTTAGTATAAGGTAGGGACAGTGCAAAGTATTCAGGAAAAAGAGAGAGGGGGGAGAAAGAGCAGACACATGCCTGCAGACAGCTCTGTGGACACATGCATATAACTCGTTTGCCTCCTTGGTGTGCTGCCTTGTTTCATAAATGTGTTCCAGCGATATTGGCCATTGTAAAAACACAAAGTCTTTCTGTCCTTTAGGTACTGGCAGTCTGCAAATACCTCCAATACCAGTGTTTCATTGATATTGAGTATTGCCTGCTGCAATGAGATTATGTTCTATTGATGGGAACTGGGGTGTAACATAGCCATCTACAGAAAGCAATAGGTTGCCCTATTTTCAAGCTGAAAATGCTATGTATTTTATGAACTGCCTCTATCTTGCACACCAGGGATGTCTCTGTGGCTAAAGCCATAATAGGATTTTCCTAAATGATACAGAAATACAAATATTCTGACTGAGCACTTTTCTGGGCTCGTCTTATTTACCAGCAAGCTTTGATACAGTATTTTGCTTCCGTCTTTTAAAGAACATTTTCAATTTCCCATTTCCCTTATAAGTGCTTCCTGTAAAGGTGTCAATAACCACTAATTGCGTTCTGCTTGGCCGGTCTGCAAATCAAAACAGCGGAGGCAGCAAGCCAATATGCATTCAAATCCCGTTACTTGGCTGCCTCATTCTCAACTGGAAAGATACGAGAAGGCAAATATTCATGCAGTTGTATGTGGGAAAATTCAGAGTTGCCTCTGTGATCTCCAAAGATACCTACGTGGCTGCTGTTAATTCCCAGACTTTTATTTTAAGAGGGTTACTGCTGGGGGTATTTCAGTGTTGTTTCTTTTATCTTCAGTCCAGGAAATGGCATGTCTTAGATCACAGCACATGTAAAAGGAAATAGCTCTGCAATAAGAACAGAGGGTATGCAATAATTAAATTAGGAGCTTGTTTCCACAGGCGGGCCAGTGACAGAAGACGGCGATTTTACTGTAGTGGTAGCCTAAGCAAGTGATGGGTTGGATTTAGCCATGCTGAATATCATAGAGCGAAAGAAGTCATTGATTTGATCAATTGTTCTCCTGTTTCATGACTTATATGTCATGAGAGTGTTGATTTTCTTAAATGGATGGGCTGTGAAAAAGTTTTAGGTGCCTAATTTCTGCATGTCATATTCAGCCTGGAGTTTCTGAGAGCAGTTTGTTCTCAGCATTTGTTACTGTGGTTCAAACCGTTTAGATTTCACACTGCCATGAAGGCCATTTTCTTTTCCTGATTTGAGGAACAAACTTTCCAGAGTGGAAACCACTNTCCATATTTTATTTTTTTCCAATTTCACTTGAAATCTCCAGCCTGGGCAAAAAGTTTCTGCTGGAGAGATGCACATTCAGAGAAAACCTTTACAGGAAGGACTTCCAGAGGTGCCAAGAGAGCCAGTTCAAAAGGACTGAAAATGCCAAGTGCCTGCATGTGTAGGACAAGAAATTATCAAATCCATTTGGTTCTGTTCTGAGATGAAAGGCGGGGGTGGGGTGGGGTGGGGAAAGGTGCAAAAGTGGCATGCCTGATGTCTCTCCCATTTCAAACCACACTTAGCTTGGCTACCAGGGGTTCATGGGTCTTGTATTTCTAGTGACTGTTGGGATGACCCTTCCTGATGATTCTGGAGGTCTGTCAAGTCACATGCTTTTTCTCTTGTGCCCACAGATCCAAAAGCAGGAATTTTTCCCTCTTCCACAAAGTGTGTGAGCAGGTGCATAGTCAGGTGTGGGAAGAAAAATTAGCATTGAAGGAGAGTGTGGGAGGATGGGAGATCTTTCACTTCATCTGCTAACTAGCATATCTGACATGTTTATAATAAGCAGATGCATAGAAACTGTTGAAGGGTTACTCCATCACCTTTTGGGGGACAATAGTTTGAATAGAGATGGATCTTGTTATTTTGCCTAATAACTTTGACTGTTAGTTGCTTTTAGTTCAGTAATCAATTTACCACCTTGCATCCTATTCTGCTAGTTTTCTGTAAGGTGTAAAATACACTTAGAGATTGGACAGGCAGGTGGTATGATGTGTGCTCTCAAGCTAAATGCTGTAAGGAGGGGAATATTAACATACCACTTGGGCTTCTGCTTACCCATCCTGGAAAGCACAGATGTGATACAGTGCTACAGTCAGCTAAAGGTGAGGCAAATCTGGCAGAACTTTATTGTTGCGAGATTCTCGGTGGTTTCTTTTGTTGTCATCCCAGGTTTAAAAGTTGTTGTTGGCTCCTTTCCTCACACTGTGTTTTGCCTAGCTCTTTGAATGAGAACAGGCTCAGAAGAACGCTGATCTTTAGACTGATGTGGCTAAAAAATCGATGCACCAGCTGCCAGCCCCCCTCCCCATACCCTGGGTGTTCTGTATTATCACTTCATTGCACAAGTCGGCTGGTGAGGATTTCTACTCAAAAAAGAGGCAAAGGTTTGCTGGGATGGGAGCTGAGGCCAGCTCATTCTTAGTATCAAGTGATGCTGTGCTACGTAGATATTGCAGAGTGTCAGCCAAATCAAACTGATGCTGTTTAATGCTATAAGTCATGGTTGCTGACAGCTGCTGGCTTATTGGTGTATTTTGGTTGCAAAGCATATTTTGCATGAGTTGCAAAGGTGATGTTATCAGTGGACATATGTGGAATCACGATGGCAGGCAGAAGTGCACAGGCAGGTAGCAGAGCATCAAGGTACCTGAAAGGATTGAGGTGGGGGAGCAAAAGATTGTTGTGGTGTTTAAATGGAGTTGAATTCTGCTTCGGAATTTGTGATTGTGTATTTATACAATCTCCTGTAAAGAAGAGCCTCTGCTGCTGTCACTCACACTGACTGTACCCCATCTTTTCCTTTGCTCCCAAGACTTAACCCTGTTGACTCCAGCACACCTTGGAGCAAGCAGCTTGCCAGCAGCTGCAGTCAGAGCATGTCTGACTATTCTCCCTCACTGCAGGATGTATTGGAAGGAAAGTCAATGAGGTTAAGCTGCCACCTCCTACAGCCACCCATGAGACAAGCAAGCTACTCCTAGGCAGTAGACTAAGGTATGCGAAGCCGCGGTAGTGCCTCCATACAAACACGTGCACTGTGCCAGCTGGGAGACAATGACATCATCTTGACATGAAACACCAGTGTGGTGTGATGTCACCAGTCACTGTGGGTTTAACGGATAAAGTGCGTTCACTTCTTAGGTATTTTCATGAGAAAATATTTGTGGCAATGATGAGAGGATAGTGGAGCTTTACTTCTTAAAAGAATCGTGTGACACTATAGAAAGAAGTGCCGTTTTCTTTCATGATTGTGACTGCTTTATTTATTTATTGGCCCCGTACCAAGGTGGTTCACATTTTCTTCATGTCCAGTTCTTTGAAGTGCTACCCAGACATTTGGAGCCTGGGAGCCAGGTTAGTACCTTGCATATGTCCAAGCAGGCCTGTCAAAGCATTCAAAGGAGGTTCCTCCCTTACCTGGGAGTTTCTCCCTTCAGAGCTGGTGGGGCACAGTGTGCCCTGCAGACCCAAGCAGCCATGTGTGCCTTCTACTGTTGCACACCTGGTCCTCACACCGCATTGTGAGTGTGTGCTGTTCTTTGTTTCTGCCATTTTCCATCCTCTCCCTACCAGCCTGGGCACACAATGACTCCAGAAGACCATAAGCAAAGCAAATAAAAATGACATGCCTTGGATTTTGCACCAGCAAGCCTCAGTTCAGCTTCAGAAGTTCATTGTTAGTCTTTCGGTATGATACCGGCTCCCTCAGCAGCTCAGACAGCAGCAGCAGATGGGCCTAAGAGTTATGTTTCTGCCCCTCCTCGCTCTTCCTGACTGTCTGTGAGCTCACATTTTGTGTTGTAAAATCGCACAGCGTGTATCGCAACGCCACCCCCAGCAGCAACAACAGAAAAACCCTGGGACTCGCACAAAACACATCTGTGGGACTGAAAGATACCTCAGGATCCCAGGATCCTGCTTTCTGCAGTCCCAGGTTGCATTCCCTAGTTAAGCACCATCAATATCAATACTTAATGGTATTCTCTAAGCTCAGGCAGTGAGGAAAATAGGGTTGTTATCTATCAAAGCACATTTTAGTTTTTGACAAGTAAAAAGCAGCATGGGGAATGCAGTAAGTCTGAAATGAAAGCCTAAAAGAAAACTCATATAACATCTGGTGTCATTTATCCCCTGTTGGCCTTTCATAGTGTGATATGATGAGCTTGTTCTGATTTAAGATCAGATGATTTGGTTTGAAAGAGGGGAGTGGGGGATGCAGCCAGTCTGGCAGCAAATTGGGATACAAAATCTGCTCAAATAATTGGAAACACGACAGATTTTCCTTAACTGATGCCAGTGGCATCTTAGTTTATCCATCTCTCTCAGCTGAATTTGTTAAGTGCATTATTTTATTGGTTTTAAAGTTTTCATCTCACTTATTTGCAGGGGAAAATGTGAGCAAATCAGTCATGATGGATTGCCTAATTTTCTGGGCTGAATAAACCGGTTTTATAAGACTGTTGATTCCTGGGTTATTAGTTAATAGGAACATTTATCAATTTCTTTATAGAGAAGGGGGAAAAAACTTTAACCAATGATTGAATTTTAAAACTTTCATTAATGCTTCCACATACTGCTTAGTGTTGAACATGAATATGGTAATCACAGATTTAGGGTTGTCTCAAAGCAGATTTTCTTTTTNTTTTTTTTTTTTTTTGGTCCTTCCTTCTCTTTTTTTTTGTAGAAGTTTTTTAAAAGTCTAAGGAAAATGATGTCATTAGATTGGTGATTATATTGAGTGGTCTTTGGTCAAGAAAAGGTACAGAGGAAGAGAAAGATGATTTCTTAGCTAGTAAATGTAATGCCTGTTCCTGGTGCAAATCTTCTTTATACAAACTGTGCCTAACGCTGCAAGTTTGAACTGTGATGACTTTGCCGTCTGTCTCGTCTTTGAGGTATACTCGAGTGCCAGACTTAAGCTCTGACTTCTGTTTGACTTACACACATTGTTAGTAACCTACTACACCTGTATCCCTTGAAGTTCTTTGGTCCTAAAAAAACACACAGCTTTTTGTGAGGCTCACAATGGTACCTCTGAAAATGATAGCTTGTTAGTAGAGATCAGAGCAATATAAACTGTGAAGTGACCCTATTAAAAAAAGAAAAAAAAAAGCTTCTTGAGAAGAAGGACTCTCTTTTCATAGTGTCAGATTTGAGTGTCATCAAAATTCGTTTTTAAATGCCATGTCCCCAAGCAGATGAAGACCCAGTGTAACCAGAGGGGTGATGTAGCTGGTCAACCGCATTGGACGTGGCACTATGCATTGCCCCAGCTGATGCATGCACAGGAGAAAAAAGGTCCCCTTGCCCTCACCCAGGGTGTAGCTGTGCCCATTACCTGCACATTATAAAGCCCTTTGCATAAAGGGCCTTAATGTTACTAAGAATCTTTGCACATTGATCAAACCGAAGTATCATTTAAAAAGACATCAAGTTCAGACCAAGAATACATCATGTGTGGACTGGTGAATAATGAACTCATGTTCCAAAATGAGATGCAGTATGTCCATTAAATTTTTTTAACACCTCTATTTCCATCTCCTTCTCCTTTTTAATGTCTCAGATACCTCTGCTGAGCCTTGGTTCCAGAAGTGCAAAAGACACTTCCTTCAGAATAAGAATGAAGGGAGTTAAAAAACTTTTATGCAAGTAGACTTTGCTGTGAAATGTTATCTTTTGTTAGTTCAAAGGTTTCTGAAGATATAAATTCTTCACAACTGCCCTGAGGTACTAAGAATGTAAATTGAATACTTTACAATTTGTAGACTGTTCCTGCAGTAATGTGTATCTCCTCTGTGAGTGAGTGTTTGGGGATTTTTCAATTACTGTAGTCTGAAAACTCTCGGAGATTCTTTAGGGCAGAAAAAGGCTTCCTTCTCGAAGTTGAGTCACTGATGTTCAAATTAGCTGCCAAAAGCATTCTAATGATCTGTGTTCCAGATTTTGCTAAACAGGGGGAAAAAAATGGCCCATTTCACCAGGGGAAAAAAAAAATTAAAAAAAAAAACCAACCGAGCCTTTCCTCCCCGTCATTGTAAGTACTCAAGGGTTAGGCATTTTGCCAGGGTCAAGAGTGAGATGAATTGTTGACAATAAGTACACCTTGTTTGATAGGTCAAGGTCATTATTAAGAGATTCAAATTAACTTCTTTACATTTCCAGGGCTGTAGCATATGTGTGGCCTCCAGGCTCACAGTGTTGTTTAATAGCTTTTGTGAAGCTGTAAGTTAAATGATAAATTGGTTGAATATGTCTTTAAACTCTGAACATTTCAAAATCACATACAGTGCTATCACATTTTTATATACTGTGATCAAATGCATTTTACAGAGCATAGTGCAAATGGTCAGAAGTCCCTGCACTGTGCCAGCTGATTATGATTTAGCAGTGTTTACTGTAGACAACTCTTGCTACAGTTTATTGCTGCTAAGGTCAATAACTAATACAATTTAACAGCTATTGCATTTCTAATAAGTAAAAGATCCTAGCATATTTTTGAACTCAATGTGCACTTAGAATAGTGCAGTTAAAAAACCCCAGATACTGGGGGTGATGGAACTCTGTAACCTTAAGTAACTCCTCGGGACATCAGGAAGACCTTCTGTGACAACCAGACAGCAGAGCTGACCATTTTGATCTATCTAATTGCCTAGGGTTGAGCTGCTTTTGGGCTTGAGAGGATTGTGTGGGTGGACTACTATACCAGGCTGGCTCATCGCAGGATCTTTCCTAAACCCATGATTCAGTCATCTATTTTTAGATGCAGAACTGATATAATTAGTCCCCAGATGAGTTGATAAGATTCACTTGCCAGGATTTGGTTTGCTTTGCTCATGCAGTTTCTCTACCATGATTGGTCATTTGGAGCCACTTCCGACTCAAGAAGTGAGAATGTTCTCTGAAATTAAAAGGCAGCAGATTAAGGTGCGATGAGAGGAAACATTTATTGCTTGGTGTGAGAGGTAACTGATGGAATTCTTTGCCATGAGGTGACATGTTCCGAGAGCTGGAAAGAGAAACTCATTGGTATTGGAAAACTTTCCTTCTGGTAGACTTGGTACGTTCAGCCTGTGTCTGTTACCCTATATTTAGGGTATTTTGAGCCTCCTCTTGAGATCTTCTGCTGCCCCTGAGCCAGTTGCTCTCCAGCCAGTCACCACTACCAAACCTTGTTTTCATTCAGATCCCTTCTATTATAATCCTTGTAGTCCTTGGAAGAGGAGATCCACCAAATATTCACTATTCCACTACTCCCTGTCCACCACCTGCTCCATTGCTTGCTTTACCATTTACCTTTGTGTGATTTTTTAATTGTTCCAGAGACTTTGTAACCATTGAAATTATGCAAATTGTGTGTGCTTTAAAATATAAAGCACACAACCTCTCCTTTCCAGTCTGTTTGTGAAATGGTGTTACTGTAAATGAGACCCACATCTTCACAGTGGGAGAATCCAGATCACACTTACCGGTGATCTTCTCTTTCCCTCCTCCAGCTCTGCCAACAGCCCCTTTCAGCACACTCAGTGCACTGGCATGGTTTTGGCCACGCTAAAGGCAGTACCTATCCTTCTCCACAGCTCTGCCAAGGGTCAAAAATCCTGCAGTGTGCTCTTTGTAGACCATCTGCACTACACCTGGCCTTCAGGTATATGATCCAGCAGGGAGGAGATTTGTCTGCATAGGAATTCTTCATGTGATACAATGAATGAATAATTAAAGAGAATTTTGATGCAGGGAAATATCAGAAACACAACTTTGACCATCACATTAGGGCTTGGGAATACTAGAAACCTTTCCCTGACTTTAAAGAAAAAAAAAGTCAAAACTGATGAGCCTTCCTTAGGTGATCACTTCTTAAACAAACTCCTGCAATAATTCTCCATTGATAATGTGGCTTTAAAAAAGGGAAATAAGGACACTGACAATTAGGTTATACGCCACAGTTAAATCCCCTGAGACCCAGGAAAGAGTCAGGAGCGCTTTGGTGAGCACCCAGTGAGCACAATGGTATTTTCCATACGGGTTTCTCTGCAACACAACTTTTTAACCCCAGGTCTGTGACTTTTCTCTAGCTATGTTTAGTTCCACAAATTATCTGGGATAAATTGAGTAACTGGGCCCGATTATGCAGTTTGATGTGTTTATTTCTGGGTGAGCAGTTTCTGGGATCTGTGAATATTCCCTGGTTGGATCGCGGAAGCTCTGACTTTCCCCCTCTCCTGAACATGACGGTGTTTTTCTCTGCTGGTCCCTTGCCGGTGAGGATGACATAAACTGCTGTCGGGCCTGTTCCCTGGCAACCATCCCATTTCTTGGCTCTTTCAGCTCCAGCTGAAAGCCAGTCCGAGTCACCCTGCACATTTCTAGTGTATCAAACAGACATAGGCTCAAGTTAATCTTGTTAGCACAATGAGGCAGTTTTCAAACATTGCAGCAAATCAAATCATCCCTAAGGACTGGGAGGGGAGGGGAGAGAAGGAGGGAGGAGGGGGAGAAGGGAGTATGGGGGAGAAGGAGGTGAAGGCTAACCATCAAAGGTGGAATTAGCACGGAGGAAGCTTGGCTGTTACCTGGCCGCTGTCAGTGAGCTCCTTTGGCGAAGCACTGTTGGGTCCTGCTCTTCCCAGTGCCACCTCCCTCCCTGCCGGTCCCCACATCTGCGCCATGCTCAGAGCGAAGGCAGCAATGGGCAGCGACAGCGAGGGAGCTCATCTATCTGTGAGGAAAGAAGCAGCTTTGATGGTTCCCCAGTGGATGTAATTGTGCTCATTACTGCCCATTTACATTTCATCACTCGATTATCGCAAATGCCTCATTACTGTTGATAAGGGTTTGCTGTTGAACTACTTGGTAACTATTCATTCCTGAGCTTCCCCTGTCATCAGGCGGACCCGTGTGAGACAGGAGGGGACTGGGGAGGGCTGAGGGAGGGGGAGAAGGCATGGCGGGGAGGGAGGAGAGACAGGAGGTGAGAAAGGTCTTCTATCAGATTTGATTAAAGGCTGTGATTTAAATCGATATTTAATAAAGTGGCTGCTGCCACATAACGCGTGCAATTCCCCATGCAGGCAGAATCATGAATCCGAGGGCCTTGCCGCCTGCTACATAACTCAATTGGGTTTTGTGCACTGGTCTGGCACCTGTGTCCCTGAGCACAGCGCCTCCGAGGTAATGGGTTTATGAGCCGATGAACAGAGCTGATAGGTTCTAAATGGATTAACTAGGTGTCTGCAGCCTCATGATGAATACATCAGGAAAAAAAAAGAGAGAGAGAGAAAGGAAAAAGGAAAAAAACCCAAACCTGTCTGCATAAGCAGGGAGTGACAGAATGTGTTGACAGACATTCTGGCTGTCACAAGCCCCACAGGGTGAAACACTGCTCAGCTCCTGTCAGTCAAGTGCTCTCCGAATAATGGGTGAGGATATCGGTCAGCGAGGCTTCACAAGCCTGCAGGTACCAGGTAGCATCACCCTGCTGCTGCTCTGAGGAGCGCTGCGAAAGGCTAAAGTGGGGCATGACTCATCTCACAGCCATGGCCAGCTTGTGAGTTTGTCAAAACCGCTGCATGCGCCTCTTCGGCTTGCTGGCCTGCCTTCTGTGATGGCCCAAGCGCATGCTCAAGCCAACCTGCACGTGTATTTATATCGCTGGAAATAGGTTATTGTTGCTATTATTGTGGTCTTACTGTGGTTCCTCGAGCAGGGTTGGATTTCTGCAACGCTGAGCCCTGCACACAGACATCCGCTGTAAGGCAGTTCCTGCCCTTAAGTGCTTTTTAAGTGAATAAACCACAAGAGTGACGAAAGAAGTATTATCATCTCCCCACTTGGGAGATAGGAACCGACAGATTAAATAATTTGCCCAAGATTCCATAGGAGAGCTGGAAATTGAACCTAAATCTCTTAAACTCAAGTCTAATGCCCTAACTATGAAGTCATACTCTCTCCTTTGGAAGGGGCCATGGAGTCTCGTAGTCCATGATTGATGTAAGGAATATGTGGTAAGTGGAAAATGAAATCAGATAGACTTTAATGCTGACCTCCATTTACTACTATTAAGCTACCAACACTACAGTAGTAGGTTGGAGAATTTAGTGGAGTTTTATGTCTTTCCTACTACGCTTCATATTGGCTAACAAGATACATGTTTTGTTAAGTGCCATAAACTGCCACAGCACTGCAGATAAAAAAAAACAAAACTACTAAGTCATGTTATTATATGCAGACATTACACAGATAAATGAGCCAGTGTCTGTATGCACTGTCACAGTTACACAGGAGTTAACCAGACTAGATTGAAGAAGGCAGCTGTTCTTTAGAATATGGTGCCTTTTCACCAAAAATTGAAAGCCAATTTTTTTTAATTGGAAAATAAAAAAAAACCAAACCCAAAATTTCCACAGTGCTCATGGGAGTTATATTTTGGGTCTTTATCCCACCATTGTTCTTGCTGTGTGATTCTCCCTAAACAGATTAGGTTGAGTATAGTTTTCACCTCTTGCTGAGTTGCTGCAAAGAATTATAGAATACATTGGTTTCTCATGGAAATGTAGTCTGAAATACCAGTACCCCAGATATTTCCAAATTGAAATCTCTTGTTTAAAAAAAAAAAAAAAAGTAAGAAAGGACTCTTTTACAAGAAATAACAGATTTTCATTTTTTAGTGAAAAATGGAGCAAGTTTTTCACCTTACCTATGTGCAACATAGAATAGGTCAAGCACACATCAGATAGCTGTTTAGTACATTGCACATAAACCACAATTTAAAACCATTGTCTGATCATGTTAAGCCATGATTTCAAAAGTCTGCCCAATCAGGATGCCTCCAGGAGAGCAGGATGCTGAACGCCACTTCTTTATTAGAAGTATTGCTGTGCACCCACATTATTGGTCGCTTTTGAAATTCATGTCCCAATTTTTACTAAGTTTGTTTCTGAAAAGAAAAAAATAAATCAGTGGTGTAAGTTTCTTTTTCTACAAAGCAACATCTAAAACAAAATTGTATGCAATTAGAGTGGATGGAATCATTCAGTATTATTCAGACCATCTGTGTAAACTATATAATGCCATCCTGGCTATAGCAAACTGCATTCAGAACTATTAGAAGAAGCAGCAGGATTTTCTGTAAGGATGCATTTTGGAAACAAAATAGAAAGTTGTGGACATGAAGGCAAAAATATCCACTGGTAGATTATTAGAAAATGGTTGGTTCTGTGCAAGATAATGCAAACAAGCTCCTTCTCTCCAACTGTAATTCATGTCTGACATAATGAATTTGTGAGGAATTACCTTCACATTTCAAGCTTACTGTAATTCAGTCAGTAGATCTCAGCCACGTAGTCAATTGAAGATCCTGGACACAAATGTTCCTTTTGAGTTCTGAAGTCTCTAAGTTATTACTATGACTTAATGACACAATAGATGCCACAATTATACTTAATGTCATAGAAGTCTACATTACAAGGGCAGCCTGTTAATAGCAACAGAAAAGCATGTTAATACCCACATATCCATGAAGACTTTCTGTTGATTTGTTCATGGGTATGGAAACAGATTAAATTACAGAATTCCCACTTATTGCTTTGGTGTTTTCCCCCTCAGAGCTGAGAGGGAAAAAGGAATATCTATCCATTGGAAACAAAAGTTTGACCCCTAAAAATTAAAAAGTACTTCAGTTTGGAAGTTCCAGCATGACAAACATTCAAACACAACATTATTGGAATTCACCATGGAGGCATGTGGTGTGTCATGGCACATAGGCTGGGGAGCAAAGTCCTCAGACGAGAATGAAAGCCTGAGGTTAACCTACCATTTAGAGCTCTCATCAGGGAAAGAGGTGACTCTGAAAGAAAGAGCAACTGTGGCTGGCCACAAGGCTGACTTTTAGTTAGACATACCTGAGAGAAAATGACATGAATATTGGTAATTTCAAAGGAAATTTTACATCCAGATCAAATTATGTTTCTTTTGCTCAAAATTCTACTTTCCTATGCAGATAGAGTTGTAAAGATGAACACGCCCAGGTCAGCATACTCACCATGCGAAGAAAGAAAATGTAGCTCCTACTAATGAGTTAATCAGGAGATACCAAAGTAAAACCTTATACAGGAACAGAACATGTATCTTTTTGTTCCCTGGTGCAGTTCAGTAAACATACAAAAATACATTCTTAGTATTTTTCATAGCAGAAGGATTAATTTTCTTTGAAATATTACAGAATGTCAGGAGTTGGAAGGGACCTTGAAAGATCATCTAGTCCAACCCCCCTGCCTAAGCAGGATCATTTAGCTTAGATCACAAATGTCACTTAAATATTCCTGCCCTCTTTGCCCTGCCTTCCCTTCAGTATAATGACTGTTATTGGGGAAGATGCCTTCTGGCATCAAAACATGGGCTCTGTGCATCCGTCTGTTCAAGAGACCCTGGAGTCACGCTAAATAGTGACTCAGGACACAGAGTGAGATGTCCTTGAGGTGCTGTCTGATAAGCCAGCTCTGATGCTTTTGTCATGGTTTGTGATCCCTGGTCACACTTTGCTCTGCCTCCTGAGGGGCCTAATCTTTGTCCTCTGGAAAATGGAGACGCAGTCAGAAATAATTGCTCTGCTCTCACCAAGAATTAACATACCATAAGGGTGTCCTTTGATTCTCCTTAGTAAAGGTACCCTTCCTACAAGTTTCTGCCCTCTGTGGAGAGAATAATGTTCTTGGTCACCCTACTACCATGATCCTTCCATCTCAGACCTGCAAAGTCCTCTCAGATGCCTTAGCCAGCACTTGTTTCCTCTTAGTCACCCAGTCCTGCAAGGACTCTTAAATCATGTCTCTTCTGGTCTCACCTGATGAGAGACAGGGGGTACTCATATTCACATGTGTGTGCTGAGGAGCAGTCCATAAGCAACTTCTTCTGTGGAGAAATTTTGCATCACTAAGATGTGCCAAACTGCTTTTAAAACAGTTCAGGGTGCTTTATAGTCAAAACTCTTACCACAGGAAGAGCAGTGTGGGAGTCCAGCTCCTCTGGATCTTGGTCAAATCATAGGAAGGATTTTCTCAGACCTCAGCTGAGAAATATTTTGCAGATGCTGCTCAACGAAGGCATCTGGACCAAGGAAGATAATTAAACCAGGACAGAAACAAAGACAATCTCCTTCCATAACCCAAAGAAGATTTGACCAATTGGGTCCTTTTGTTTGCATCAGCTAAACATTCGTGCACAGAAATCCAATGGTTAGAATAAATATTTGGTGCCTACTTGGTAATATTCACGAAATGCATTTACTTGTTTAGATTTTTCCGAATCTGCATACCTAAACTTTAAGCATATGTGCAATCAGCTTCAAATTTTCCAAACAAAAATAGATCAAGAAAGGGGGGAAAAATAGCATCTGCTCCTCAGCTAATCAAACCACCCAGGGAGATTGTCCGTAAACACTGCAACTACCAGGTCCCTCATGCTGTTCCTTATTCTTTACATGTCACATTGCGTAATGGCAGTTAACTGAAAGCAGATCATTGGAGATGGCTAAAAAAGTAATTTTCAACCCCGATACAGCAATCCCAGGTTTTACTGTAGTGTCATACTGCATAGTGGTCCACTTAAGATGACTTGGGTGGTAGCTGAAGTCCATGTGAATGAGTTTGGCCCTTTGGAAATCACCAAAGTCATGTCCAGTTGCTGCAGGTGAGGTGAGAATGACACTCATTTACACCAGCTGAGCACCTGGCTCAAAAGCAGTTGTCAAGAAACCACCAACCCTCCCCCCTAAACCCACTATGCCTGCACAGAGGTAAGCACTGTCTCACTGTTAACTGCCTCTAGATTTGTGTTGCTACAGAGATGGCATGTGGGGTGGGGGGTGCCTCGGGGCTGCCTTGTGTCAGACACAGCCAGATTCAACATCCCCACCACAGGGAACAGTTGAGCCCCTCAGTCATGGCTCAGTGCTTTGGGGAAAGCTTGGGTAAGAAAGGCCAGAGCACTCCTGAGGAGTGATGGTGGTGAGAAGCAGCTTTCAGGGTATCAAGGCAAGAGAAGGAGAAGAAAAAGCAGGAAAAGGTGCTCCAGGCATGAGGGCAGGACCCCTTGCAGACCCTGGAAACTCTTTGGTGGGGTTGGGAATGAAAGAGTGAAGGTAAAAGGAGGATTGGAAAGGTTGAAGGTGTTTCACATTTTCTGCCTTTGTTTCTCATCATCTAACTGTATTTTAATTGGCAATAAATAAATTTAATTTTCCCCAAGTCAAGTCTGTTTTGTTCATGAGAGTAATGCGTGAGCCATCTCTCTACATTCATCTTGACCCATGAGCTTTCCCAGCTTATTTTGCCTCCTCTGTCCTGCTGAAGAGGAGAGAGTGGCTCAGTGAGCATCTGGCCGAAGCCAACCAGTCACAGAAGGAAAGTCATGATAGCACGAAATTAGAGGATTTGGAATATCAGGAGGTGATCTATGGCTATATGATATATTTTATATTGAAGAAACTGAGGCAAACCATCCAGCATATGTGTAAGCTTCTGCCCTGTGCTGAACAAAATGCCAGCTTTTCCTGGCATGCCTACTTATCCCATAACAGGAGTTTCCTGTCATCTTGTTAAATGAGTGCTTGTGCATGTTGAAAAAGAAAAGGTGACTTCTATCTGTGCTGTTAGTATGACATTTTGAGGGGTTTTAGGGGATAGAGTAATAATACTTTGAAATATAAAATATTAGAGTATATGCTTAATATCATATGCTACTTAGAATTCTCATGGGGGCCTAATGGGAAAATGAGATTAAGAATCATGCCAATGGAGCAAAAGTTGAGGAAGAAGAGTGCTATGAAGCCTTGCTGTTTCATCCATTACAACTTAATCCTTCCAACAGCCACTGTATGAACTGTTGATTTTTGGTTGTTTTCTCCTTATTTTTACTCAGCGTGCAGGGATCTGTCATGTTCTCATACAATGCAAAACAGTCTGTCATCTGCAAGATATGCTTTTCCCTTGAGTGGTCTTTCAGACAGACATGTTGTCGTGTTAAAATCAGCAATGGGAAAGAAATAGTCCTATCTTACACTGGAAAGACTCAGCGTGAGCAGGATGGAACATAGTTGGGGTAGAGCTAATGCGTATTTTCCCAGTATAAATGTCGCTGGATCTGCTAGTCAGAAGAAAGCCTGTGCCAGTAATGGTGACAGAAAGAGACAAAAGCTGCTGCCTGGGGAGGGGAGGAGTTGATTTTCTTTCTCGTACCTAGGGCACACGGTGCCAGCTGTATCTCAACAGCTCTGAATCTGTGTATGTCACCATTAGTGCACAGGACACCACTGTGCCCCTTCACAATCCCATTTCCACAAGACCAAGATGTGCCATTCTGTGCTTTCTAATATGTGAGGTGCGGGGGGAATTTGTACCTAAACAAACTGTTTTGGAGTTGAACCATCAAGTCACTCCTTGAATCACAATATGCTGTAACACACTGAGGAGCTTGCTGTAAGATTTTTCACCCCACACACACTGTTAATGCCATTCCATGTTCTAACTGTAAGCAGAGCTTAAAGCAGTAGCCAAGATGTATAGAGAAATTACTTCAGATTTATTTACAGAGACTCGTTTGTGTTGAACTAGCAGTTTTCTATTGTGTCAGCAAGTCTCTATTGCATTTATTTGTTACTGTGACATTAGGCAAGAGTACAATCCTATTAAACCTGTACATTACATTTCACAGAATTGTAAGCCTTTTCTATTTCACAGAATGAGAAGAAATATGAATTCCTACTACTGAAAATTCCTGATACAGCAGTCAAGAATAAAAATACAGTCACTGTCAGAGTAGGAGTTTGATTTTTTTTCCATTCTTTTTTTTTTTTAAACCTGTATGTTTTGTAATAACTTTATTCCCAGAATAAAAGATAAGGAAGACACTAAGACTATTATTGATAGAGAATTGGAGGCAAAAATTATCACTCTGTTCTCTACAGCTGGCATTGTATTTAGGAAGGAGTTTATTTGAGTTTACACTCTCTTTTGCAGTTTGACCATTGGAACAAGGTCTTAAAAATCATCTGTTAAAATGATTTTTAAATTGCAGGGTTTAAAATTGCAGTTCTTTCTCAACACATGACAGGCAAGAGCCTCTGAGCAAGTAAATGGTTGGTTGCATGACGATGGCCCTGGGATGTTGCAGGTGTTCTCAAGGCCTTGCTCTTACTGATCCCACAAAAACTCTGGCTGGGGAGATGCCTCAGTGCATCATGAGGTAGCAAAAGGCACCCAGGAATGGTTAAAGAAGGTATGTTTGTCTTCTTAGTGTCTTCAAATGGTTAAAGATTTGCAGCAGCAGTGCAGACCCTTTGAAAATTCCATACAAGCCAATGACCACATGGCACAGACTAACTTGCTGCTGACTTGTGGTGAGTACCATAGGCATAGGTGACAGATGATGAATTGAAAGCCAGTGTTTGGTGGAACAAGAATTTAGTCTTGTGACACTTTATCTCGTTTGGGGTATAAATGGATGAAAAATAGTATTGGTTTGTGAAAATTCCTTCTAAAAAAAGGAGGGGATGTGGAAATAGATGTGAAAGTCTCTACTGCTGTGTTGAGAGTGCATGAGATCAGAGTCTATATATGCTGCTTTCGCTCTGCTAGCTTTATTAATTTATTATTTTTAATTAATATGATGGATTAACTGGAAATGATAAAGAATTGAGAACTTGACTTTCACTGAAGACAGAGGGCTGTGCTCCTGCTTCAGTCTCAGAGAAGAACCCAACTGATTTTAGTTCATGTTTACACCACAGTGGTGTAACTTTGCACAAATCCTTTTCTCCTGCACATCCATTTAATTTTTCATAAAAAGAGATGATAATGCCTTCTCCTTTCAGAGATATTTTGTAAGGGTGGGGTTTGTGAGACACTTCAATATTAATATCACAGAATCATAGACTATCCTTAGCTGGAAGGGACACATAAGGACCATCAAGTCCAACTCCTGGCTCCACACAGGGACAGACAAGTCAGAGCATGGGACTGAGTGCATCATCCAGATGCTTCTTGAACTCAATCAAGCTTGGTGCTGTGACCACTCCCCTGGGGAGCCTGTTCCAGTCCCTGACCATCCACCTTATTAATCCCATTTGATTTCTGGGATTGAAAACCTATTTGCAAAAAGATTGCAAGGTTTGATTATAAGAGCTGTTCAAGTACTTTTATATTGACTCTTTTATTTGCTACTATATGAAAGTTGTTAGTAATTTCACTTTACCAACAATTTCTAGCCTATGATACACACAGGTTCAAGGTTAAGTTATAATGAATTTTCTTTTCAAAAAGTGATTGTTCTAAATTTTTACGTGAACTTCTGCATGTGAGGCTGTCTACAGTGGCAGGAATTTTCTGGGCACATTCTCAGCTGTCATAGAACTACATACCTCTGTGAGACTGCACTGATTTACACCAGCTGAGGATTTACCCTGTTGTTTCTGTGTTAATAATAATTTTACCTGAAGTTACATTAATTTTAAATAATAACAAAGCTATTTATTTTCTGCCATGGTATCTGGCAACACCTGCATATTTCCATTTTTATCTCGAGGTTTATCATGCTAATGTTTTTACAGAACTGGTGACTCAATTTGGTTATCTTTCTCTTTTATTTTTTAATGAGTAAATCATTATGCAAACTGAAATGATTGAATGTGTGTTTTCCTTATTATTGATTTTAATCCTTTTCAAATGCTTAGACAGTTTTGAATTTTAAATCCCATATGGAATAAGCAGTTATATCATCATATGATTTATTTGTAAACATATATGCTGTGAATCATATGTACTAACATGATAATTGTTTCCATATATTTGAATAGTTCAGATATTAAATGACATTCAAAATCTTACCCGGTGGCAAAGTTGTAGGTACGGGCAGTTCTGTAATAGCTAAGCAAGACTTACAAGAGCTTCCCGTGAAAAGCTAAGATGACTTTTATTTTATTTTATTTTATTTTTCTGGCACTTCTTGAGGTAGTTGGTATTCTTTTTTATTTTGGCCAACTGTTTGCATAAAACAAGGTTTGTTTTTCTGCTTCTAAAGGAAGATTTTTATCCATCCTGACTCCTTAATGCAATGTAAAACTGTCCAGGGTAATACTAGAGTCTGGCTGAGGTGGATTTCCTTGGACAAAAGTTTCCTGTGGCAGTGTAAGTGTAGAGGCCACTGCAAAGGAGAGATGGGGAGAGAAGTGGGGTCTTCAGGGCAGGCCAACAATCCTGGCATTTCTATGGCAGCCTGGTGAGGCTTGCACACCTAAGACAGGATCAAGAGACTTGTCTAGGCCACAGGCATATTTTCTCAAGCTCTTAAGCAATCCAGCATCACCAAGGTCAGAAGGCAAATTTTAGACTGCTTTCTCCAGGGTGAGTGAAGAAAGAGAAGGCCGGTTCTCTGGTAATAGGCCAGTCTTCTGGCTGAGGTTGGAAAGTGCTTCTCATCACTTTTTAAGAAGTGAGTCATGGTTGCACATACACAACATGAGACACATGAAAGATGCCAGTTTCACCAAGACTCTGAGTGTTTGATCTTTTCAGCTTCAGTCATCTCTAGCTTAACGAGAACTTTGGAACTGGGAAAGTACTTAGTGTGTGTGAGTGCACGTAGGCTGTCAATCTGTGTTTAAAAACTCAAGGATGTATCTCAACAGTGTATTTCCCATTCAGAGTAGTAGTTTATATGAATAGCACCATCAGTATTGGATACCATCTGTAGATGGCAGCTCATAAGAATGAGATGCCCTAATGTGGCCCTCAGTGTCGTGGATCTTTAAGTCTTTTTTTTTTTTTTCCGTGGTTTATCACCATTAAATGGTTTGATTGGGATAGGTTATTGAAATCTGCTGATGGTGAATCAATAAGATATGTTTAAAGTTCCATCTAGAATAAATCTATGGATGGTTGGTCTTTTATAATGTTTCAAATCCAGACTCAGAGCACAGATATACATTTGTGTTTGCCTAGTCTGTCATCTATTGCTCCACTCCAACCATTTGGTTTATTTTTTAAATGCTTTGAATATGTTGATGTTTTTTAAAGAGTAGTTGGGGGTGGGGTGGGGGGGGGTGTTGGTGTTGGTTGGGTTTTTTGTTGTTGTTTTGTGGTGGTTTGGTTGGGTTTTGTGTGTGTGTGTGTAAATATAACAAACTAAATGGTAAATATATTTCAGTGTAACTTGAAAAAAATACCTGAAAAACTGTGTTACTTTTCAAGGAAAACCTTGTGTTTTCTAGAAAGTCAAATCCTGTAGGAAAATAGCAACAAATAGAGAAATATAATGCAGTGTGTAGGGGGCCTCTGGGAGGTGGCTGGCTGTACTTTAAGCTGTACATACAATAACAAAAGTAACACTGTTTCAAGAGGCTTTGCAGATACTAGCTGAAAGATAGATAATCCAGGATTTGTAGGAGAGAAAATATCTTTGGTACAGCAGTGTAATAAAGCCAATTAATATATGTGAATGTTAAAATATGTTAAAATAGTTCATTAGGAAGTATTCAGTTTCCACTGCTTAAAAAGGAACAGCAGATGACTTTGCTGAGATTTGTAAAATAAAAATACATCCCCTTAGATTTTAGTAAAAAATCATTGGTTTAAAAGAAAAGCTAGCATTAAAAAAACCCAAAAAACCAAAAAAACCAACCCCAAACAAAAAACCAAACCCTCAGAACCTTTTATCTGATCATTACTATGTATTGGTCATCTGTAAAAGATCAACTTTTGCTAATATTTTTATGCAATAGCCCTTGAGATCCAGCAGTAATGCTTCAGTTCAGAAACCACTTTGTGGTGACAGCTGGCAAACACCTTCCTTCTTAGTGTCAGTCCCAGTGATACACTTGGAACATATGCTAGAAGATGAAACAAACATTGTGTGGACAGCTCAGAAAACTCCCAGTGTGTAATTTATTTTCCAAGATGAATTCAATTTGTTTGCTACATCAGAAAAAAGAAAAAAAAAATCACAAAAAAGAATAGCGTGAAACACAAAAGAAGTGGCCAACAATTGCAATTTGGAAACAGTGTAATTCCTCGGCTTATTGCTCTGAAAATTGTTCTTTTATGACTATCAGCAGTCTCTGAGACATCACTGTAAATTTTCTGAGATGAATGATTCTGAGCGACTATAGTCTAAAGGGGAGAATGATCTAGGTTGGTATAAGGATGAGGTGGCATCAAAAAGGCCCAGAAGGCTGCAAAGGTTAAAATGATCTGTTGTACAACCACAGATCTACTCACCCTAAACTAGCTCTCAGAACGTCAGCATTCTTTAGTTTTCTTCTTCATTTTTTTTTCCTTTTTCCTTTTCTTTACAGCTTACTAGCATTCTAGGGTTGGACTCAGTGATCTTAAAGGTCTTTTCCAACCGAGGTGATTCTATGATTCTTTTCTCATTGTTTTAAAAAGCCCAGTGAAAGTTTTGTAAACACTAACACATGCAAGAGTTTTCCAAAATGATTCCTGTTATGTGACTATAGTGTCAGAAGGAAAGTATAGAGTGGATCACTGGACTAATGTCTGCGCCACAGATAGCACCCTCACAGGCCCCGTGGGCCTGCTCCAAGGACACCAGAGGATTTCCTATGCTTGCCACCTCTGTCCAGAGATAGTCCTTTTTAAGGCGCTGCGACTTAATGTTCAAGATCCACATTCACTGCTGTGTGATTCTAAGATGTATTCTCCCTCCTTTATTTATAGTAATCCAAAATACATGTGTGCATATATATGTGTGTGTATATAAAATATATAAATATTATTAATTGTAAAATGCTCTGTAGATGCGTTTCAAGGTTTAGAATTCCCAAATAAAACAATATTCCCAACAGCATTTTCCTAGTTTAAAATTATTCATATGTGTTCCCCAGAGTACTGGGAAAGCAGATAGCAGAGGCTTTTTATACACAGCGTATAATTGACAAAATCAGGTTCCTGGCATGCAGATGAGAAGTTGTCCCATTTCTGCTGGATGCACTTTCAGAAAAGTTATGAGACATTCTTTGATTCACTGCGGGCAGTGCCTTGGGAAGAGCTGGGGTAATTTTGGGGAGAGAAGAGACTGGTGTTTCAGGAAAAGTGATTACTCGGTATCCGGAGATCATCTGGGAACCAAGCAAAGGAGTGTATGCGTGGTGTGAGGTCAAGTGTCCCCACTGTTCCTTCTAGTCTGTCTCTCAATAGCTAACCAGTTGTTCTGCAGGCTCTGCCTTTATAACAGAGACAAGAACAGAGGAAGGTTTTAAGCGAGCGTTGCTCCGATGCTCACACTTGCCCCTGCTGAATTAATAGATGTTTAACTACTGCTTCTGAAAAATGCTGCTTACTTTTTCTTACCTCTTCTGCCCTCTGAGGGATAAGAAAAACAGCCCCCCACCCACCTCCCTGCACCCCACGAGGAGGGATGAGTCCCCTTGCTGGGGAAGTGTTGGCAGGTGAATGTCATCAAACGTGTGGAAGGTTTAGGCTGGGAGCCTGCCTTGCACGGTGCCCTAGCTACCAACTGCTAGCTTTGCCTCCAAGGCCCACCTCTGAGGGGCTGAGCCAGGCTATGCTTAGGTCGTTGTAGGTTTTAAAAGGGAGATTCCTACATTTGCAGTCTTCTAACACTGGGTCTGTTGTTGTGGAGAGACAATGAGCTGTGAATAGAACTATTTAATAATTTCTGTCGAAAAATTTGGGGGCACTGTGGCTTAAGTAGTTGGGGGATTACTTTGCTTTTATTTTTCTGGAAAATGTTTGGAGAACAGACATGAATACTATTTGGTAAATTTTTTTCCTCCCTTGAACACCACTCTCTAGGTTCATTTTTTTGGAGCATTACCTCATATAGTTTTCATAAACAAATTTGGGGAGGTAGAAGTTCAGATGTTGTTGTTGGAAAATACAGTTTCCTTTTTGCAAGACCTTATTCTAAATTATTATCTGTATTATCTCTTTGAGAAGTTGTCATCCTAAAGTCCTTGGGCACACAGAAGCCTTCCAGAACCCGGGAAGATAGTATTTCTTGTGTTTAGTAGCCCTAATGGACTTTTCTTCTAGGTACACATCTAATTATTCTTCTAACACTTTAATTCTTTTTGGCTCCAAAATTTCCTGCAGTGATAAGTTCCATATTTTAATTACACGTTAAATGAGAAAGTGTTTCCTTCTGTTAACTTCAAACAGGCTGCAATGATTTCATGTCCTTACAGAATGAGAAATAATGATAATTGTTACCTATTTGTTGTCTCCATGACATTTGCTGTATGCTTTACTTTTCTCATACCCTCATTTATTCCTTCCTGAAGCGGTAGAGTCCTAATCTGTTCTGACACAGAAGGTCTACCACATTGCTGATTAGCTGCATCGTCCCTCTCTTTCTTGGAGACAGAAGGCCATGCTGAAGTCTGTTAACAAGATCCCTGCATTGTTGGGCTCCATGCTAAGCTTTGAGTGGGAAGTAGAAACAACTCCTCTGATTTCAAGTGCTTTGATGCCACATGAGGCATCCTGTGTGTGCTTTCTCCTTACCTTTTAAATTTTAATGCATTAGTGGAGCAGAGTATTCGCAATTGGTCAAAGAGAGCGCAGGTCTGATTCATACACACCTGTCTGAACAGTGAGGGAACAGCCACCTCCTGCAACCACAGTGGCTTTCCACCCAACATCAAGGGAATCCTGACGATGACCACATTGCAATAATCGAGTCTGCGGTGAGCGTATGTGACCAAGTGTTGGTTTGTGTCGGATATTGTGTGCCAGAACGCTTAGTTTTAAGATGACGTTTGAGTGAGAAGGTGTGTGAAAGGAGAGAGGGAGATCAGTATCAAGGAGCAGTAGGAACCTTGGGGAGCTTTCCCTGCACAGTAAGAACCTGGCTGGAGGTCCATTTGGGTCTGGCTGCCTGATGGAGTGCCCAGCCTCCAGTTGCACACCCGTGGTGTGCTGTGTCCCAACAACACCTTGCACTAAGTGACTGCCAGAGCACACGAGAGCTGAATGATGAGCAGTGGGCTTCAACAGGAAGAACAACTGCAAAAAAAAAAGGAAAGAGATATAAGACCAAACAAACACAGATATCTTCACCAGCACAGCCTTCTTCAGAGCAGATTTTCTGTTTGATTAAAAAAAAAAAAAGTGTCTTTTTATTATAGTTGTAAGTTTGAGACAAAAAGTAAAAATGCATGGAAGCAAAGAAAGCTGGGGAGTGCTTCCTCTTAAAGGGGTGTTTTTAAGAATTGTATTCATAGATACATTATTCTCTAGTTGTACGTTACTCAGTGACTTCATAGCTAATGTTGATATTGTGATTCCTAAGTTCAAGTGGTCAAGAATTCAGTGCATTTTCTGCTGTGCCCTTGCAGCAAAATAGAAACGTTGGTTCAAATATTTCTTTGGGAAAGCTCATAAATAATACATGAATCATCATGTATTCAAGTATTTTCCAATCATGTTGGGGGGGAGCAGAAGGAAATGAGGAGGGAAAGTAGGGAGAAAAATAAAAAAATAGCAAGTCAGGTGATCGCTTTAATTTTAATTAGGGAAAATTGAGAACTTTATTAAAATCAGAATTTTCTGTTCTAATGCTTAATTTTTATTTGGGGCAGACCTTTTGTCTTGATCTACAGCAGTGAAATGGACCTACTTCACATCTCCTTACTTTACCACACTGATCATTAGTCAGACTAGAAAATGTACTTGCCTAAAAAGTTTGACTGACTAAAAAGGTGAAGGATTGAGCCCATGGACTGAGACAACTGCCTACATTTGGTATTGTTTCCCTGGAGTCGTGGTTGTTTGTACTTCTGCATTGTATTTAATTTCTCCAGCCCACACAGCAGACTAGACAGACAAAAGAAAGTGATCTGCAAGAATGCCATTGTCTAAGGAAAAATACTGTAGGTCTGCCCTCTTCTGGGCAGTAGGGCTCCAGAGCCTGCTGTGACAGGAGATTTTTGGTTTCCCTCATAGTCTTTTACAGTCAGTTGTGTAAGATTTGAGGGCCTGTAAGCTGTTGAGTAATCGTGGGTACCACAAATGAGATCCCATGAACACTGCTACCTCCTTCTGTCTGTTCTCCCTGTTATCTCGGACTGTGGGGCTGGTTTTCCCAAATCTACTAGAAAATAATATTACAAAAATTATAATATCAGAAAATAAGTCAGGAATTGTATATACAAAGTCACCAGCTCTTAAGCTTGCTGGGAAAAAGACAAGCCCTCCTTCACTGTGAACTCCTGTGGTGCTTGGAGTGCTCCTGAGGAAATGCTTTAGGTCATGGCTAACGCAAATCCCAATCTCTCCATGTGTTGCAGGTCCTGCACTGTAAACCCGACCTTGAATGTCATAGCACAGATATCTTCTCACAGGTAACAGATAAGCCCGGGTCAGAACGAAAGGATGAGAAAGAAAATAAAAACAACAACCAAAAAAAGGAAATCTCAATTTAAAGGTTTATCATAAGGAAATAATTTCTTTAATTATGATGTGCAGTTTCACCAATTTATACCCAACTGCATACAGACTGAGAATTTGGTCAAAGCCAAGAGAAGTTAACTCTTCTTGTCTCTTCCATGGGTAAGTGAACACAAAACCATTTCACTGCCTTGTTACTCTGGATCCTTTACTCAGTCACTTGATACATTTAGATTTTCACTTGCAGCCATTTTAAGCTCTTGGTGATTTAGTAAACATAAAGGGTGTTTTTGTGAACATTCCTGCTTGAGACCACCAGGCACTGGGGCCACCTGGACCCAGACACATTTGCATGGCTCTGTGATAGATTTAGGGTGCAGCCCATGCTGTGAGATGGCATGGTCGACCTGCCTGGGTTTGCTTGGAGGGACATTGTTTGAGGCCTGATTGCTGGATTAGCCCAGCATCTGTGAAGGGATGCTTGGCATTCCAAATCATGGTCTCACATCTTGTTATAATCTACCTTACTTCTGCATGCGTTGTGAAGACTTGGCAGTTTTCTTCTCACCAAGACGGTGTTTGTGTATCAGACCTCTGATGATGGATACGAACGTCTGGAACTAAGAACATTCCCACCCCTCATTTTGCTTTTGTGAAGCTCAGTTTTCATGGTTGCTTTCCAAAAAGACAATTTGCATATTTCATCCATTGTTAGTAAACAGATTATAAGGCACTCATTTGTGTGCTAAATCACAGCAAACTGCGCTGTGTGAATCTGATTCTCATCTCCCCTTCATTCTAGCCTGGCTTAACTCCATTGATTCCAGTGGAATTACTGCTGATTTATGCTGTGAAAGTGAGAGGAGAATCCAGTGAGCAAATTTCCCCTCTGCACATGAGTGTAGAAGTCCAGATTTACCATTGTGAATCTCTTCCAATATTGTGCTGGCTTAACTTCATTTGAATTACTTCACTGGAATGCTACTGCAGTGAATCAGGACCAGGATTCATATAATTCTATCTTCCCAATTTTTTTTCCTTCCATGTATATTTCCCCACGTTAAGATTGAACTTCTCTTTGCCTCAAAGATATCTTGCATACGACTCTGTAAGGAGACACTTTTTTTTTCTAAATCAAAAGATCAGTTCAACAGCAAATGGTTACTACAAATGAGAATTCCAACACAACTAATCTTAATTTCTGATTACATCATTGTATTATCAAAATAGCTACAGTAAAAAGACTGGAGAGAAATTACAGATATAGCGTGCACTATAATTACTAAATGCTTTTGCTGTAACACAGCTTTGGTAATGATGTGAAAATGCCGCTCTGCCTGTCCTTTTATCAAGAAGAGATAGCATAATGTAGTTAAATATGTGATAACTGGTTACTCACACATGCCTGTATCTAGCCCTAGCAACACAAAACTTAGTTTTCAGCAGTCTCTTCTAGTTTTTGTATCTTTAGATATTTGTTGCAAATCTAATCTTAAAATGTATTTTAAAATAAAATATAACAAAAATCAGTCCAACTTTTTAAAATGCTGGTGAAATATACCCACAGACTGATGAATGCCACACTGAAATCAATACAAGAAGCTGGCAAGAGTAACTCCAAACTTCCTATGTTATGAATCTTTGGCAGAATGGAGAGTTTTCTGTTTGTATGAGCAAATGATACAGTTTTGTGTCATGCTTTTTGCACTTACTCAAGGCAACTTAAAAATTAATATTGATGTGAAAAGTTTTTGCCTCAACCCAGGTTCCTTAAGTTCAGTAGTGGGATTTACACACTTGGCAAATCAGCAGGACTTGCACTCCTAAATTACTGAAGTGCTTTTTTTTGTTGTTATCTCCACCTCTGTTTGCCATATACCCTTCATATAACATGTAACATTAAAATCAGCTTGGTGATTGTGTTTCTGCAGCTGACTTCAATGGAAAACAAGCTATCCCATGTCAAAGGCTCCCTCAATTTCTCCTCTGTGAGGAGAGTCCCTGTGAAGATGGTAGGAAAATGCCAGCTGAGAGTAATGATGGGTGGCTTCAACATGCTGCAGTTATAGTCAACTGGACACAGGGCCAAGTATTGCTCCACACATCTGGATGCAGCTGTGAGGCACAGTTACCTGAATCCATGATTTTAAACATTCATAGACCAGTAGCTTTTCAGGTCCCTCTTTCCTGTGAAAAAAAAAAAAACCCTAACTGCAGCATAAGAAGTTAAAATGAGACCTCATTAACTTGGCCATTACGACACCTACACTAATGGTTAGAAGAAAATCTGGAGGCAGGGAGACTATGAGCACATTCACACAGAAAAGGAAAAGACCTGAATCTTTTATAACTAAACCATCAAGGCATCGGTTCTGTAGAATGTCAGTGTTAACATTATTACAATGAAAAATAATTAAACTAGAACAATTTTAAAAACAATTTCAACATTCTGTCTGAACACTGCCTAGTGAGTAACTAACAACAATTATTGCCACTTCTTAGTCAAGGTCCACACAACAGAGCTACTGAAAAATTATTTTCATGCAGCCCACTGTAAGAACCACTATACTAAACCCCTCAAACATGTTTCATAGGAGATGTCAATCTGAACACCTTTAATTTAAGTTTCAAATCTGTAATTTCATATGCTAAATAGGAAGAATAAAGATATATTTGAAATGTTAAATACTTTCAAATATTTCTTAATTTAACATGTCAACAGTATTTTAAATACTGCATCATATTTTCAAAGTAATGTGGTTTGTTGAGCTACACCCAAGTTTGTACATTAATATTTTCTCTCCCATGCACTCATAAACACATCTGAATTTGAACACACAAACCATGTTTGTACAGAAATATGGATGGATGGATGGATGGATGGATGGATGGATGGATGGATGGATATCTGGCTCCCTTAATGTCTTGTATAAATAATAGGTTTGTAAAAGGAGTGGAGGAACACAATTAAAATGAAGACCAAATTGTTGCTAAAGAAAATAAACATTTTCTGGTAGACTTACAGCATCAGTTGCAACATGCTGTTAACTGTCTATGTCCAATGCCTGAAAAAAAAAAAATTAAAAAAAGAGAAGTAATATCTCAGCAACATTTGGAAAAGTCTGGGCTGTCTTCTGGTTCATTCCTGGAAGGTGCAGGGCAATGCTGTTCAATTTTTGTCTGCTCCAGGACAGCATCTGTCACATTACAGGACTGGGCCATCAGTGCATACAGAGGATAAGCGAGAAGCAGTCCAAGAGAAATGAAGTTGGTCTAATGCCAATTTTGCAATGATTGAAAGGAATGAGCTACAGTGCAAACACAGAATCAAATGCTAGGAGCTGCCATGGGACAACATAGAAGCTGGAGTGGAGGGTCAACATTTTTACTCCCTCTTTCCTAGCAAAACAGACCAGGCTGTTTAACATGGTCCCTTCCTTCTTGATATATATATATACACACTATCAAAATACCATATTATATTGTCCTCTGAAGTGTTCACTGTACTCCCCCTCGTGCTCCCTCTGTTCCAAGACAAGTTGTAATCAATCTGTCAGATGAATGCAAGCACCTTCTCTCACAGGACTGAATGTTTTAATGAGGATTTTACAAAGGAGAGCAAAGCATGTAACAATGACTATGAAACAAATGACACACAGCACAGTAAATAGGAAGTAGCACAGCAGGGTATTTAAACCACCAAATTTAGTCACCTTCCAGGGTGGTGAGGGATCCCTGGAGTCTTTATCTAGTCAGTGAGGAGGGGGAGCTCCACTGTAGGGCAATCAAAGAAACAAGAAAAAGTCTCCTCATCTATTCTATCACTTGTACTAGAGAAATTGATGTGGGTATTATGAATACTCCTTATAAAGTAGTAATAGGACAACTGCTGTAATGACTGGAATAGGCATCACAGCCCCATATCCAATTGTTTTCCTTCTAAATTGTGGGAGAAACACATTTTGATTCAGAGAGTGGTCCTAGTTAGAGGAGAAAGTGTTGTGAAAAAAACCCACCCTACCTGCCAGTGCTGTGGTGGATTCAAAAATAATAGGCAAGCATAAGAAATCTTCAAAATGCAAACAGTATTTCTAGGTGGAAGAGAAGGTACATCTCGAGGAAGTTCACAATGCTATGACCAAAGATTTGTAATAGATCTATGAGCCCAGGCTTTACACCACAGAACTCAAACATCTTGTAACTTTGATTACGAGATTACATTAAATTGAAACAGAAGGAGCCAGTTTTACACTGGACCAGAAGGAGAAATATTATGATGTGCTCATCACATCCTGTCTTTATCAGAATTGCAGTAACTCTCTGACACAATGCAAGGGAAAGGAAAGGATAAAATCTTTGGGTTTGAGAAGTAAAAAAAGGGCAAGACTGTAAGAGTACAGATGTTGGTCTTGCAACATGACAGAGGGAATTTTTCTCTAGCACTCATGCTTGGGATGTCAGCTAAGTAATAAAACTGGAGTGGAGAAACTGCAGAAAGCAGAGTCTAGTTTGAGGATGTGACAGAAATCATGTAAGGAACAGTTCTCATTGCTGATAACTAATACTGCTAATACTTTAGTGAGAAGCTATGTGACTGCTTATTTCTGCCAACCCTACTTTCCATCCAGGCTACAACACTGGCTGGCGCTTTAATGGCACAATCTGGCCCAAGATAGGCATTGATTCAAAACAGCCAACTCAGAAATGAAATACACTGAAAGAGGAAAATCAAAACAAAACTCCATGTGAAAGGAAAAAGATCCAATCAACTGATGGTCTTTCTGATCCCCAAATGGATGCCAACTGTCCTCAGGCAATGAAATAGCCAATAGATAATTCCAAACTTTGAAAGGTGTCCATATTGCCACTTGGTTAGGCAAGAGAAAAAGAAACAGTGTATTAAAAAAAATAAAAATGGAAGAGGGTAAAAATTTAAAATAAAATACCCAAGCTCTCTGTCAAAAGCCTTTACAAAAACGTCTCTTAAAATAAAATGAACTTTAGGATAGATTTCTATTTGGTCTGCCAAAACCATGTTTACCCACCAGGTCTGTTCCCTGCTTGGCCCAACCTTACTGTTCTGCAAGCAATCCTCGTGGCTCAGGAGAGCCAACAGTGATAACTAATGAAATTGCACTTAGGTGAACTATGACAATGAGCACATGGGGTATGCTCCACAGAGAAATAAAATAAGTGGGGAAATTCATACTTGGCCACCTTGGTTTTGCATGCTTGTGGGGGAAAGAGGCAGAATCATCCACATTTGCAGAGGGAGCGAGCAAGCTTTCCAGATCAACTGGCTCCTTCATGATGAGCGCAGGACACGAGCCAGACATGTCACTCTCACTTGCTGCCTCTTTTATCTCTCGCCACAACTAGGGACTGCAGAGAGGAGATTGTTCTGGCTGGAAGCTGAGGGACACAGGTGGTACCAGCAGCTGCAAGCTCTTTAGCTCTTGTTGGCTCCACTTATTAGAACATGCATTGTATGTTTAATACATTGCATCTCATTGTGTGGGAACATGAGTTGGAGACTGGTGGTGCTGCAGGATGGTCTCTTGTACTGCTGGGGGTGGAAGGGAAGGTGGAGGCTGCTCTTAGTTAGAGATAATTAGATGCTAGATCTCCTGAAGAGAATTTGGTAATTCCACAAGAAAACCAGCTGTCCTTGATTATGTGATATATATATATTAGTCACTGCAAGGTAGCTGTGCTTGTCAGCACTTTTCAAACAGTGCAGTGATATTCTGAAAGTTGAAATATGTAGGGATAAAGTTTTGTGACTGGCTTAGCTTTGAAATAGGCTGATTTTTTTTTTCTTTTTATTTTATTTCCTTATTTTTATATCGCCTGCCATAAGGAGTAAAAGCTATTGGGAGACTTAGGCCAGGTATCTTCCTTTTTTATTTGCTTTTTATATGTAAGCATTACTGTTTTGTTTGGTTTTTTTTTTCTTCTTGCCAAACTTTGTGTGTGACAGTTCTGTTCACCTGTAATGTACCTGGGGGAGGCTCTTCCAGAAGTAGTACGACTTCATTCAGTTTAAGTTATTGAATGCTCTTATTATGTACAATTTTGTCAACATCTGTTGGCAACTCTGGGAGGCTGTTTTCTGTGCTGCTTATTTCTGTTATTGTTTCCAGTTATTAGCTGGAAGATTTTGTTTATTCTAAATGTCTTCCTTATAATCTTCATTTTAAAAACTAGTGATTCCTGATTTGTTATTTTGTTCAAGAAAGGTTTAAAATAGTAATCTAATTAGCTACAGGTCTAGTAATTTGAGGTGTTCAAGTCTCTGGAATATGTTTTGGAGGAAAGAATAATAAAGTGAGGAAGCAGATGGAAAAGGGAGAGAAGTGCACCACTATTGTAGGTGGCTATCACAATAAGCTGATAGTACTCTTTGATAATTTTTTTTTTTTTGTTAGATACATGAAGTGTAGGAAACTGGAATTTCATGTCACAGTTAAGGAAAAATACTGAGTTATAAAGGGAAGATTTGGTTAAAACCTGGAATTAGGTCAGAGCAGGTTAAAGGGAACATTATGATACTTTGCACTCTTAAGAATTGAGCCCTGCAGTTCACACTTAGCCAGGTTTTACTTAACACTTTCTTTGTTGACCATGTCATGAAAGGCACTTTCCCTAGCATTAGGAAAGGAGGCTGAGGAGAAATAACAAACTTGCCAGAGATGTTGTATGGGATTCTTAAGCAATGGAGAGAGAAAGAATGCTACACAAGAGATGAGCAGTAGCACAAAGTGCTTGGTTGTTCACTCAGGAAGCAATACAGACCTCAGATGCTTTTTGCTAGTGCTTATCATCTGATTCTTCTGTATTGTTTCTAGGTGTGTAATGAGCCAATCACATTAATGACTGAGACCCATCAGGCTGATTCTGTGGAAAAGGCAAATACAGTCCTAGGATGTATTGACATCTGAATATAATTCAATGTTCCCAGTAGAAAATCCATACCTGTGTCAAATATTTGAAAATCATTCTAATCTACAGAAACATGTTAAACTTCACTGACAAGATGAAATAACATCCAAGCTTCTGAAATACTTGAACACTGGTGCTCAAGCACCTGTCAAAATAATCATTGACAATTTACTTGGATCGTTTTCTAGATAGAATGATATTATAGGTAAAAATCTGGCTGTTGAACCTAAATATAGCTTAAGCACTTCACTTATCTTGGGGAAAAGTCATATTCATTCTGCAAGTTTTATGTGTGTTCAACTGCTTCCCATTGCTGTCAATTAGAAGGTTGTAAGGAGAAAAGTTCTTCATGAGGCTCAAGGAGAAACTGGTATTTGATATACAACAAAAATAAATTAGCCAAATGAAGTCAAAGTCTTGATGGGGACTGGGAGAGTTTGGGCAGTACCATATAATTTCCCTGTCTTGTAAACAAGACAACACACATACTATGAGCATCAGTCTCCACACGCCTTCTGCTCCCATTAAAACTGCTTTGGGACTATACAGCTTATTTTATTTTGCAATGCAATGTGCAATTGCATAATTCACTGTGGTATAGTTAACAGTGCTGAGATCTGACATATGTCTTTCTCTAGGAAATGTTGAGGAAATAGGATAAACTGTAAGCTTTCAAGTACTGAACAGTCACAATTGTGACCCACCCTTATTATTATAGCACTTCTACTACAATGTATTATCCTCAGTGAGCTAAATGTTTTTCTAGTTCACCACACTAAAGTATACTAAAATGCATGCTGTCAGCCTAGTGTACTTTATGTCCACTGCAGGGAAAAAAAACAAACTCCTGCATAAATTACACTCAGCTTCTTTGACTCACTAACAGGTTTGGTTTGTGTGTGTGTGTTTGTTTAGTATTGTTGCCATGCTAACCAGAAGATAAAAATGCTCATTTACTAACCAGCTTTTCTATTATCTCTCTTTACCCTCTCCAAACATAAGACTGTGACAGAAAAAAGAGAAGGAAGTGTGAAGTACTTTGACTTTTTGCTCAGTGTCAGTGGATCATGCAGTCTATAGAACTAAGCTTTCTGTGTCATATTAACATTTCCTGAGACATTAAGTCAAGTAATTCTGAACACAGCTTGATTACTACATGTAATCAAAGCCAGGCTTGCTGTTTTGGACCAGTTTTTTCCAGCTAGAGTAAGCACTGTTGTTACCAAGTCTTGCTTTTCCTGGTTTTCATCTCATTTATGGGCTGGAAAAACAGAAATGTCATAAGCAACTGGGAAAACTAGGCTAAGCAGAAACTTGTCATGGACTTGGCCTCATTTCACTCACACCCTTTCTCAATATTGCAAATAGACTCCTGAGAGCAAGCATCAATGCTATGCAAATCTAATTGGAAAAGTAGTAAACAGAAACCTACTTGGATAGTTTTCTTGTTGCTTCTAACCCACGAATCCACCTAAATATTGAATCCATTTCACTGCATCTGTTGACTTGTGGAGAAATAGGAAATGAGGAAAAAACAAAGTAAAATAATGCATTTTCTGATGCTCCCAAAACATGACAGGAAATACAAATATGGTAATCCTTAGACAAACGTACCTGCTATCTGTCTGCAATGTCTCTGCATTTCCCTGCGTACTATTCCTGTGCTCTTTTATTCCTATGGAAGATAAAAAATTAGCAGTCTGTAGATCAAGTAATTATAATCATGAGGCCACAGGTTGATAGGGCCTATGGAGAAATGTCTACCTTTAAAAATGTAAGTATAATTACTATATTATGCCTTGGAATAAATGGGAGAGAGGGGGAGCTGTGGACTTCTGTCATGGCTATTGAATAAAAACGAGGAGGAAAGGAAACATCACCAGTTAAGGCAGAAGTTAAGCAAAATGAAGATTTAAAATAACTGTGGGTCAGATCCTTTCATGTGCAAGGCTAACTGATTCTGCATCTCCATGCCATTCCCAGATAAGAAGCATTATCTGTGCTGCTGGCGTAAGCATCAGCTTGCCCACAGATACAAATAATTCAGCATTGGGGTGAAAGCTTGTCTCCCCACCTCCTTTACCCTGCAGCTCTCTGGAACCACTTAAGGTCTGAGCAAGAGGCTTACATTTGATCCCCAAAAGTCTGTACTGTAAAGATAAGCTGGTTAGTTTTCTTTCATCTGTATAGTTGTCCATCCTAATTTTCCTAATTTGTGTCAAGCCCTATTTCTTGTCTGGGAAGAGAATGAGGATATTTTACATAGTTAGTTGGTTTAGAAACTCTTACTTGTTTGCCCCTTCCTGGGGGTGGCTTCCCTAAATCTGACCTGTCTGCAAGAGGTAATTCAGAGACAGTTTTCCCCATGTAAAATGCATGAAGAAGCTTCCTTGCTTCTGCAGGATGCTGCTGCTGCAGTTATCAGCTTGCTCAAATGAAGTTTACAACCTGTTGCTGTGTTTTCAGGCATTAAATGCATCCTTAGGAAACCTGCAACCCACAAGGATATCCTGACTTGAAACTGTCCGCTCTGATACCTGTAGCCTTGGCTGCCTGCTCAGAAGCAAGGAGGGTACCAAGGAAGCTGAAGCAACTGAACAAAAGTTGGAACCTGGCATAAATTCCCCTAGACACAAGTGTAATTTGAGCTTCTCCTAAATCATGGCACCCCTGTGGGTTAGATGTATAAAAATACCATAATTTGGGAAATACAGCGATGCTAGCTTTGGAAAGTAAGGAGAAGAATTTACATGATGTCATACTAGAAATACCTAAGTGCTGCTGTTAATTTTATTACTTCTTTCTTCTGACTTGTTGGGTAAGTTTAGACAAGGCATGTAACATGCCGAGGCCTCTGTTTACTCATTAGTGGAGCGGGTACAGTAATACTACCTACCTTAGAAGTTATATGATTGAAGCTTAATTAATGCTGAGATCTCTGTTGAAAGATACTACAGAACTGCAACACACCTAGTATAGTATTACAGTTTTAAAATTTTATTATACCTACCTAACCTCTACACTTTGTCATCATGCTTTCTTAGTATTTATTTCGCAATAGCAACTCGAGGACTTTCAAAATGGGGTGGGGGAGAGGGGGAAGAAAGTCATGTAGCAATAAAGAAGGAATAACGTGATAGTAGAAACACTCCCCTGTGGTGAATTCCAGTCGGACACGGAGCCTTTCGAGGTGGGGTTTATGTGGGATGTGAGCAGTACATAGCTCCTAGAGATGAGGAAAGATTTGTCGCACTGTGCTGCCTGTTCATGCAAGCACAAGACCACAGACTGTGCCATAAACTAAAAGCTCAGCTTTGTCTGGGATGTAAATGCTCACAAGAGAGTTTGGTTTTGGATACTCCCAAAAAATGCCAAGTCATCGATTGTTGCAGGCAGTAGCTTGAGACCTGCACTCATTTTTGTCTTCGTCACATGGAACAGAGAGCAGAGCGACAAGGAAACCTATCAAATATTTGGAGGAGAAAATAAATGTAGTGGGTAACTGGACTCAGAAAGGTGAAATTTTGGGCCACTTCTGTTCTAAGTTTAAGACTATTGGTCGTTTCTTTTAAAATCTGAAAAAAGGAGGAAGCTTTACACCACATGATTATTTTCTTTCCTGATGGGTCTGGAGGTCTACCAGTGTTGGATCAGCTAAACCTGGGCTTGGCCAAGCATTTCACTGCCTGAAGGCCTGATCCTAAGCATCACACCCCGTTGCCTCCTCCATTAGAGGAAAAGGCCCATTCTCCAGCAAGCATGGGAGGGTGCGCTGATGGGTGTAAATGCCAGTGGATGATGGGCAGAGTCACCTACTGCAGCTGTGATCGTGGAGAAAGGTCTCCATATGATTTACCCTTCACTTGGCATCTTTGCTTGAGAAGAATTGTGCTCTTGCTTGTCTGACACCTGTAGGACAGCAGATTGCAAGGTAGTGAAAGTTTGTAACTAGGAGGATCCATCACATGAAGAGAAAGTGAAATAGGCAAGTGAAATCCTTCTTGCACTATTGGGAGTAATAAAATTAAATAGTTGCTTAAAACCAAGTAGGAAGGAATATTATTATTCTATTACCAGTATTAATATTTATGTATTATAGAAGGCAAAGCCATCTTGAAAATTAGGTAGTTTGAATTGAACTGGAAGAATTTTCTCATCAATGTCAGAGTAAATTTGGAAGAATAAGTTTGGGAAAAAATTAGACCTCCAGATTTTGGACAGTGTTCTGCTACCAGAAGGAACAGGTGAAGTCAAAACAGATCTCATGTTTTGTCATTTGTCTGGATCTTTGATTTCTGAGATATTTATTTTGTCTACTGATGGTGCACAAGTCAATACAATGTAACTTTTTTTATTGAGTTTGCATTGTACAGACATGGAGCAAACACCTTCCTCTGTGAAATGAGCAAATTTCATATGGAAGTAATGGAGAGGGAATAAACAGAGAACCCCACTGTCATTTTCTTTTCCCCAGTCACTTATAAATTTAAAGATTTCCAGAAACTAGAAATTCATTGCTGCCATTTCTCTCTTTACATCTCTTACTCTTCTACAGTTAGCCTATTAAACCTCTGGTGATAATTTCATGATTAAGCCTCTGATCTGAGACATGGGAGATCTATGTCAAATTTCTGGCCGTGCCACCAACATCCTGTGTGTCCTGGGGCAAACCAATTAATACTTCTGCAATTTCATTCCCTGACTGTAAAATGGAGATGGTACTGCTATTTCCCATCTACAGCGGTACATTACCAAAAACTTTTTTTTCAGCAAAGGTAAAATTTTGGAAGGGAAATTACTCCTGGTTTTTTATCTTCCAACCCTTTAGCTGTGTTAGCGCAAGTGTTTGCAGGATCTGGGAGAGAAAAAAAAATAAAAAAAGCCAGGGACACTTAATACTTAACTTGGATTAGATCACTAAATTGATGTATGCTGAACTAAGGGGATAATGCTGGGGATCCTGGGGTGAAGCAAGAAAGCTTCAGCTCAGCCAAATGGAATGGTACCTCATCTTCTAGTTGCACGAGTTCCACCAGCACAGTTGGTGTTATTTACATCACAGTAGCAAGACAGCCAAATTGATATTGGACTCAAATTGTGCTAGACTCCAGAAATGCAAACATTGGTTAAATTGCTGTTGCTCTGAACAGCTACTGCAGAACTAGGTATGTTGAACAAAGAAAATATCTCTGTTTTCCAACTGGGACAGTGACTACAGACTAATGATGTAATCTGTTAACAGCTGAAATTATGGCAACACTTAGAACTGAAATCAGTTCCTTGCAATCCCAGCTTAGTATTTTTTCTCATAGGACACTCTTTCCTCCCCACCAGCTTAAAGACTGTGTACGTGCTTTAAATGGATTCAAATTACACCTTTAGTGGAATTAGTGGGTGTTTCTGCCAGGAAAATATTAATCTCAATAGATTCTGTCTTGGACAGGGCCTCTATCCCACAAATTCAAATAGTAGTCCAAGTATATGAGGTGGCAAGTCAGAGGAAATAAATCTTCCCTGACCTGTAAAACAGAAGCATTCCCATTCTGCAGGCCAACGCTGCGCTTCCGAGAGGGAAATAGCCATAAGTGCCTTTATCAGGGTGGAAGTTTATGGGTTAAGTTGTCAATAGGTCCCATGTTCCAAATCCTGTGCCCCTGCCACCATCTCTTCATTGACACCAGGGCTTATTCAGTCCCTCTTGCTGCACTGCTGGAGGACGCTCCAGGGCTTCTACAGCAGCAGAGGTTCCACATCTTTCTGTGGGCTTCTCTCTGTGCTTGCCACTGCACACTGGTCCAGGTAGCAGCTGTATGGTGTTTAAGGGACACTAAGACTTGCCCTTCACCCCTCTGAGCATGGCTGTACCTTTCCTAAGGCAGGTTGGCAGAGTCTGCTGGGGTCAAGCAGCTGGGGAGCCAAGGAGAAGGCGATGGGCACCCTGTCTCAGGCCTGCATGTAAAGGTGATAGCTTTGCTCATCACCACCTGTAACTGAAGAAATAGCTTCATCAGCTGATTCCTGACAATTATAGAGCGAGCTCATGGCATCTTCTCCTCTGGTGGAACACTAGAACCTACTTTCATTGTTACTGGTATGTGTGTATAGTTGCTTGCTGTCTGCTAGGGAAGAGAAACTACCCTATTTAGGACACTAATGGTATTATAAGATAGTTTGATGAGGGTGTAATTAGGATAAGTTTGTTGTTGCTTGATGTATCAGCTGGTTTTGATGCTATAAAACACATTTCATGTCCTTGCAGGGAGGGGAAAGGGGAAGAGAGTGGTAGCAGGGAGGCAGGAGGATGGGTAAGGAGGAAAGGGAGCTCATTCAGTACTCGCCCTATCTGCTATTTGGAGTGAATGACAATTTCTTAGAACAGCAAAGCTGGCAGCAGTGCTTTTGCTATCATGGTTTTTACCGTGCTTCTCTGCTCATCTCTCAGCATGACCACTGAAATCTGTGAGATCACACTACGAGCTGTGGTATCCTGTCAGGTTTGAAATTACTTCCGACAGGCTACAAAAACAATTGGGCCCTCACTTTGGCTGCTTTTACACTAGTTGAAGTCTAATTTATAAGATAGATCATTCGCTTCACTGGTTTTGTCCTTGATACTTTTCAAGCTATGGCTGGTGTTGGTGACTTTTGTTTTGCAATTCTTTCATCTTCTGAAGGTTTTTTTGGGTATGTTTTTGCTTTTCCAGCTCACATTCCTGTTTGATAAGCACAACTACTTTATCCAAATGCATTATTTCTGTGCTCGTAGCTAGTTCACTGCTTGTATCGGCTTTGACCTTCACAAAACATCTCAGACTGCCTGAGTTGAGATTTATTTAATACTCTCTAGAAAGCTCATGAGTTACATTTTAATAGTATTTGTTCTACCTCTGTGAGTGAAATAAGAGAAAGCTTCTTTTCCCTTTAGACCACAGGGCAATGTACAATTAATGCTAGGGACAGTTAAAGCATCACACAGTAGTCGTTTAAAGCTGCAGTATTACTCAGTCCTATTAGACCTGTCTAGTTTTAAGCCCACTCTTAGTTATGTAAAACTGGGCATTACATTGAAATCATACTTCATTTCTAGAGAAATACATAGTGAGACTGAGCTTAAATAAGCTAACTGTGATAGTCATTTTGCTCCAAAATGCCTTTGAAAATCTAACTTCAATTCTGGGATGGGGCATAAGATTTAGATATTCTTTATGTAGAAGACGACGATGCTTTCAGTAAAATATGAAAAGTTAAAACTTGCACCTCATTCATCTTTGTCTGGGAACTGAAAATGGCTTGTATTTTAATGACTAGTGAAATATACCTATACCTTGTTTTCCTGGGGATATTACGAATGCTTGGCATGACAGACATTTGGGGTGTGACACCCATGTAGGTAAAACAACTTTGTTGAAGTTAATATTCCATCTAATCTCTACCTTTAGTCCCCTGCTTTTTAAAAATCCAGGGTCCCACCCAAAATCCGCATTGAATTCTTTCTACCTCACATCTTTAAAATATTTTACATGTGGGGAGATCATATTGACTTCTGATCCTGCAAGGATGGACCTCAGATTTAAATGAAACCTCCCAGCAGCCTCCATGCAGCTCTTGGTCTGTGTAAAGCTCGGTGGAAAGAGCACTGTGGTCAAACTCAGGACTGGGAGGTTTCATCCCTCGTCCTCTGTTTGTTTGGTGGTTTTCCAGGGCATAGGACTCAGTTCCACAGAATGCCTCATTGTGTTTGTTGGATTACTGCTGTTGGCTGACACCATTCTAGAGTTTCCCTTTCCCCACCCACAGAACAAAGACTATGTTACCTAACATTTTCATGGACAACTTTTTGATTATAAGAATCACATAACACATAGCTGTTATTAAATGCTGTCCAGATCACGATGTACTTTGTAAAGTGCACTTGGCCTCGCTCTAAAATCAATGGCAAGAGAGAGAAGCTTGAATTTATTCTGTGCTAAAGAACTTTCCTATAACATGACCATTGATTTCAGTATTTAATGGGAGGAAACTCAAAGCAGAGAAGTTGCCATGAAGATGCTGCTTGTTATTTTTGCAAATATGATGCCAATACGCTGTGCCGAGACCATTCCTCTCAGTGGCAAACTTGTTCGCCACGAGGGATGTGAAATTTTTGTTTCCAGGCTTCTCTGTCTATGATCTGTCTGACTGGTTCCAAGGTGACAGACGACTGGGTGGCAGAGTGTGTGATGGATAGCTTGATTATTTTAACAATTAAATATGTAATGAAGAGCTGGAAAGGTTCCATGTAAGTCTCATTTTCACCCTGGTTAAGTATGGTGTGCATAATTAATTTTCAAATTTGAAAAGGCTCCAGCAAGAAAAGAAATGAAAGAAAGTTGAAGAGATAGTGAATATTTTATTAAACGTCACTCATTCAAAACTCATTAATATACATAGTTCAGGTGTAATCATCTCCTATAAAGATAAATGCAGTAGTCCTTATTTTCTTTGCAGACAATCTGGTTTATTGTTGAACAAAATAGATTAATATTGTCTGGGGAATGAACCCAAGCTTGTCTGCTTCTCAGGGAGGCCACCAGAAGGTAAAAAGTCATGACTTTCCTGGTGGAGGTCAAAAGCAGTGCAAATTTGAAAGAGAATTTGTTCTCTGGGTCAATACAGATGTTTCTTTAACAGTAAAGCTGTATTAGTCACTTTTCCTCAGTCACAATGGATTAATCTTGTCTACCTAGAACCACATCAGAGCTCTGACCTAACAAAAAGAGCTTCCTCAGCACTCAGTGAAGTGAAACTGGCACCTTTGGGGAAATTTTGACCAGCCCATCTTAGTCATGTATCTTGTGCACAAACCAGTTGACCTCCTTCTCCCTCTCTGCCCACTGGCAACGTGTGAATAGCCTCATGTTCCCATGCAGGCAAGGTTCATTGTATGCAGCTGGAATCTGGGGACTTGAATCCCAGCGTTGGCCTTTTTCTACTTAAGAACTCTTGTTTCCTGTGCCCATTCTTCAGCTGGATATATTTGCAGACAGTGATTTTCTTATTGGCTTTCCGTGACCATGGTTCACATGGCAGCTAGTTAGAGGAGAAGGGAAATGGCACAACATTCTGTCATAGTTTTGGACTTAGCCCTGATGAAAACTTGGGACATTCATCTTGAAGGAAATGCCATTACTTCAAAATTTATGTGTTCTAAATTACAATATTAAAAACGCTCTCTGTGCTATTTTTTTTTTCTTGTGTTTTCTTACAAAATTTTGGAAGATTTAAAAAATAATAATACACTAAATATTCCATTCCAATGTGTTAAACCAAATCTACCTATTCCTTTTTGGCCTTGTTCAATACTCATCTGCCCTGTTTGAGTTCCATGGGTGGACATCTTGTGATCCTTGCATTTTCCTAAAGGAACTGGGCTACTTTGTCAGACTGAATCCTCCAGATATTTAGATTCAAATGTGAGCTAGTAGGAACTACACCTCCCCACATCATAAAATTAGGACCTTTAAAAACTGTTTTCCTTTCAAAAAAATTAGCAGGGAAATCCTGACTAGTTCTATAACTTAACTTGTGAGCAGTATGATTCATAGTTACAGAATGCTTTGAAGGTATAAAGTGTTATGCAAATGCAAAAAAAATATTATAATTAGAATATTATTAACTATGGGAGGAGAGAAGATTAAACAGCCAGGCTTCCTTACAAAATCTATTTGAATGAGCTAAGGCTGAGGACATTTATTAAATGCAGTGCCATTCCATTGCAAAAGGAGTACCCTTGCTCCTGCACGCAGCTTTCTGATCTCAGTGCACATCCTTGCTCTTTCAGCATGAACCAGATAGGAGCAAGAAGCCTATCTTAAGGAGAAAAACCCAAGTGTGCTAACAGAGGAGCTATTGTATGCTTGATAGCCAAGAAGGGACGGCTTCATTCTCAATTACCTAATCAGGGCTGACCACTAACTTTCTAGATATGTAATTCAAAATATTTTTAGCTTCTCAGCACAGCTGAAAGCAACCTCCTGGTCCATCTGAAAAGTTGAGGTGTAATTCCACTGTTATGATTATTATTTACTCATTTCACTTGTTGTAGTTCCTAGTCAAGCTCAGAAAGCCAGTGTGCTGTGATGGCTGGCTTTTATTTAGCATTTCACCAAAACCCAGATTAATTGAGAATTACCTTCCATATTGCAAGAATATTCATCTTTGTTACTTTGCTAAAATAAGGTTTCATTTTCAAGGTGGAGGAAGTAGTAAGATCTCATTTCTTTGCAATCACTGTCAGCTTACCTATTACAAACTCCTGAACTTAGGCTGTTAACCACAGCAATACAAAGTTCCCAGTTGGAGTAGGGTTTCTTCCGCATCTCTGGACATATTTGCCAGAAGGCGGCAACTCCACCAAAAAGAGTGAGCTGGAAAATACTTCACTGGCTCCTGCTCGTCCCAGTTTACCCCCAAATGCACTGCTGTCGAAGACTGAAAGCGGGATGGTGAAGAAGGCAGCCTAAAAATCTATTCCATTTTGTGTAGACAACTGTGACTGCATGAAATATGGCCCCTGTGGTAGTCAATGGCAGCCTCAACATTGACTTCAATGGGCTATGATTTCGCCACAAATGCTTATTGTGTCATATAGCCCAGATGCTCATTGTCTGTGACTGATGGGCAGAGATCCAGGCTGGGTGTGGTGGGCCCAAAGGAGACAAAACTGGAACACAGTGTGTCCGATGGCTGGCATGGCCTTGTAACATTTTCTTTAGTAAGTATGCTTTTATTTTACAACAATCTGTGGCTCCATACATCATGGCAGCAACTGTATCCAGGAAAACAAACTGAGATCTGGGATTCTTTTGAAGCTATGCTATTTGTGTGATAATTTAGATGGGTAGTTTCTCTGGCATCCCATTTTGTTTCTTCTCTGTCTTTACCGGCCTCTTTCTGCTCCTGCTGAAGTCATGGTGAAGATTTTGTTGACTTTACAGATTGCACAGGCAAACTCCCATCTTCTAGATGAGCCTCATATGTTAGAAATTTTGGTTCATTTAAGTCAAGCTGTATTATACAAGAGACACGTGATAGTGTTGGTAATTCCTGCTAAGGCATCTAGGTTATTACTTTGTATCTCCTCGTATTACTGGATCAGACCTAATGATCAAAGCATTTTTTGATCCTACACATATTTATCTAGCATTTCTGATGTGCTTCTCTTTAAAAGATATTCTCTTATTTTTGGCATACAGTAAATCTTATCTAAAATTATGGGTTTAGTATTTGGTGCCTTGGTCTTCTATAAAGAAAACAAATCTTCAAATGCATTATTTGTTGTCATTTGCCTTTTATTTAGTGTGTCTCCAGTGTAGGAAAGTCTTCTCTTCTTGAGACTATCCTAACATGTGCTGAACTCCCCAGTGTGAATTGACCACAAACACTTACTAATCTACTTTCCCAAATGGGAATGAATTTATGGACAGGCTTGCTCTTTCTTCAAGTTCAGGCCTAATGAACTCTAACTTTGGTCTTCTCTTTTCTACCTTTATCTCTCAAGCAACTCTATTTCTCATATATACACCTAGGATCACCTAGACTATATCTCAAAAACAGAATCATAGAATGCTTTGGTTTGGAAGGGACCTCAAAGATCATCTAGCTCCAACCCCCCTGCCACGGGCAGGGACACCCTCCACTAGACCAGGTTACTCAAAGCCTCATCCAACCTGGCCTTAAACACTTCTTGGGATAGAGATTCCACAACCTCTCTGGGCAACCTGTTCCAGGGCCTCAACACTCTCATAGTAAAGAATTTTTTCCTAATATTTAACCTAAACCTACCCTCTTCCAGCTTGAAGACATCACCCTTTGTCTTAGCACTACATTCCCTGGTAAGCAATCCCTCTCCCACTTTCCTCTAGGATCCCCTTTTGTAGGCTGCAATAAGGTCTTCCCAGAGCCTTCTCTTCTCCTGGATGAACAAGCCCAACTCTCTCAGCCTGTCTGTCTTCACAGGAGAGGTGCTCCAGCCCCCTGATCATCTTCAGGGCCCTTCTCTGGACTCGCCCCACTGCTCTCTCTTTCCTGCACTGAGGACTCTGGAGCTGGATGCAGTACTCCAGGTGGGTCTCATGAGAGCAGAGCAGAGGGCCAGAATCACCTCCCTCAAATAATGACACTTTGCAATATGATAATTTCTCCTCCTCTGAGGTCAGATTTTTTTCCCAAATATTTAAGTTGATTTAAGATTTCTCTAGCTCAATTTATGAGGAGCATTCTGTACACTATTATGAGCAAAATGTGTGATACACATCACGTTATTTAGGGATAAGGAATAAAAAGCCTTCAAAGACAGTATGAATTCTCAGATGAAAAGATCCTATAAATTTGTGCATTATGAATGATATTCTATATATGGACTTAAAAAGTTACTTGTCCACATTTGTTCTCAAAAACAACCCAACAACCCTCTCGATACTTGATTTAAAATACTTCAATGACACTACTGATCTGGATAACTGCATTCAGTTTCCCCATGTATTTTGTGACAATGAGAAATATTAGCTCACATTTTCAATAATATTTCATTTGTTGTCAGCATAGCATAGTCTACTGGAAAATCAGCCTTGTTTCTCTTTGCTTAAAGTTGTCCCTGTACCTTTAATGACCATCCTGCTCTAGCACCTGTGCAACTTTACTCAGATAATGGCACTGATTACAAGGAGGCATGCCTTGGGCTTTCGACTTTGTGGCTGAATTGTAGTGCAAGTACCACAGGATAATGAATGTGTGGGATTTCTCTAGAAATAAAGCTTAGTAAAATCATTCTGTTGGCTGGGAGTAGTCACCAAATTCAGCTAGCTCTCTTAGAGCTGTGTGGACTTTGTCATAAAAGGAAGAGGAAAAAAAAATATCTTTGTGTGGCCAGTAGATAAAACAGTCTGTAAAGGGGCTAGTTTCTCAAGCAAGACAGTGCCATTTTTTAAGCAGTACCATGTGCAGCCATATCAGCAAGAGACCGTGCAGCCACTGGCTGTTGATAAAATGGAGATCAGTGATTCCCTGAGTCAAGGTCACAGATGATAAAGTGCCAAAGGCCCAGCAGCAGCAGGGACAGAAGGTCTAAACATCAGATCAGGTTTTGTGTCTTTCAACAGCAAAATAATTTCAATATTTAACTTCCTTTTCAGCCAGAGCCTTCGAGGTCCACAGAGGGTAAGAAGTCACTCAAGTTGTCATCTTCCTCAGTTTTAAATCATTCCAAGAGATGCAAATCGCTCCCTAACAGGGACCCCTCCTGAGCTTTGTTTGCATTTTGCAGAATAGTAATAAGGGCTTTATAAAGCTTTCCACTTGGCAAGAGGGCTAAAACATCTTCTGTTCTCTTTGTCAAGTGACTTTTGAAAGAATGTGTGGTACCTTTGGAACATTAAAATGAAAGAGATAATAGCTTATTCTGCAGGGATTTTTGAAACCAAGATATTGCAGATGAAAAAGAGCATCTTGAAGAGATTTGCTGATGTGAGGCTATTACAAAACATCGTTTTTACAGACCTTGGCTCATGTGAGGAACAGTTTCTTTACAATTATCTATCTATTCCAACAACGCTTCTGGTTTGTCTGGTGGTTTGCTGTCATTACTTTTAAAATATTCAGATTGTGCCCAGTCCTGACTGGATGCTATTTTAGAATTCAGTTGGCATTTTTGGCTAAATATGAGTTTTAGGACTGTGCCAGATTACAATAGGCAAACATTTGTGCCAAGGAAAGAAGTATACCTAGAGGTATACTGAATGATGTATCTTCTGTAGATTGCATTTAAATAACTATGTGTTTAATCACAATGACAAAATCCCAACTGTGTACTGCTTACATTTCTTCTTAACTGAAACTGGCAGTGGAGGGATAGGATCCAATTAGCAAGAGTTTCCTTGTCTGATGGAATAACATAAAAATTCCAATAAAGAGTTTATTTTCCAGCAGCATTTATACTAATCATAATAGGCCTCTTCCAACTGCATCCCAAAGACAAGATGGCTTGCCAAGCAGATGGTGGAGAAAAGTTAGGCTTGCCAAAAAACAACAAATTCTATTTAATGACAAATTTTGAGGTTTCAAGATCTGTTTTCATTCCAATGCAGAATGAACTCAAAACTTTCAGGAGTGTTTCACACACACAAATGCACATGCAGTGGCTCCACTGTACCTTGCCAATTAGGACTCTTACCTGAGATGTGAGAAACGAAAGAAGTAGAGCGTGTTAAAGGAAAAAAAAATTAAAAAAAAGAAGAGTGCAAAAGTACCACAAAGAAGCAGACAGTAGTGTCTCTCCCTACCCTATGGATCACTCTGAGATTTGGTAGCACGTGATGACTTCTACAAGCATTCTGGCCCATATTGTCGTCATGAGCATAAGGGTGAGTTTTCAGTAACTCCGTCAGAATTCAGTCTGTATAGCTTTTAAGATCTAAGCAGACACATCTGGCTTCAGGATCTGGGTCTGTGATGGCATTTTACGGATATTTCAAATAAATTAGCGTTTTCTAGTTAAAAATTCAGTCTGCAGGGCTTGAGGACACATCTTGGCAGCACCTTAGAGCACACTTTGTGATCTGTGGTCTGCAGACTCATTGTAATCCTTGAGTCATATTTTTCAAACAGTCCTGATGAGCATCTTTGGAGATTCAAACACAATTCTGAGCGTTTCTGGTAAATTTATGAACTATTGACTTAAAAATATTTAGTAGCACTTAACCTTTTGCTTTCTTAACCCCAGGTAAGAAAAGGTTTTTCTTAGAAAAATGCATCCTCTAACCAGAAAAAAAAAAAGTTTTCTTCCATCATCTTATCAAGTATTTCTGTTTTGCGCTATGCAGATTGTAAATGCTTTGGCATAGGGGTTGTTTTTCCTCTAATCTCTATAAAATGCTCAGCACAATGTAATCCTCATTACAGCCTAATGCCAAAACTGACACCAACTGTGTGCATGTAGATTTCTTGCATGAAAGAAAATTGCCAAGTGAGCATCCTAACTCCCCCAGTAAGTTGTGTGTGTATGTGTGTGTGTATAAAGAAATATAGATATATGATTAAATATGTACCTATTGCATCTGCATGCAAGTTGGGCATTTTCTGTATGGATTTGGAGAAAGAGTTATGCAAAAAGACATGTAGGCACATGTGTTTGTCTGTGTTGGGGAGCCATGTTGAGAATCAGCAGGTGGAAAGGCAAGTGTCAGGGTATCTTGCTGAGCATAGAAGAAGAGAGAAAAGTTTCAAAGTAATCCATTGGCTCTGGGATACTTGAAGGCCCGCTGCAAGTCAGAGGAAGAAAGAGGGCTTTTCCATGTGTCTATTTTCATCCAGTTGAAAGGCTCCTTCTGGCTGCTTATAATGCTGACATAGTTGATTCTGGAGGAGGGTATTTTTCTGTCTCGCTTAGGACACCGACTGAAATACAGTTTGCCTGCTCACCACTGTTGCCCCTTAAATTGGGAGAGCAGAGGAATGGGGGAGGGTGAAGGAGAGAGTTTTGACTGAAAATGAATCAAGCAGCTGACCAGCTGTCTTTACAGCACCTCAGCTTCTGGTGGCCCTGGTAGAGTTAGGATGCTGCAGTGCTCCATGAAACATTCCCTCATCCCAGTTTTTAAAGGCTTCATTGCGCCTTATCACATCAAAGCAAAGCATCTGCATGTTTCAGTTGTGGGGCATCATGTGTCTGGCTCCCCTCTGGCTCTCAGTAATCCCCTGGATTATCACAGCTCTCTAAAGCGGCTCTTAAAAACCCTGTGAAAATAGGACTCCAAGTGGGTGTGTGAGAGGCGGGAACTGAAGTGGCAAGGCTGCCTGCACCTATGGAATTCATATAATCACAGCCTGTGTTACCCAAAAAAGGTGTTGAAAAGTCTGCTTGTGCAGTGGCTGATCCCAGACAGCATTGGCTCTCGGTGAGACAAAACAAGATCAAGTCTGGTTCATTCATTTGCTGCAGCATTTGAACGGCTGCTACGAGTTACAGCTCGTGCTGAGCACACCCGTGTGCTGCTCCTGACTGATCTACCATCATTCAGGTTTTTTGCTCTCTTTTCCAAAGTTGCCGGCCCCAAGCCAAGGAGTTTTGTGAGGTGATGCACCAGAGGGTTGCTGTGATTCACGAGGTTGGGGGTGGGGGGGAGATGTTTGGGTAGGCTGCAGAAAGGGAAGGGGAACTGGGGAGCCTCTGCCATGGAGGTGGCACCTGACTTCTTTATTGTGGGTGGCTGTCCCTTTGTATCTGTAGGGAGGAGATGGTTTCATAGGGCTGCTCAAGTGTGGGAAACAGAGGGCTCCAGCCTTTGCTGTCAGTCCAGCACTTTTCACAAGCCTCAGATCCACTTCAGAGAAAAGTTTCCAAGTAATGAACACAGAAGTTTTCAATGGGTAAAGGAGAGAAGTTTATGCAGGCTGCATGACTTTTCCCCCATCTTAGTTTTGCTGGCCACTCATTTTTCCACTCAAAGGAAAATATAATAATCTCCATTTTGAAAACTAAATGATAGTAAAACCTAAAATCTTCAGTAGTTCATGAGATTCTACCCCGCCTTTTTTCTCATTTTAACCCCAGAAAAGATTATGCCTGTCTGACGTTGACATAAAGTCTGGAGAACTGACCCGTAAAGTAATTAGAGGAGGAATTCACCCTCTTCTCTGCCCCCCTCCCCAACCTTTCCCATCTCAAAGCCAGATCAGATGAAAGGCGAGCTCTGTTTACTTCCTGATCTGTCTAATTTCAGTAACAAGGACCATCCCGACTTCATCTTCCCGCAGCTGCTAGAAGTGAAACTCAAGAGGCTGCCCCAGGCACTGCAGCACCTTCTCAGAACTGCTTGACCTTAATGGATTAGCTTTTCCCTGAGCAGGTGGCAATTTAACAAGAGGAGACAAACTTTTTACACTTAGGAGACCTCTGGTGAATGGCATCAAATATCAGAAGGTTGAAACAGAGCAGAGAGACTTATGATGCCTTCTCACCTTAACCCTGTGCCACCTTAACCCTGTGCCACCTTAACCCCCCTTGCTATGCACATCAGTTACAGCTTTCCAGTTAGGGCCCTAAGTCCATTTATTAAGGAATCAAAGTAAAAATGTCCTTATATTCTTAACATGTCCTAGCCTCACAAATCCTATTGAATTAAGGGAGAGCAGTTGGTGCTTTGATTTCAGTCTGCTTACGTCTGAGTGTCTGAATAGGGTGTTAGAAGTATTACTTTGGGCTCTCTGCTTTGCGAGTGTGTGCCACAGTAAATGCATCATAGGAAAAGCAGTAATAATATCTTTTGCTTATGGAAATGTAGTCCTGAAAAATAATTCACAGCTTAAACTGATGCTGCCAAGTGCATTTGACTGTATGCTTTCAGTAGGTGAATAGCACAAATTTCTGGTTTATTAAAAAAATATAAGATATAAGATATATGTATTTCTGTTTGTTGATTCCTCTTGTGCACATTGGCCCTGACAACAGATGAGGCTCTGTTTGTTATAGTGTGTTTTCCACTGTCTTCTGTGATCTGTTTGTTTACAGATGTATCATAATAATTACAAGTCGAAATTGTCAAACAGATGTCCAAGATCTGATAGCCAGGTGTCAGATACCATATCAAAACCTAAAGAGAGAGATATCTCTACTTAGGCTCCTTTGCATTAGGTCTGCATTTCCAGAGGAGTTCAGCACCTGCAGCTCCTGCCATGATGACTTACGAGATCAGATTGTGTGTGTTTGGAAACAGAACAGTGCTGCCTGTTACTCGATTTTTTCCAGTGAGCAGCTAGGAAATGTGAGATTGGGTTTTACCACAGTGTGAACAAACATTTCAAGGAGACAGGCAAGACAGCAGAAAGAGAGCAGTAAGTAAAATGCAGTGATACTACATTTCATTTAAGTATGCTTGCTGCCTTCTGAATAGTTCGTTCTGGCCAACAGTATGTGGAATATTATGTAAATATTCATACATATATTTTGCATGTTTATTTTTCTGTATAGATACATACTATATATGCATATACCTGAGTGTTTGTATGTGCGTGTGCATATATATAATACACATATAGTGCTATGAGGTATTTATTTACCAGGTATTTATTTTTGGGTTCCAGTAGTTCATGTATCTCTTTATCAGTAGAATATGTTTTGTGTATATTAAGGTCAAATAATTTCAACGGATAGTACTAACATACTGTTTCCCTGTGTTTACTTGAAACCTGCAGTCATTCAAGATCAAGGACATTATCTGTGTAAGAAAATAATGACCTGAGAGGCATTGCTGCTGGGAACACATTCATGTGTTTGTCCAGCAACATCCAACCTTTCTGAACATCATACCTAGCTCTGTATTGTCCTGTCCTTAAAAAGCTGCCCAGCCATGTACCATTCATGAATATTAAAAGCACAATGATACTTTTCACCCCAATGTTGTTCATCTGTTTTTCCAAATAAGCATGTCAGTTATTTTAACTGAAACTGTCTCTCTGACTAGTACCTCATGTACTCATATACAATTCGTATGGCTTTTAAATACATCAAAACCGTAAAGCTGTGTGTCCTACATGCACGTCTCCAAAGTTTTTTAGTAAGGGTGAATTCCCCAGAGTCTGTGCAAAGCACAAGCAGGAGCAACTGGTGGAAAGAAAGCTGAGTAAAGCTCAGATCTGTGCATTTCTTCCTCCAGTTTGATGGGGACCTGTTAGTCAGCTTTTTCTGATGTTGGTTTTGTGGGGATTAGTGTTGCAGGTACAGCCACACAAAAAAACCCTCCAATCCTCAAGTGTAAGGAAACTACTGGAGAGCTTAGCAACACTGGCCAGTGGGTTTCAGCAAACTGCTTGTTTTCCCTCTCTGCACAGTGGATCTATGCCTGAGGGTTCCCTGCCCTCAGAGATGACCTTTGTGACAACCCAGTTGGTGCATCGCCTGCTCAACTTATTCAGGTTCCTCTTTGGCAATAGACAGTAAAGCTGCTATACAGCACAGAATAACACAGGTAACACATGTTGGGACAGAGGCTAGCAAGGAAAAAAAAGCAACTTGACACACATGTGCTCAAACAGCAAATAATGTTTTCTCTTTCAAAATAAAGAGGAATTAAAAATATCTCTTTCCTTGAATCCAGCCAAATTTGTAACCAAGCGGCAGTCTCCTATAAAATGGGCAAGTTTCATAATGATGCACAGGGTAAGGAAGCAACAAAGGCCAAGGTTGTTTTGTCTTGGGTCACCCTGAATAGTAACCAACAGCAATCTGTTGAAGTTATCCTGGATTAAACTACTATTTTAGGAAATGCATAATATATATGCAATGTCAGATGAATTTTAACCATAAACTTTCCCCTCACATGGGAAACTTGACAAACCTCATTCATGTCAGACTAAGAAGCAACATTAGAGTTTAACTTCTAATCAGCCAACTTGCTTCTATTCTCCTAAATGTAAAAATAGGCAAATTCTCATGCCTTGAGAATTTTCAAGGGCTAATCCCCAGGATGTATATGATGTGAACCAGTACTTTATTTTTATTTATTTTAAACATCCAGCAACTGGAAAGAGGGAGAGATTTTATGAGTGTGGTAAAGGGAGATGCATTCGATCTAATCTGCAGCACCTATCTTTCCACTGCATCAGAAATCTCATTTATGTTCTGGTAAGATTGATTTAGAGAAATCCTGGAAATTTTTGACACTCCCTTAGGTTTCAGGGTCTATAAACTAATTAATGGATGGCATCATCTCTACAATACAATAGGTAGATTTTTTATTTGTGGCAGATATAATAATGATAGTTTCTTTCATTAACTTTTAGTAATAATCTTTATTTAATAATTAATACAAGTATAATTTAATACAGTACAAATTAAAAGTATTCTTCATTTCTCTGTAATGTTTCAGAAAGCTCTGTCAGAGGACAAACGATAGTAATTGCTTACAAAATACATACATTAGTCAGATTATGTGTAGACATCTGTTTTCCAATACCTAAAGGCCTGATCCTGCTCGTAGTTTACAACAGTTTGCTATTCTGAATAGTAAACTTACGATTTATCAAATGAGACCAGTCAGATTGAGCCTGTGTCCTTGCATATTACAGCCTAAAACATGTTGAATCGTTTTTATTTGAACACAAACTTCATGCTGGTCAGATTTCCGCCAGCAATCCTTTAGCAGTCACCATTTAAATTATGGTATCAGTGTTACAAAATATAATATTATATTAATGTTCTACGGAATTGTTTGATAAACAGTAAGGCTCTTCCTATGAAGAGCTACACTGGCATCTCCCACTGGTGAAAGCTCCACTGACTAACAGGTCACTTAAAGTGTGGCAGATGTATTCCCCAACTATCTCCACCATTGTATTACATGGGCGTGTCACAGTCTTGTGGTATTTACATTAGCTCTGCAGATAACTCATTCCTCTCCTGTGAGACCAATGCATCTTTCAGAGATCATTCCTAGGCCAAAATGAAGGTTCCACCTTGAACCAAAGCCTTCAGTTAAGCCAGAAGCCTGTGACAGTAAACGGTAAAACTGTTTTGACATGATCAGTTAATAAGATCTTCCCTTATTGGTACCATGGTTTGATACTTAACTCATCATTCACAATCATCACATAATAGCCATTATGCTTTCCCAGTACTTTACAATTTTGGTAGAGGAAATACACAATCATTTCAGTACAGTCAAATCCTAACATAAAGAAAATTAAACATGGTTATACATTCATTCCAGTATTAGTATTTTGGAGCCTTAATTTAAAATTCTCCTTGTTCTGCCTTGTAAAGTAGTCTCAAGAATATGTTGTATAACTACATATATAATATTAGAATGGATCTTCCATTGCAAGCGTGTACTTGTTCTCTTTAAAGTACTAATTATTAAGGTGCATGTGTACCAGAGTATTTGTTTTTCTGTGTAACTATTGGAGACCATGGCATTTTCAGTTCAGATGCTTCCTACACACAGATAGTATCTTAGTTTTGGCTGACTTTTCAGTTAAAAAAAAACAAAACCCAAAACCAAAAACAGGAAAGGAGTGGCAAAGAACATCACATTTCTTATAAAACAATAACAACTTTTCATCTTCCCTACTCAACAGTTGCAGAAGAATGAAACATCAAAGAAATACAGGAAAAAGATGAAAAATGTCTAGAAGAAAAAAAAAAAAATCCCCATTCTTTTAGCTGGCCCTTTAACAAGTGTTCTGTTTTTCAGCTTCAGATCCAAATCCACAAGTCATCACCAAGATGCAGATTTGGTATGAGAATAGAGGACCTTCTGCTGTAAGACCACTGTTGATAAATGGTGTGTACTTCACGGGCCCTTTGGATTTCAGCTCACAGGTCTTCCATGGTTTTCACATATCGGTAAGTCTTGCTGTTTGGAGAAAAGGAGAAAAGGAGAAAATTACAGAAAAGACAGGCAGGCCATTATAAATAATTTTCTAAAATGGAAAAGAGATTAGTTATTTTTTAAGGGCACTTGAATGCACTGTGTTAACTTCAAATGGTGCAAAATCAGCTGCTAAAATAAGTGTATGTGATGAAAAAGCCTGACTCAGGGGACTAAAATCAGAGTGGATAAAAGCTTTGTGAAAGAAACCTCTTTCTTCACCTTGGGAAAGATGCTTATTGTGACATGGGCTGGTGTTTGGAGCTCCTGCATGTTACACCGTATTTGCACACTGTCCTGTTGGGAAAAAAAAAGAAAAAAAAGAAAAAAAAAATCCATTTACATGATGTTGCTAAGGAACTTGGTTCCTAGCCTAATGAAGTTAGGAACCCTAAGACACCTAGTTGAATTTCAGAACTGGAGATGTTATAAAACTTAGTTATTTGATATTTCTCCAAAGTAAACACAAACATGAAAGGACTTGTCATTGGTTTGTGTATGAGACCTTAAAATATGACATTTAAAAATACTGTAAACTTTATGATAGTAAAGAGAGGGAGGGTTATGTTTTGTTTGTGAGGTTTTTTGGTTTTTTGGGGTTTTTTTATTATTTTATTTTGCTCTTTCTGGAAAACATTCAAATAACTTTATGGCTGTCTACCTCTCCAAATTCCCTCCAAATTCCCAACTGGCTGTAATATGCTCCTCTATTTCCTATCCTAAACTACAATACAATGACATGCCATACTCTGTTGAACTCTGCTGAACAGTAAGCTCTGCTTACTGATAGACAATGCCAATATTCTGTACTAGATCTGTCCTTCAGAGTGCTGATGACACCCTCCCATGAAGACGCAGGGATCAGGTTTCTCATTGTTAAAAATTCAGATGAGAAATTTATCCTTGCCTAAAGACCTGGTTTTATTTATTGCGGCTAGCATTTTATTTGAAAAGCTTTTTGGGAAAATAAAAAATCATACAGCACCTGCCACCATGTCAATAGAGTGAAACTCTTTCCCCACTCCCCCACCCCCCTTTTTAAAAACCTCTCTCTGCTGGTTTAAATGCAATTTGTCTGAGGCTTCTGAGAACACAGTGAAACTTCTTTTAAAGAGATTGCGCTTGCCATTGGTTTCTCAAACTCTTCCCTCCATCTCTGACTCATTCTATGTGGGAGTATTTGCAAAATTCTTTGGCTTGCCCAGCCTTTGATTGACATCACCATTGTTTCCTTGCTATTTTTATCCACCTTGTCAGGGCTAGTAAGTACAGTGCAGCGTGTCGATTCTGAGTCAATTTTTCATCAATGTTATGCAGCTTGAAGGTTTTAGAGATGTCTTTAAAGCTGCTTAGTTGATCTTTATGTGGAAGCTCAAATAAATGCTGTTTGCATTAGGACTGGTAAATCTGAAAGATTTCTGTTCCCTGTTCTTTGCCACCTCACTGGCAGTAAGGTGCTTGGCAGAATTTCAGCCAATGCCTACATGTCATTTATACTTATTTATGTGTCAGTATTATGACAATTCATCAAAGAAAAGGGAGGGTGGGAATTTATGAGAAAAGAAAGGGATGAAACCATAACATTAACTGTGCCTTGCCACTGTTTTCATGTATAACCTTTGGTAGATCACTCGGTATTTCCACCCTTGCAGTCCACATATGTAGCTGGAGATTCAGCACGTTACTCTCAGTTGAAAATCTCACTTCATGTAGAGAAGATGTAGAGATGGAATGAGAGCAAAGTTCAAACGAATCCTGAGGGAGAACCTGAAAAGTGGGGTTAACCTCTATTCTGTTGCTGTCATCAAAAAGGGACCTGCAAATATATAGCTTACTATTATGTTTAATTAACTCTTGAAGGCTCCAGGCGCTCTGGCCCAAATCCAGCTTCCACCTCTGCAGGCTTTGAAGTGCTGGAGGAAGCATGTCCTATGGTAGTGTAATCAATTTATTCTCACAAGGTGAGAGGACTTTAATGAAGGAAAGGATGATCAATGGATGCTTGCCAGCATGCTTGGCTTTGCTTCACAAATGTTCTCATTGCTGGCGTTAAAACAAACCAAAGGATCCATGTATCCACCCAAACGCTGCTTACTCATGGTGGGAGGTAGAAGAATGTGGTAGAAAGAGCAGCAAAGATCACATTTCCTCAGTTTTTGATCCCAAGTTATCTCCCATTCCATTTTCTAGTGTATATGTCTCACTAAAATGTCACTTTTTTTTTTTGCTGGGACACTGCATTTTCCTTGTTTATTCTACTTCCAAACCTACCTGCACTCAGGTCCTTGTACAGCCTTGCAAATAGTTGCAGAATTTTGCCCAACGAATAGAGCTTCTATCAGAGCCCATGGGATGTGGCTCATAGGCTAGTCTAAACCAGCTCAGCAAATATTCACTGCAATTCCTTCTTGGACAGCTGGTCGGTGTGGTCAGATACCCTTAATCAGCTGCTGATTGCTACTTCAGCTCTATTCCCTGCTCCTATGTGGAGGACTTCCTATTAGACAGCTTTATGTTCTTGGCATGAGAACCAAATGCTGGAGCAAATCTCTTCCAACCGATCATACTACACTTAACAACTTCCGCTCCTTGATTACTGAGGAAATTATTAGGAGAAGAAAGTGTGTAGATCTTTCATCGTGCCTGCCTTAACTTAAGGGAGGTCAGGAATGGTAAGGGGTGGGAAGGAGGGGGGGGAGGTTTGAACAGTCATTTGCCTTTCTTAAAAGCTCTTATTCTGCTATTTGCTCCATCTCCTTATTGTCTGCTACCTAATTACTTCCATATCAAGTTCTCTCAGCATGCAACCTCCTGCAGGCTTTTAAAACTTGGTACAAGTCGGTGTCCGGAAGCTGCAGTTGTGAGACCCTGGTCTCCTTCTTTCACAAACATGGAGTACATCACTTTCAAACCCAGGTGCATTACTGCTAACAGTTTAATCCATACTTGCTATATTCTACTCTTGTACCCCAACGTTAATGAACTGCGCAGCTTCCTTGGGTTCACTACAAACACAAGTCTTCTAAAGCTGGTCCCTAATGTTCTTCTTGTGTGTAAGACATTTGAAACTACAATAGCTAGGACAGGTTTGGGTAACTTCAGGCACTTACTATTGTGACTTTGGCATTTGTAATGCATGAGATGAGAATAAAATTTAAAGATATTGATCAATATGGAATGAAGAAACCCGTCAACAAAAGCACTGAAATTGCCTTACACATACCTGCTGTACAACACAGTGTTTCTGTTCTTTGGAGCAGATTTCCAAAGCAGAGAAATTAAAATATCAGTGACTGTATTTTAAGTCATACAGAAGAATGATTTAGTTAGAAAAATGTATGGACAGTGGGAGTTAACGTTACTGTGGAAATTACAGTGACTCTTAAACTACATGTAATGGGAAGATAATCTCTTTGATGAAGACACAGACCATCTCTTATGTGGTCCTGAATTTATACATCATAATAGTGAAAGAAGCAAATACAGTTACAATCAATGTCCACTTTCTAATAGATTTAATTTGTTCAGATAACAGCTTTATTGGCCCAAATAAAACAGCTTAGAATTGTATTTTAAAATGTATTTCTCTTCAGCTTCTAGTGCCTTTGACTTCAACTTGTCTATGTAGGCAAAGGCTGGATTTTCTGAGGGCTCTTAAGGTATCAGAGCCTGATCTGGTATGTACAGTTTTGTGCTCAGTATTTCACTCAGGCAACATCTGGAGATCTAATATTTGGAGGTTAAAACTATCTTTAAACATGCAAATTGAGTAGTTTGATAGCTCAATGCCAACGTTTGTAATTGATGACACCTACATTCCTTCAGGCTAAGACTGACAAGTAAAGCCTTTAGGCTAAAATTTTCAAAAGCTTAGGGATTTATATGAGTGATTCCCAGAAACAGAAAAGTGAACTGGACACTCACGACCCTATAGTCAAATTCAAAGATATTTTTAGCTCTTCCAAAAATCCACTCAACCTCTTCCTTACTCTACCAGTGCAGAGAATGAGTAGACACTTTTAGGAAACAATTCAACAGAGAAAATGAACATTTTAACTAAGTGGTGTGCACTTAGAATGAACAGGGCTGGCCAGCAAGAGAGAAGAAAGTTGTCCTCTCACCCTAAAGAAAGGAAAAAGATTGATCCTAAGGAAGAAGAAATGACAGGATAAAGCTGGAGGAGTTCTTTCCAACTCCCACATACAAGCTAAGTACAATGATCTGCCTCACGGCCCTAGACGACTTCCAGTAGTTTCAGGGAGAGTGTATCTTGTGTTTTTCTCCACAGCAAAGTTTTCCAATACCATGGATAATGCCCTATCTATGAGGGTTGGTTTTTGTTTTTTTTTCTGACTATTGGGTATTGCAATATTCCACTTTATTTCATATTTTCTATGCCATGTAATTTAGGCCTTGTACAGAGTGTTAATACATGCAATAATTATAATTCTCCTTGACTGCATCATATTTAAAGGTGTAAGCTTCTCAATCCATCTCCTTGAGGCAGATTACCCAGGAGACAACCCGCACATTACAGATGGAGCTGCTCTGATCCCATTAACTGAACAGTGAGGAGAGCATTTGAATCACAGACTCCAGAGCCTAGTGAAACCCTGATCTCATTAAAAGCAAAGCTGGCAAGACTGTTCCATTGGGGGGCCACTTTGGGTGTACCTTTGGACTTAGGGCTGCATCCAGGGGTAAGCGTTGAGTGGAGAAGGGACTGAGACATGGGGATAAGGTCCCTCACACCATCTCCACCTGTGCCTGTGAACTTCTTATCCTTCCTACCAGACACCTCTCAGCGAGTTTTGAAGGTGCCAGGGGCTCAAACCACCAAAGTGAGGCACAGACAGAAAATAAAAGAGCAGACAACTTAAAACCAAGTGGATTAATTAAATAATCTATATATTTACCAGTGATAATTCCACAGTAAAAAGCCTCCAGGGTTAGACATTTTATAGGGATTTTAATTCCTTAATTTGGAAGGTTTGGAGCCCTGAGGATTGTTACTATTTTTTTTTTAAATGATTTTGTGGAATTGTCATGGTGCAGGCTTTGTCTTTTGGGCTGTTTGCAGTCAATACAAACATCTGTCAAGGACAAAATGTAAGACAGTCCCACTGCCATATTACATTATGTAGTTCATTGATTTTTGCAGAGCTTAATGGTCTAGAGGTATACACACTGTTCTGGAGTATTAGGAAATCTGGATTGTATTTGCTGCTTTACCAACCAAACCTCTGTTTTTCTTAACTAAGAGACAAGGCATGTTTATCAAACTTTGCCATTTGTTGTGCGATCTACTGCTATGGGGAAAAATATTCTGTGCAAGAATTAAATACCAAGTATTAGTAGAGTCATTAATTCTGGATGTGGGACAGTGCATTGTACATACATTAAGTAATACTAGTTCTGAAGAAGAACAGAAGGAAAAAAAAAATCAATATAGATCTCTCTTCCCCTCCCTTCTCCTTTGTCCCAAATGATCTCTTCAGAAAAATGACTCCTGCCCCAGATTTTAGACCCTTATCATTGGGAAACACAAGCCTAAATATATTCTTCATTTTGTTTCCCTTTCTTTTCCCATTCATGATCTCCCTCTTCCCTCTTCTTTTTTTTTTTTTTTTAATTTTTACTTTGCACGTGAGCAATGAAAGTCTAATATCCTGTTAAGGCTGTTTGATTTTTCCACTGTAACACCATGAGAACAGAAGCACATCACTCATTCTCTTGCAAGGGACATGGAAAGGTTCAAAATTAAAATACTGGTGAATCAGCTGTTTAATTAGGTGTGTATGCTGTGTTCCAACTCCAGATGGACATTTTTATGGAAAGAAAAGGCAGCAAGGTTAAAGGTACTGTCACATTGCAAGTGTATCTTGAGCCTGAGGAAGTTCAGGTTTTCCTTGTTATCATACACCTGCTGGGTGTCATCTCAAACAGGGATTTAGTCTTCCAGCACAACAGAGAGACATTGCAAATCCTAAAAATCAACAACAACAAAAAAAACTCAACCATTTTTTCTACTCCTATTCTTTCTGGATAAAAACACACAGATCTTTCTACACCAAAAGGGAGCAGGGATGCAGTGTTATTTTTGGCTTTTGGGCACCTTTAGGGAAGGAAAAAAGCAAAGGCAAACTAAATGCCTAAACTAAATAAGAATTAAACTTTAGGGAAAAGGGGAATCAGAAGCTAGTAACAATATTTGCTCTAAGCAGTGATGTGCTATAGATAAGACTGTTTTGTGCCAACTTCCTATAAATCCTCTGTCCTTGAGTGCTCCCACAGGAGGGAAGGAGGAGAAATCAGCCAAATAAGTAACATCTCCTGCCGTTTTTAAGTCAGAAAACTTTTGCATAGCCAAGGTGAGATCAAAGCAGTGTTTAGAAAGCTGGCAGTGTCATGGTGCTGTGAAGGGGAGTATCTTCATTTATTTATACCAAGTTACAGTCTTGTAAGAGTAGGTCAGGTGGGCTCTGGGTCCTTTCTGGAACAAGATGCTGAGCCTGCTCAGGGTGGATAGGAGCTAGCTGCCTGAGAGGGGAGCAGAAGGCTTTCCCAGAAGATCAGGTAGCTTTAGCTGCTGGACACTCAGTCACTGCAGCCCGAACACAGAAACTGCAAGGTGAGAGTTGGCAAAGCCAGAGTTGGATTTAAACCTTGTGGTTTTTTTTTTTTTAGCATTTTTTCTGTTATCTATTTAACATATCTTTTTAAATGTCTCTATATTTTTATTCAAATAAAGTTCAGATTTTTTTCCCCTCTGTCTTCTTCAAGTAGCTCATTCAAAGTGTCAGCAAATAGGGTGCAGCTAAGTTGTGTTCCTTTCACAGCTTCAGTTTCCTGGAAATAGGTAAGTGCTTTTTCCTTAAAAATATACTCTCCTTTGGCAGGAAAAACACAGAGTTATTGCACAATGAGGGTCAGAGCTAGCAGACCCTGCAGACCATAGAAGTATGCATGCATACTTTAAAAACACCTGCCACTTGATTAAATTCTGTTCATTGCAAGGCAAAAATTATTCTTATGAAGGAGTATTTTGAAAAAAAAAAAAAAAAGGATAAATCGTTGCTCACAGCAATGTTTTAGCCTTTATCCAGAGAGTCAATGTGTGTGGGAGATATCTGAGGCAAAGAAAACATCTCAAATTTCCCTCTACTCTGGTTGCACAATTTTAGAAAGAGGCTGCCTAGACCCACCCATAGCAGGTCAGGAGCCCCTGGATGTCCATATCTCCATAATAGGTTGTTTTATTCATGTTTCTCTCAGGGAAGTACTACTGAGCTGGATGAGAAGAACATACCACACTGCTCCTCCCCCTATCCCAGGCATTCTCTCAGTTTAGAGACCCAGTGTCTCCCTCTTGGGAGGCCGCAGAGGCTGGTGATACCTTCTGTGCCTGGTGGGGTTCAGTTTTGTGGAAGGAGGCTGCTTCTCTTTATGTAGCAGAACAGACAATGTGGGTCAATAGTAACATGCATCCATTGTACAGCATGAAAGGAACTTCTCTGCAAAGAGTATTGTTTGTTTTCCTTTGTGTCTTCTCCGCTGCCAAACGCAGACTTCTCCTGCCCCTTCTCTCTCATCACCAGCTCCCACTCAGTGTGCCTCCTTAGCATGTTCTGTGATGGTGACACACACTCCATTGAACCCTGCTGGAGTCTGAAATTCCCCAGCATGAGACAAATAAACAGCCTTTTTACCCCCACCCCCACCCCCCTTTTTTGCTTTTTTGTCTAACTTCCCAGGCTGACATGCTGTAAAATAAAATAAACAAGAATTTTGAAACCAACGTTGATCAACACTGGTGTGCTATGCAGAAAATATGTTGTGAAACAAATGCTTTGAATTAGGACAAATGCAAAAGCTTAGGGTTGATTAATAGCTACTGTAGTCAAAGACTTCTGAGATTTAATTTTTTATTTTTTTTTTTAGTGCTGTGGAGCAGGATAGAATTTCAAACATATTAATTAGCATGTTTGTTGTTGAACCACTAAGCAAAGGAAAGTAAGTGCTAGAACAAGCCAAGAAATACTTTTGGATAACCTGTCATAAAGAAATCAAAGCAAAAGTACCCCTGTCAGCCTCTGGATTAATTGGTCTGTAGGAGTGGGTAACTTTGGGGATAGGGAGGAATGAAAGTCTGATAGACTAAGGATAGATTTCACTCGCTAATCATGTACCAATATTTGGTTGATGGATTGATTCAGTTTGACTGATGAAAACCTCTATCAGACTTATGCTGCATCAAGATACAAACGTGTCCAGTCACGTCAAAATGTTCATCTGCACAAAATAATCAACTTAGAGGTGTATGAATATGATCTCTAAACCAGCTTACATTATCCTGCACAAATTATAATTTCCTCTTTGAGGTAGTGATTTTTTGCATATATATTTGAGAATATGGAAATTTTTTAAATCAAAACATCCATTAGGAAGGGGTTGGATAGCTATAATTATTACCTCCTCCCTGGACTGGAATTCTACACAATGAAGACAGAAATAACAATAGAAAGTTGTTGAGCCTCTGTTATCATCTCTTCACAAAGACTTACTCCTAGGTGAGGAACTGGCTGCCACCCTGAAAAAGCGCCTGCCCTCATGAGCTGGTAACTGATTATTTGGCAATCTGGTGATTGTGAGGAAAAGATCTGCCATATCTCATTGAGAAGGAGAAGCGCTCAGTGGCTGCAGGAGTAAGATGAGATGGTTAAGGAGAATCCATATAAGGAGAAAGGCAAGATCCTGAAAGTCTTAAAATTAATTATCAGAGTAATGCTCAAGAATGGGGAGAAACCTCAGGGAAGTGAGTGTGTATGATTATTTCGGTATTTCTTTGGGCTCCACTGATTTTCTCTCCTAAAGTATGGGCTAATGGCATAAAACTTATTTGAGAGGCTATTGCATTACACACTTCACAGCATCTATGAAGACATCAGCTATAAAGAATAGCCTTTACAAAGGTGGTGAAAAATGATAGGCTTTAGCAACTGGATTATCTGAGGAGCAGCACTGATCTCGCTTCCTCCCTTTACCTTGTATGTGTTAAAAGACTAGGACTAAAGAGCCCAAATTGAAAGGGTGCTGAAACATGTTTTGGTCAAGGGAAGCAGAAGACAATGCTTGTCCAGTATGGTAGCCTTGAAAGTGTTTGCCAAGGGACAGTTATTAGACCCCTTTTTTTTCGCTGATGTTGACACGACCAGAGTTTCTCCATCTGATTTCTCTCCAGTGTGGAGCAGAAGCAGATGTTTAGGTGTTCTCTGGAATTTCTTGAGTTTTAAATCAGGGCAGAAGATCCAACATGGAGTGCAAAAAATATGCCTGTGAAACTGCTCTGCAAGGCAATATAGCCGGGGAAGTATCTCTGTTTCTGTCAACATGGTTCTGCTTGATCTGCAAAGCTCTCTAACTTTTCACAGCTGTCGAGAATCTTTGGTCTTCTCCAGTAGAAAACTCTTATCAACAAAACTATTGCTAGTTTCAATCTCAGGGTAGTAAGAGAAGCAGAAGTTACTAAAGATGCATCCAGAAATTGTATTTTTAAAGCTCCAGCTCCTGGAGTCATGCGATTATGCAAAAAATTAATGATTTCATGGTTTATTATTTTAACACATTGCCTTATCATGGTTGAAAAGACAAGTTGGAAATGGGAACAGAAGGTTGTAAAGCACAAAGCAAGTGTAAGGAATTCTGAGGTTTGTTGGCTGGTGGTTTTTCAATCGTGTTTCTGGAAGAGGTATGAGGAATTCAGGAGTGCTTTTCTTTAGCAGTAGTTAGAACTTCCTCAAGGAGACTTCTGTAGCAAGCACTAGCAGTAACTCCAACAATGTCTACAGTTCCCTTGCTACTGTCATATTATTTTTCTTCATATCAATACTGTGTGAATTATTAGGAGTTCTGGAGGTGTTCCAATCTAGAGCCCTGTGGCACAAGACTGAATTGTCAAGAACATATGAAAACATTTTAAGTGCTGAGCAAGTACTGTCTGAGAGTCCATCTTTTCTTTTCTTGTCCCTAATGGAAAACAGAAGTTGAGGCCTTTTAAACCACAACCTGCTCTTGGAAAACATGTCACGCAGAGTACAAGTCCATTTCCACCAGCTTGATGCTCTTACATGGACCAGACCTTCTGGTTCTAAATCCCAAGTGCCGTGGATGTATTTTGCATCAGTTAGCACCAAACCTGTCAGGAAAGTGGAAGACAACCTGCCATTACTCCTGTGCTTAAAAGATCATGCTGGGCTCCGTAACTAAGGACATCAAGTGGCAATGAAATCATAAGTGGCACTTTAGGAAGGTACAATTTTATCATAGAAACATAGAATCTTTTGGGTTGGAAGGGACCTCAAAGATCATCTAGTTCCAACCCCCCTGCCATGGGCAGGGACACCTTCACTAGATCAGTTTGCCCATAACACCAGATGTTTCTCACATCCTCTCTTTGTACTGGTATGCGCCATACAGCTGACTGATGGCTGTTGGTTTCTTTAAGTTTTTATTTATAAACAAATGACATGCTGGATTTTTTTGTTATGGAAACTGATTTTAGTAATTCCAATATTTTTTCTCCATGAACCCTTGAGCTAATTCTATGATTACTAACTGGATTGAGTTTTCCGGTAACAGAGTCCTCATGTGCTCCCCAAACACATGCACCTTTTCGCCACTATTTTTGAAGTGTGATGGCAAATAGAGTGTTTTGCTTTCTAAGCTATAAAAGCATTTTTAAAAGTTCACATATACTTAATCCATAAAACTAATTTGTGGCTGTGCAAGCAGGAGCAACAAAGGTTACCAATTAATGGCCTGAGTTATTTAAAAATGACTGAGGTAGGCGCTTTTCCTCCTGATTTTTGATGACTTTTCACATGCAAATGTTGGCCTACTTTGTACGTGAACTTACAGAAAGTAGACTCATGCAGATATGGAAATCTTTGCCCAGTTCTGTAAAGGGAAATTAAATGTGCACTCTGACTAGACTGTAATGCAGTCTAGTGTAAAGCACATCTGTTAGGCATGTGCATTACTCTAAGCACCTGAATGGCTGAAAATAATCTTGAGAAAATTTCTGGGCCTAGTAAATGCCAAAACTTCCCATTGACTTTGGACGAGGAACAGTTTTCCACTGCCTTAAAATGTTTAATGACTGGCACTACCAACATTAGGTGGACCAAGAGCTGTTTTATTTAATTTGTGGTGTTACTTCAGCCACCTGAAGTGGTAGTTGGATTTTTGGGTTGTTGGTTTTTTTTTTTTTAACTTCTTTAAACAGTTGTATTTCCCCTGTGATACCTATTAAATATATTGTTCATTTATGGGACCCAATTTAGTAAAACACCCACATGCATGTTTAATATCAAAGCCCACTGAAGCTCATTTACTGAATAGCACTCAATTGAACATAGTATTTTTTTTCTTAAATTAAGCACAGACCTAAAATGTGTCTGGATTACAGCCTTACCTATTGTAACAGAGACAGGGCATAGCAATGTGCTTATTTGATTATGTTTTCATGATGACCACTGACATTTGTCTGAATACAGACTGTACAGAGATGTTACAGAAAAATCCTTTTGGGGAGCAGACACCACCAAAAATCTCTAAGGGAAAGTAGTGGTGGAAACTCTCTTGCTTGTGCCCTTCCATCGGTTGTTTTGTTTATAGCAGCAGGATAGTTACACTGAAGAGTAGTCAACAATAGGGTATGTCACGAAATGGGAAAATACATGCCTGCTAACAGGTTTTCCTGGATGTACTCGTGAAAAAAATCTGTGGCCCCACAGAGAGGGTGAAGCCCTCCCTGTGCATGACATTTTATGTGAAAGCTATTGAAGATTTTATCCTAGATCTGGTACCATAAACTTGAGTTTTATTCATGTAAATATTGCTTTTTTAGGTTTAGGTTTTTTAGGTACACTTAACTCTAGATCATAGCCAAGGAAAGGGAGGAGGAAAGGGGTGAAAGAACTATTGCTTATTCACAGCTTTAAAGGAAGTCTTTAAGGCATTATATTTGGGGAGGTGAAATTACCCAAACCCCAAAAGGCCTAATGCAGGTTAGCTGAGCTTTTTTAATTGATTGTAATGACAATTTGTGGTTTGGGTTTTTTTTTTTTTTCTTTTTCTTGCTTGCTTGCTCTCTCTTTGTTTCTCTTTTTATTTTTTATTTATTTTCTCTTGCTGTCTTTTTTTCTTTCATTCTTTCTTCCTCTACTTTTTTTTTTCTTCTTCTTTCCTTCTATACCATACTAAAAAAACCCCTCAAAATATTCTGGATGGACTGAAGCTTCACAAGGAGAATAATAGGCATAATAACTATCATACTGTTAGATAGGAAAAGAGGCATGCTGGGTATATCTGTCTCCCTATAGATGCTGTTCCATTTTTATTCAAGTGAAAATTGCAAGAGTTGTGTAGATGGGTCCTCTGAAGATCTGTGAATCAAGCCAATTTTAATTAATCTTATCAATCATTTCAGAATAATCAAATTAATGAAAAAAATGTAGTTGACTCTTTGATTCCAGCAGCAGCTACATTTTATCATATGAAAAAATGGCTTTTCCCTTTGTATTTTAAATGACTGAAATTTGAAAAATAGATTTGTTAACTTCATAAAGGGCAGTAAATGTTATTACAAAAGTGGTTGGTTAACTTGTCACTGTTCTGTTCTGAGGCTTGGAGTAACACCCACAATGGGATTATTGATATAAATAGTGTCTTTTTAGGAGGAGGAAGGAAACATGTTCCTTTGCAGTGGTTCATTTATTAAAACCTCAAGTAATCTTCACCCTTTCGAAAGATAGGATCTCCCTGAAAATAAAGGGTATATTAATGAGGGGCATATAACTCATTGAGGTTGGAGAGATTATATCACTCTTTAGGATATAACTATGGAATTTTGATAGAGTCAGGTGTGTGATGAAGAGCCCTGGTAGCTGCATGGTACTCTGCAAAAGCAATGGGAGTACCTAGCCCATCTGCTAACTGCAATTTAATAGCTTGACTTCTGGCACATTGCTGGCAGAAAAAGTGACAAGCACTGCTTTATACACTGAGCAATGTGCACTCTACACTGGTTCCATTTTATTTAGATAGTAAACTCCTTGGGGCAAGGTATCTTTCTGCGCTGTGTTTGTCAAGTGCTTGGCTCGGTGGGGTTCTGGTTTGCTGCTGGATGTTTGTGCACTGTGCAGAGATGCTCAGGCCAGCAGCACCTGAGCTCCCGCTGCTTGCAGAGGCCACCCAGCCACAGCAGCGCAGGGCTGCACTTGCGTCACTGAAAAATGAGGAGCTTCTCACGTGTCCCTAAGCCTGGTGCTGTGCCATGCCAGGGACAACATGCTGCTTTGGGATACACATTGGTGGAGCCGTTTGGCGTGGGGCTGTGCCACATGGGTGTTTGCTTGGGTCTCCACTAGCTCAGGCACCTTTACACCATGGCTCGTAGTCCCAGACAGAAAGCCACTTCACCTCTGAGGCACTGCAAGTAATGCTGCTATATAAGTACACCCCTGAAGACACTTCTCTGGGACCTGGACCCCAAGCAAGTCTGCACAAATGGGTCTTTCTGCCAGACTCATCCAAACTACCCTGTTTGGTAGTTTGGATGAGTCTGGCAGAAACTACCAAACTACCCTGCTTGATAGTTTGGATGATCTCCTGTCCGTTTGTGACTTGGGGTTCCACCATCTGCCTGATCCTGCTGAACTCTTATGTATGAAAGTAGGACCAGGGATTTTTCAGACAGGCCCACATATCTAATCTTTCTGAAGTACATTATGGTGCTCTCCTGATTTTAGGGCTGGCTTTAGATGATGTTGCTCAAATTAATTTCAGTGGGATTGAGGGTCTTTTAGAAGTCATTTCTATAAGAACTTGCCCCAAATTTTTTAGGTGTCTTAAGATCTACAGTGGTCCTAAGAATTTCTTGGTGTCCTGCAGATCCAGGGAGAGTTGGATCCCCTCTCTGACCTTCTGTTTCAGGGCTGACATGCATGTTTCCAGTGGCACATGCTGGATTTCAGTTCTGTCTCCCTCCACAGTGAGGGTGCTTCAATCTGAGCATTTTATCAGAAAGTAGAGCATCAGGTAGTATCACTCTGCTCTGAGCTCTTGGGCTGTGAGATTGCAGTGAATGGTCAGGTTGAAAGGATTTCTTCCCCTGCTTCATTCCCTACTGATCTGCTCCTGTTGAAGCCAGGACCTGTTCCTGGGGGCATCACCATTCCACAGGGCTTTCAGCATATTTTCTCCTTCTCTTTCTTAGTGTGTATTTCAGTTTTCAGAGTGAAACGTTGCATGTTGTCAGCATGGTGGGGAGAATTTCAAAGTAACCAACAGGTTGTCAATAAGAGAGCGGGAGAGGGAAGACCATACTTCCCTAGGGAGGGAACTCCTGTGTCAAGAGAGGCTTGGGTGGACAAGATGGTCAAAGGACCTCTAGTAACACTTGTTAATACCCTTTCCAGTGATGGATGCAAGAACTTATTATCTAAGTTGAACTATTTTTTTCTTTACTAAGTAAATCTAATATAGATTAGAAATGGAGTGTCCCACAAATATCAAACAAAAGTAAAATAAATATTTTTACCATTTCCAATCATCCTAATTGAATGTGAAGGCTGTGTATAGAACTGTAATTCTGTCCAGAGGCTGCTTGTCAAGTCATGTTTTTATTGTAATTACCTGATTTGTTCAGCTTTAATCGTATTTACTTTTGAAGGTCAGCTGTCCTGCTCTGAAATGGTTAGTGAAAGCTGTGAGAATACACAACACCCATAGGGAGAAAAGCAAAGAGCTCATAAGCCCTTTTAATTTGGACTTCACAGCAGCAGAGGTAGAATTTTCCTTCACTCCTTCACAGTCCACATTTCTTCATCAATACTGTTTATTATTTGTTCCATAATAACTCACAGAAGTGCTGCTTGTGACTGGGCTCCTGTGCACACTGTGATGTATACATCCATAATCAGCATCAACACATACCTGAGTCCTTGTAATGGAAAGAGGCAAAACATTACATGAGAGAAATAGTATCGTTCTCTTCATACCACTGATGTACCAGCAAAGGCACTGAATGTTGTGCTTTAGCTTCCCAACTTTGTTTAACACCATAATCATGAAGTTGTCAATTCTCTACATCACAGGAGCCTGTAGATGAACAAATCATGTACAGTCCATCTGTCTTTGTGAGACAAGTACAGAGAAATGTTGAGTCTCCCAGACATAAAATTATTTCTATAGAAAAGAAGAAGACTGATAAGCCTTAAAAGGGCACTTAGAAGCAATCAAAGATACCATATTGGTTTCCAAAGTTGCCCCATGGTTATTTCCTTTATTTAAAGCTTGATTATGCCATGAAGTTGTCTGTCTGAAAGAGCACATTTGGTTTTTGATGAAGAAAATAAACCTGTTTCCCTGAGAAGATGAGATATATTAGTATTATGTCTCCACTTCACAAATAGTCTCAGGTTTAAAGCTAAACTTTGAGGCTCATACCACTGGCGTTGGGATGCTCTGGCAAGTCAGATCTTAATGATTCAACTTTTACATGTTAGGAAAAAGAAAGCGAAGCTTCAATCCTGCTTTAAAAAAAAAAGAAAAACAAAAACAAAACCGAAAACAACATATAGAGAGAGCAGTAGACTTTTAAATACACTTAATTATTTTTAAAATCCTTATGTTCCTTACAATCTGAAAGGAAACTTAATATATTCATAGGCACTAACCTTAAGTCAGTGCTGCGTGCTCAAGCATAAATTCTATTATCAGTGGATCTACTGCAATTCTCAGAAGAGGGAAAGCTGCTGAGTACTAACATTGTCAGCTTCTTGTTGAACATAAGCTCTTTCCTAGAGCTCATCTAAAGGGAAAGGCTTTTTGTAACTCTTTTCTCACCTTCATCTTCTGCAATACCTTTTTCCATATCCTAGTCATAGTTGCTTTGAAGTTAGAGCTTCTAAAAAAGGGTAGATTTTTCTATTAAATTTAAGGTCTGAGCACAATAATTTTCCCAAGTAAGTAAACTATACTGCGTCAGTTTCATAGTGGGCTTTTTTTGCCTCCAAATTATGTTGGATTAAAAAAACCATCTCACTGGCCATTGAGTTCATGGAGCTGGACACTGCTACCAGTGTCCAACAAGGAATTGGAAAATCTCACTCATTTGCTCTTCCACAGTGGGCAACATCTGGCTACTCTCCCTTCTACCTGTTACAGAAACAACCAAATTATTTTTCCTGTCTTTACTTGACTCAGGGGAGTCATCATTTCTGGAAACTTAAAACATGCTGCTGTACTATCTCCATTTCTAGGCATGCATTAGCCTTGTGAACTCTGTTCAAGGAGATAACATATTTCCATTTTGTTTTCTAATATGGTTCTTGGAGGACCGGAATAAGGATTTTGTGCATCATCCGTTTGCATTAGCAAAACTAGGCAAAGGACAACACACCTGCCTATGCAAAGCATGTTATGTATCCATAGGCACACCTTAATGGCATCAAAGCATAATCTAAAGAAAGGAGACGACGTGTGGAACAGGGAGAATGAGATACAGGTCTAATCCTGGTTCCTCCACATCCTCATAGCAACTCCCTGCAGCAGATAGAGGTCTTTTAGCACAGCAGTTCCTGCAGCACACTCCTCCCCATCTATTGTTGGCTCAAATCATGGCTAAAATAGCCCTAAAGGAGGCGGTACCAAGGGAAACCATGTAAATAAAGGTACATCAAGTCATCTCAGCTGTGGTCTCCTCTTTCTGCACACAGAACACATACTCTGCCAAACCACTGGACTATTTCAACTTCCATTAAGTGTTGTACACATCAAAGGGCTATTTACACAAAATGGAGACCAAGCCTGGGTTCATCTGTTAACTGCAATATTGCTATGCTGCATATACTCCTTTGCTTAGTGGCATTTTATCATCAGCTCAAGGTATGTAGGAAGATGGCACCACTCAATAAAAAAGATTTGAGCTAATCTTTAAGAATAAGGGCTGTTCCTTTCACCACTATGAGATACTAATGCTGGAACACACACACACACAATTTTCTAATTAGAAATTAAGCAATTATTTTCCAGTATAATCTCTTTCCTAAATTTGACCTGTATCCAGTAACAGTGCACATAGTGACAGCATTGCCAACATGGTAATTGCTGACACATAATTTCATCCCAAAAATCTGACCTACTGCTACACTTTTACGTGTGAATAAAGAGGGGCATTCTTCATATCATCTGCTCCACAGTTAGTCCATCTTTGACTGCTTTCTTAGAAAGGATCCTGTGCAATGATATGGTCACATATGGGATTATGGGGTTAAATTTGGTATGGTCTTTAAAAACAATTCAACTGCAGACAATTCCACACTTTTTAATCTTCCTTTCAAATTGTAACCTTATATTCTGTTTTCAAACTTGGAACTCTTGCTCTTTGTTACACTGCATGGTTAACAATTTCAGATTGTACCATGTCTCCTCTCTCACTTAGAAAGCTTTTGTTCACTGCTTCATCACTATCTGCATGTAGAGACAGGCAATCGTAGTCTATAGGCTACAGTAATAATACTATACTAGATAATATCACCAAATCAGCTACATGCCACAAACACATCTGAAATTTTCCATGCTTCATTACTATTAGGAGGCTAGGTAATATTATGAGCATAAGGAAAATCTTCTTCATTACAATGGGATCTACATATGCCAAGGAAAAATGCCTTAATATACTTAATATAGCAAATATAAAAGGACTGGGAGAGATAAAATGAGTGGGAGCAGAAGACAGAAATGGGCAATTAGGTTACAAAAACCCTAAAATTAGGTTAAGAAAATCCACAAACCCCAAGAGAATTACGTACATAGCCACAGTGCTGATCATTTCAGAGGGCGGCATTTCAGTAGGTCCAGGACTTCTGACAGAAACTTCCCTGACCAGAGTTTTACAATGGTCATCTTAGCATTTGTGTGGCACATGGGATGGGGAGGGGTGGAGTAGTTTTTGAAAGGGGTAACCAGTGGCTGATGGTGCAGTCATTTCCCTTTTCAGCCTTAGGAGGCCCTTACTTATCATGGGCAGCTATTTTAAAGGTGTGAGCTAACTGCTTTGCATAAAATAAGAAAGGAACCAAACCGCAAGACAAATTCATGGGAAGTTCACAAGAGCTGACATTTTGGAGACCCTAAGTTGCGTATTTGCTGGGTGCAAGGTCAGAAAGGCCACTAGAAATCTGAGCCTCATTTCTCACATATCCTAGGCCTTCGCAATCCACATGCATTACCCTGCATCGAGATCGATGACTTGTCTTTAAGTTCATCTTAAAAAGAGACAAAAGGTCTCAGGTTGAAGATCCTCTGAAACAGTGCTTCGTTGTGCTTATTTATACTTCCCATTGCTACTGTTAAGGATGTGAACCTTACTTTTTGTCTGAATGGGCCTAGTTTGTGCCTTTTGTTATGGTGACGTTTCCCTCCTCCCCCCCCATCCCTTCTTAAGTAGTCCTGAGTACCAAGCACTTCAATGTTTCAGTGCTGGTTTTGTTTGTTTGTTTGTCTATTTTGGTTTTGGGAGGTTTGGGTTTTTGTTTGATTGTGTTCAGGTTTTTTTAATAAAAAGTGTGGTCACAAGAAATCTAGGTGTCTCTAGACCCATTTGCCATGACCATGTGTAAATGTGAGATCATTTTACCATTCAAGTTCACTGTTCCTTTCCCTTATATGAAGATGGTACAATTTCCTTCAGCCTTTCAGTTACTGTGGAAGTTTTCTGAGAGCTATTTGTCTCATGTACTCTTATTTCAGTTGCATTGTTTCCAGGCTATGGGCTTCCCCTACTCTCACCCTTGTCTTGTCATGAGCTCTATTTTTCTTCTTAGATAAGACTAATTAGTTGTATTCAAAAGAGTTCATTTGAATAAGCTCTGCTACAACAGACCCAGATCACTTTGTGTGGCTGCCTCCATCATGTCTCAGTCACCTAGAACCTTCCACAGATGAAATTCATTATTTCCCAATTGCTGATTCCCAGCACTGAAAATGCTGAACAATACTGTCCCAGCATTGATCCTTACAGTAACCTCCTACCACAAGGACACAACTACTCAACAGCAACTCAGCACTGGCCATTGACCACTGACTACTGCGATTTTGAGAGCTGTCATTTGGCCAATTTTTAATCCATTTAACATGTTCTTTATTGATACTGTGTAGCATCGACCCTGTGGTTGGTATATTATGCACCACCGATTCAAATGCCTGGGAAAAGTCCATTACATTTACAGAATATCCTGCCAGTCAAACCTCAAAACTGAGGAGTAGTAAAATCATTCTTCTCTCTCCCAAATTTAAAAGGAGCTTATTTTCTAGGAGCTGTTTCTGGTATTCCCTTAGCAAAGAAAGCTGGTAATATATCTCATAACCTTCATCATTCAGAAGGATATAATTCCACTTATACAGGGACAGAAACATTTATTGAACATTTCTGTCCTTTTTGCATCCTAAATAATACTGCCACCTTCCATCTACTGTGTTTTGTTGTCAGCCTGATGGGTGAAACCTTCTCAACATTTCCAGGTGTGCTTTGCTTTCTAATGTTTTTACCCATCAACCTTCTATTTGTGTGACTTCTGTTTTAGATCATCCAATATCTATTTGTCTTTTATTATAACCCACATCTGCTTTATTTGTAATGACAAACTTTGATTGTTAGAGTTTTTCTTCTTCTTGCATCTTCTCTTGCATCAAACCATGATTTCTGGCTATAGATTTTTTTCAAATAATTCCAAATTTTCATTCATATGTTTCTCTCTAGATTTTGTTTAAGATTTCACCAGCTGTTTTTTTCTTTAAACCACAGTGTTGTGCACATACATACATCATTATAATCAATCATTGTCAATGTGAGAGTTAGTGGCATCATAAACCAGATCTCTTCCAGTGGTCGCTTACTAATCTTGTTACCTGATTGAGTGAATACTGGAAAAATTGGTATGACAAGAGACCCAAAAATATGGAGCATGTAGTTAAAATGACAGTCGCACAGAACAGAGTTATGGCAAATTTTTGAAAGGAGAAAGAGTGAATGTGCATAAACAGAGCAAGGGACATGGAGAAATTAACAGAACTGTGGAGTTGTGGTTCTTGCTTACTGCCATGAAGAGAGATCTTTGAAGATCTGTTGGCACTCTCCCAGATCCTCCTCTTGTTTCTGTAAATGGCTACTCTCCACACAATTTCTTGTAGGAAAGTGATTTTTTTTCCTTATTTCCTTTCAAGCCGAGTCTTAAGTTCATGATGTTAATTTATAACAGATTTCCCAGATCTGACTTTGTGTCTATTTTCTGAAAATCACATTCACATTCATTACCTTGACTAAGAATATTCACATAAATGAGCTCTTCACTTACTGAGGCTTTCATTCCTGATAGAACCCTTTGTGCTGTTTTGTCCCTGTCCCCTGCCCCACACTTGTAATTCCTCTGTGAATGGGCCAATCAGTACTTTTCCTTAATTTATTAATAAACCTAATGTCTGTTTTGATTTAACTTTCTAGGATCTCTTAATGGTCATCTGTGATAGTTTACTGAAGAGATAAAGCAGGAGTAAACCTGCTGTCCTATCCCTTTCTGGGGAACAAACCACTTCCATTATTTTTTTTCCCAGTAATATGTCGAGTAAGCGTGCGATGTGTCAATGAAACACAGAGGTCATTCCCCCTTCAAGACAAAAGTTTTTTTCTCCTCATAATAATATGCTTTAAAATCAGCTAAGGAAACATACAGTTGGAACTAGTCTCACTTTTCTTGATCCCCTGTGCCCCATCTAGGCGTGACCAGTACATGGTTGGCAGATATTTGTAAGTCTATTTATGTCTGGCCTTCACCAGCTTTTCTTTTGTATGCAGCAACTGAAGAAACTCTTGTGACTTCTGTGGTACCAGAATGTGGAATAATCATACCTCATAATCTCATTTCATCATATATAACTATGCTTTGGACTGAGGCTACCCTATATTCAATGTAATCAAATTTGGTTTACTGATCCTTAGACAACCACTGGTAATTTCAGTCAGAAAGGCATTAATTTTTATGCTCTAATGAAGTTTAGTAAGTCTATATATTTGAATTATAGTTCAAAACAAGAGCATTTGGAAATATTTGTAATAAACATCCCTTGACTACAATGGAACCAAGATTTTTTTTCTCTGACCAACTTTTTTTTTCCATTTGGAAATGCTGAAGAATGGATAATCCATCAGTACTGTCTACACAATTCGAGAACTATTGTCAGGACATATAAAAATGTCTGAAATGTGAAGGCCTGACACAATGCACATTCATGTCAATAACAGTGCATTTTTCTACAGAAGTCATGGACTTTGGATCAGATTACATCACAAAGAAAATGATAAAATGCTTGAGAACTCAACTCCTGTTCTGTTAAATTAAATGAAATTGCTCTAGATCAAAGGAAAACCCAAATAGTTAGTATGGAGAAACAATAGGATCGTGCATTCTTAAAGAAAATGGAAAATAGTAATCATATTCAGAAGAAAAATGCAATAAAGAAAACAATTTGACGTAATATTCTGTTGGCAAAAAAGATATCTCATTTTCAGTTTAATATTAAAAAATTGCTCACATTAATTCTCTTCAGTTTTCCAATATACATGTATGAGCTGCAGATTGAGCTGTGCAATTCATCATAAGTGTTATTTGCCAATATAATGTCCAGACTACTGACTCTGACAAGCGGGAACAACTTACTTGATACTTTACAACCTTCATATTCTGTTTCTTACTCCCTATATATGTGTATTAGTGTAGTAGTGTTACTTCATTATTTAAAAAAAAAAAATAAATTAAAAGACACGTAAAACTGGTGATGGTGCCTGCCAGTGTCTTTTAGAAGCAATAGTGGTAAAAGTATCTGAAGTTCAAAGCGATAGAACAGCATAGGCTTTGAGTGATGTAAAAAACACCCTAGATGAATGTCAGTCCATGAAATGCACTATTTAGCTTTTATCAGTTAATTTCACTTCTTTGTTCAAGAGTTTAGTTCTTAGCATAGCTCAGAAAAATAGATTGGGTTCAAGGGATTTTTTTCCACACTTCAGCTCCAGTCTCTGGTTGACAGAACCACCATGTGAATTTAGCCCTCCCATATCATAGGCAACACTGTAGCAACCCAAATATTGGCCTGCTGCAGTAACTACCACAAATACAGCACCTAATGGGGCTACAAAAATCTGGTCAAGAAGGAAGACATGCTCTAGGCAAAACAGGCAGTTTCATAGGGCAGCAGGCTACCCCAGACATATCAAAATGACACACACCCACTACCTGTTTTCACCTTTGCCTATGACTTTATGGAGGGGTGTCATGATCTGATCCATCTTCTAGTTTCTCTTGCCCAGGTCCTGGTTTTCTTTTCTTACAGACACAGTGATTTTGGATCAATAAAACTAATTTTCTACCTACTCTACTGGGAAGCCTTGAGCTGGCTCTGCCACCAGCTTTGCTCTTACCACTTCAAAACCATTATGAATAGATGGGCAACCTGAATAGTAATTTGCTTCATTTATTATTTTTTAAAAATAAGTAGCAAAGTTGGTTGGCGCTTTTTTTTTTCTGCCTTTTTGACCATATGCTGGCTTCTCATACACAAAGCAATTCACTGGAAATAGAACTCACCCCTTTTTTTTAAATAATTAAGTACTTTCATTCTTTATATTAATCAGAGTAAGTGGGATTAGCCTACTTGAATTACCATTCAAGGAAACAGTATTCCTCCCCAAAAGGTTGCCATTACAAGGGAACATTTCCTCCTGCTCTTTTTGTTGTGGTTTGTTGTTTTTTTTTTTTAAACCATATTGTTTCTGAGGTCATCTTAGGCAGCCAACACTATGTAAAAGAAGAATGAGAAGCTCAAAATCATAATAATACCAAAATAGGCCAATTTTCACATTACGTAACTAAATGGGAAAGGAAGGAAATTAAGATAGCACTGGATGAAATTAATGTAGCTGCAGTCCACTGTAGTCAGAGTCATTTGTCTGCCCTCATCTTGTGTATGGTCTAAAAGGGAGAGGGTGTTTAGGGTTTTTTTAATGGATCCAGCTGCAAGTAATTGTGAAGGAGCTAAGCAGAATCAACAAGGATGGTCTAGGAAAGAAGTAAATGTTGTTTTCATCTGGGAAGAAGCAAAATAACCAAATGTTTCAGAATTTAACAATCAGACTCCATAAACATAAGGCCCAGTTCACCATGAGAATACCGAAGCAGGGTATGCAGAAAGATTAAATTAAGCCTCAGCATAACCAGTCATGTCCAGCATCTCCAAAGTCAGGGGGATAAGACAGCTCCTTCAGAGGGTGATAGGAACAGGAGTTTTATCTGCCAGCTGTGATTCACAAGCTAGTCTATCTTCCATCTTTCCACTTCTGGCTTTCCCCCTGTGAAGTTATCTCTGGTGACTATCTCTTCCTCTTCACCTTCAAATGCCACAGAAATAAATCCTGATGAACCTCATACAAACATTATGAAGAGAACCTCATCACTTCAAAAAAGAACAAGTAATAAAATCTGGAATAAACTAAAAGCAAGGCCCAAATTTAGGAAAAAAAAAAGCAGCTGTCCAGGAAAGTGGTCTTCTGTATATCATTTCCTTGTACCTAAGCATCACTGCAATGCACAAACCAGGCAATTATTTCCCATCTTGCCTGCAGTATGCTCACCTAACCCTCCAGGATACATAAAGGTGGGGAGGTGAGAAGTGAAAGGGGAGGAGTTGATTAGTCTGTCCCCCCCAGTGTAGGACACTGCTCCTTTTACCACTGCAACTGAAACAATTTCCTCCTGCACAGAGTGATTTAATCCATCAAGGGCCACAGTAATCACCTTGCTCTTTAGTAACATGGAACTGTCACCTCTCCTCCACTGCCTTGCAATACAGGACTAGCTAAAGCCATGAGAGAGAGAAAGGAGAGAAAGGAATAGTAATGAGTGATTAATATCTTATCAAAGAAGACAGATTAGGCTGATGATTCTTGGACCTTTGCAAACACACTGCTTTGTAGGAGTCTGAAAGTAAACTGATAGGAGGAAATACAAGCTAATAAAGTTGTGCTCCTTCTTCAATGGACTCACATTTTGTTCTTTAAGGGAGGAAATGTAGTTGTTTGCCTTGGAGATTATTCATTTTGCACTGAAATTTGAAAATTACAAATAATGTCACAAAATACTGTTTTCTCAGGTTTTATATATCAGTCTGCTTGTCCTCAGAGCACCTGTGATTTCTCCAAGCTATTCTGCACATATGAACCCTTCTTAGAAGGGAGACTCCTTGTTGACTCAACATTGCTGACAGTTTAAATGTCACCCTATGGTAGCACTCATCAGAACGGGTATCACTATCTCTTTGCCCATTTTAATCAATTAACAATCCAACTAAACAAATACGCCATACATCATCTGGGCATGGCTACACTGAAACTAAATGTAGGGAAAAAGAAAAGCTATTCAACTGGAATATATTCTGGGTAGCTTTAGTTTTTCTGATCATGTTCTATCCAGCGGGTATATCAACTTTTCTCCAAATGACAGCAGTGCATTGTCAATAGCTTGTTGTTGAGAGAAAGAGCACGAATTCTGTGGTACCAAATTCGGTATCCAAATATGACAAATACAATAAATGGCCAAACAATTTGTGGGTGATTTATTCTATGAATTGCAATTATGTGTGTGAATCATTTACTAGTGGAATGTTGTTTTTCTTTCATATGCTACCTTCTGATATTTTAAAATTCATTCTTTGTCTGCTATTTGCTCAAGATTAGGTCACTGCAAATGAACTAAATTAGAATGGATTTTGTTGGACTTTGGCTCATATTTCATGTTTCTCCACAGTAACAGATTGAGTTTAGTTATGGTTTACAGTACAGATTTTTATTACTAGAAATGCAGAATTCACTTTTTTTTTTTCTTTTTGCAAATTACCTGAACCTTAAAGTCTTTCATTTGGGCAAACATTCCTGCCAATAAATCATTCACTAGAATGATCAGATAAAAGTGTACATGAAATATGTATGAACAGAGTTGAAATGAGTTTATTTAAGAGCTGAAATGAGCATTTTTAGACAGATTTCTGAAGCATTCATCCAGTACTACTGAATGGCATAATTACTGAATAAAATGAAATTACACCTGATGAGTGTAGGTCTGACAGAACACGAAGAAAACTATAGAAGATATTACTGAGATAGCAAAATTTTTCATGGAAAACAACCCCACCAAACATTTAATTCATTGCATATTCATTGCTGAGAATGTTCCTACTTGCCTGGGCAGACACAAACTTGTGATTTTAAAAGGGGAGTTAAAATCGGAAGGAAAAATGTATGTTGGAGTCGTCATAAATGCCAGTAATTTAAAATGGAGAGATAGAAGATTGTTTGATAGAATTGTGAGTTACCAGGGTGTGTTCCAAAGCAGATTTATTCAGTCATTGGTTCTCTACAGCAGCACTGATTTCACTTCAACTTGTTTGCTCTTGTTTCCAGGGGAAAAAAAAATAAAAAATTGTTCTATATATTTCTTTTATTTATACATTTCCACTCTGAATTTGTCATATTCCTCCTTTAAAACAGAACAGCCTGGTGATTTTGTGAGGCTTCAAAGCATTTTACAGACACTAACTAGTTAAACTTTACATTACTCCTCTGAGGCAGAAAATTAAGTATTAAAATTCCCATTTGTTGGATAAGGAAACTTGGGGACAAAGGTTAAGTGATTTACTGAGGCCACAGGAAACAGTATAAAGAGTGGAGTAAGGAGTTCTTCCAACCCATTCCTGTGATTTGGAACATACTGGGGACAAAGGACAAAGTTGTAAAATTACAATCTTCAAATATAGTCTAGTTTTTTACTCCTTTCCACCCAGATCAAAAACATTTTCAGTGAAACATTATTCCATATAGGGTCCTGAGATTTTTATTTCTGTCAGCATTTTGCCTAAAATAAACTGCTTTTTTCTTCTCTCATGTAAAAAGGCTACACGTACAGACAAACTAGTCTTCCTCTCGGGAAGTGCCAGTGGATACTGAAAACGTGGCCACTACTGAAGTGTGCAAAAGCCACACCAACACAGACTGCAAACAATGGCACCACACTTCCCTTGGAGCCCTTGGAATAATGTAGAACAAGTTGTAAGTAACACAAAATGGGTTTTGGTTTTTTTTTCTTTTGTTATTTTTTGTTTTGTTTTCAAAAAAGGTAAAATGTCTTTCCACTGAAAACACCTTCTGCAACAAAATTAGTTTGAGAATTTTTTCTCCAAATATTTTAGACTGCAAATTCTGAAATAAGATTAAATTTCTGTTTTCTGACAGAAATGTTTACTTATGGATTAAAAAGAAAAATATTGATGTATTAAATCAAATTTCACCTTCCCCCCTCCCCTCTCTTACTCTTATCTTCACCAGGATAGCAATAAAATGCATAAGCCCTGGATTTATTTCTGTTACTCTTATCTTCACTGGCTCCCTCCTTTCTTTCTTTTATGTGTTCATTCAATTTTCAAACATTCCTTGACTTTGAAAGGCAGGAAGGAAAAATTAAATAGTGTGACTATGTTACCACATATCCTGAATCGCTGAGAAAATGGTGGAAAAGTGAAAAAGATGGAGAGAAGACAAAAAGCTGACATTTCATAAATTAAAGAATGTTTTAATTTAAATAATTTAGAACAAAAGTTTTTCTTCCAAGCATATTTGAAATTAATCTTTTTTCTTTTTTTCATTTTTTCCCCTGTATTGAAAATTCCCTGTGAAGCTTTGCTGAATGTGAGAAGATGAAAGATATTTTGGGCAGTCTTTTCCACAGAGACACCAAAGTTTTTAGGTGAATGGGAGAAACTTCATATCCCCTTTTAGCGGACTTTTATGATGTTCACTAACGATTATTTTCATTTTTATGCATTCAGGCAGCTTGCTTTGTTTATGTAGGGCACATCAAGAAAAAAAAAACAGTTGTCAAAAAGTTAATTGTCCTGTAGTCTTTATATAAAACCGCGCTAACAGACCAAGCTTACTTGAAAAATTTCCCTCCCCTTTCTGCAAGCATCTTTAAAGTACACAGTTTGTGTAAGCAGTATGCTTTGTTAGGTCATTACAGCTGACTATAAGACATCTTTTCTGGTGGAGACAGACTGTAAACCTCTTAACTGGATGCTGCCTGCACCAAGACACTTGAATCATCCCATGAGGCAGTGCTACATGATAAAAGCAAAGCAAACCCAGGACTGTATGGAGAGGAGCTTCTGACAGATGTCCTAGCAATCCCCAGAACCTCAGCTGGCCTTCCACACCCTTCAGTAGTGGTCAAGGCTGCCCTCAGGCAGGCAGGGACTTGTTGGGGACTGACTGTTCTGAGAGTATCTCCTAGGGTGCACAGCCTCTCAGTTGCTTCTCCCATAGCTTCTAAAAGGTACTGGATGCTACTCATAGCATATCTTGGGTTTCTATGGAATCTAAGTAGGTTCAAGAACAAATAAAAAGTATTTACCAGGAAAAAATATTTTCAAAGAACTGGATTTTTTTTCAGTTCATTTGAAATGTGAATTTCTTGAATGTGTTATTAGAACAATAAGCCAAATGGAACACAAAGCTTTCTGTACTTGATGGAGTTTTCTTGACATGTGATTCACAGCAATGCTTTTTAAATAACAACAAATTCCATTAAAACATGGATTCATTTAAACTATATCACCAACAGAAGAATTACCTGAAGCTTACACAAGGCATTTGCAAACACATTTGTTGGTTGAATCCAAAGATGTAGGTTAGTTTTAAATGGTAATTGGAACAACTTGCAATATGTGCCAGAAAAATCCAGCAGGCTTCCATCTGTACTTCTCTTCAATCTGATGATATTAAATGGACCTTCATGTGGCCACCCTGACCTATCCAGAACTCCCACTGGCTTTCAAGATTGCCAGAAATGCCAAGGAGTAGCTTATGAATCAGGGCAAATCTGCTAAGGCCCTTTTCCAGTAGCACCTCAAGCATTTCCGCAAAGATCTTAGAAGGGATATTAGCAGTAAGAAATTCTGTAAAGACCACAGCCCCAGTTCCAAAGTTGCCCAACCTTTGACGTAACCCATCCTGCCAGTGGTGATAATAGTCTACATGATAAACAGTCTTAAAGTGCTTGGAGATCCACAGAGTGTACCGTATGAGTACGAACTACAAATACGAATTTCCTTGCCTGATCCCAAAAGCATGCTGAAATACTGACTCAGGACTCTACTGAGAAGAGCTTCCAACTTACCAAAAATGGACACTGATCGCAATAGCAAGACGGTGTTTTGGGTTGGTTTTGGTTTGTTGGGGTTTTCTGTTTGTGTGTTTTTTTTTCTTGTAAATATGTTACAGATTGAATTGCTTTGTGTCTTTAGAGTCAAAAAGCCTAACTTAATACTGGGGGATTATTATTCCTACCACACCATGGAGTGAGTGTGGTCAGTGAAGAGCAGTGACTGTGCTGCCCAAGCCTTAAAGCAGTCTTTCAGTTGTTCACTTGCACTAGACCACTCACAAGTGAGTCCTGTAATCGAAGGTCTCTAAAACAGTCATGTTGTCATGTTGAGGAGGGAACCCAAGGGAATGAAGGGAGACAAGAATGAGACAAGAATGTGGAGATAATGGTCCTAGATAAAAATATTACTACAGAACATGGGAAAAAAATGGCAAGAGATGAAGAGGGATAATGCATGTCTGGAAAGGGGCAAGTCACACAAGGCATGAAGAGGGAGGTTACTTTGGAAAATGCATTGAACCCACCTCCATTTCTAGTTACAAGCTGATTCAGCAATGCCTGTCACACAGATCATGTCTCAACAGCAAAGGAATTGTTGTGAGAAGCAAATCATAAAACCAACAGGTGCAGAGAACATGCTGCTGCTGCTATGTTTGGAAAAAAAATAAATTACAGGTCTCACATTTAACGTCAACTACAAAAAGCTGAGGTGGAAGAAATTGCCTTAAGAATAAAAGCAAGTGAGCAAGCACCTATCCCTATGGTGGTTTGTGTCCTTTTTTCTCTTGTGTGCCTGTGTNTAATAAAACTGTGAGTGGAAATGTCGAATGCCTCAGCCCACACGTTTGGGGCAGCAGAGCGTGTCTGCATGCCAGGGAGCGCAGCTAACCTCGTTAACTAGCACATCCTTAGCCGTTTCTACCGCAAACCGGTACAGATTTTATGTGAGCTGTGCTTCTCCAGCAGCTATAACAACAGTCTGCAGGTGCCAAGATAATGCTGCCCCATACAACTCCCCGCCCTTTTACCGCACTCCCCAGCAAACACCCACGCATCATCCACACACCCCTCGGGCAGTGGGCAGGGGACTCTCGGCCGAGCCTGCCAGCCAACTCCAGAGGTAACGCGGCAAGAGGAAACCTCACAAGAGCTGCAGTTAGCCAACTGCCATATGCCCTGACAAAGCTACCGACAGCAGCGGCGAGCCCAGGGAGTGCTTTTATCATTAGCCCCTCACCCAGCAGTGGAGGAAACTCATTTAGCCCCATGCTGGACTTTCATTAGGAGCGACTTGCATCAGATGGTTGCGGCGTTCTGGCACTGGTGTCGCCTGGTCCGTTGATGGAGACGTGGCCATATCTCACCCCGGCAGGGATTCCCAGATTGGAGCGGCTCTTCATCGACAGATGCCAAGACAGCAGCAGTGGCAGCGACAAAGGCAGCTTGGCTTGCTGCTGTCTTTTATGCCGGCATGTTGCAGCCCCAAACTTTTCAGAGGTGGCTTTTTACAAATCACCTATTCCTGTTAAATCTAAGACGGAAAGGCAGGGAAACTGTATGGATGGGGAGAAACGAAGTAAAATAAAATATGACTGAAATTATCACTTGAAGCCAAAGCAAGCAGGAGAAAGAAGCTGCCACTGACAATCATGATTTCTAACCTTGGGACTGTAATAAAAAATCAATGAAGCAAGAGATGTCAATATTCTAATAACAAAGATGGGATATCACCACCCTCCCTTCCCAACATCCTAGTTACTTATGTTAAAAACAGAAAAGTGGAAGTATGAGTGTCAGGACAGAAACGCTTTTCTCTTTCCCTCCATTTTGGGACCACTGTTTGTACTGTTGCATTTTTCAAGGAGTGGAGGTGAATGAAAACATTATTTTTTTGACATGCAGCTGTAAGATCTTTACAGATCATGGTGACTCTGTTGCATATGACTAAAAAAACCCCCCATAAACCCATGAAGAAACAACAAAGGCAGCAGAGCACCTTGACTGTTTTCACTGCCTTCCTGCCTGCCTGCTTCCCAGACATGGGTATTTGGTGTTTAAAATCTCTCACGCTTTTTGCAGTAGACTACCTCACCATGAGGATACTCTATAAACTGATATGGGCTAACAAAGAAATCCCTAAATAAGTCTCTTGATTTTATCAGCTTGTTTTAATGAACTTCTGTGTTTAATAAAAACAAACACACCCAAAGCAGAAAATGAGGGTTTTTAAAAATTTATTATTTCCCTCTCTTACTTTTCCCATCACCATATTAGAAGGCTGTCTCACACTGTTTAAAGGGTTTGCCTTTGGGTAAGGCAAAATATCAGTTGCTCCCTTTTCCAGCTAGGAAACAAAACAGAAAGAGATGAAGTCTTGGCCTCTTCAGGTGGAAATTACAGACCTGACTTTCATGTAGAGAGGTGGCTAGTGTGAAAGTTAAGTCACTGCAGGGCACAGGAGGAAGCAGTTGAGCAGCTGAGATGGGAGCTAGGGGGAGAGGCAGGTGACTAAATGGTGACTTCATGGGGTCTAAACAATTCAGATGGTGATGCTCAACCCTGCAACTTCTGATACTACAGCTTTTCATTCCCCAAAGGGACACATCCGCCTTTCTGTTAAAGCAGTTTTATGCCACCGTAGCACCCCACTTAGCATGTAAACCCAGCACCCTTGTTCTGAGGGCACCTCTAAATACCCACATGCCAACTGCAGCTGTCACCAGTGGTTGCAGCCAGCCGGACTTTTTCAGACCCTGCTGACCAAAACCGAAGGTATTTTTATTTCATATTTTTACAGCTTTTCTGTAAACCAGGCAGTAGTAGGAGAGGGTGGGTAGCAGGATGGGCCAGCCCGTGGCACCGGTGACTTGGTGCCATCCACCATGCACCGCAGCCTTTCGCCAGCTGTCCTGTCTCTCTTCAGATCACTCTGAGGAAGCAACCAGCAGCTTTGCTCATCCTTTTACTATTTTTAAATTTATTTTATTTTCTCCAGGCACCCGCTGCTGCAGGCCCGCGGAAGGTGAGCACAACACGACAGCCGTGCCGACAGGGCTTTTGTGCGGCCCGGCCGGCGCGGGCAGCGCCGCCCCCACCGCCGGCCCCGCGCAGGTGGGTGGTGTTGAGGCGCCACCTACCGGGAGGCGGCGGCAGCGTCCCCGCCAGCGCGGGCGGGTGTGTGGAGGGGGTGGGTAGGTTTATGAATACATCTGTGCGCTCGTACACGAACGTACACATGCATATACAACAATTAAAATAAATTAAATTAATCTTTTGTTTCAGCAGAAAGTATCACACAGAATCGCTGAATGACTTGGTTGGAAAAGACCTTTGAGATCATCGAATCCAACCGTACCTGTCCCCTCCTAAACCACATCCCCGAGCACCTCATCTACCTGTCTGTTGACTCAGCCACCTCCCTGGGCAGCCTGTTCCACATTCCAAAGACCTTGAGCCTTCCTGCAACTCGGGAGCGAACTGTGCCAGAGCCTCTGGAGGATGCTCTACGGCCACCTGCACTGTCAGCCTGGGTCAGGCTGGTCTGGGCTGGGGTCAGGACAGTGTTGGGGGCTAGGCCTGGAGCCAGCACCGGCCTGAGAGATGGCAAAAAGCACTACCATCTCCTTGTTAGGGTCTGTGCAGCAGGGACTGGGTGTGGGGGACAACATGGTTCCTGGTTTTAATTGCTTCCATTTGGCCTCTGCCTGGGTTGGGAGTGACATGGACGTAAGCGAATGTGTCCTGACCACAGGAAGGAACAATGTTAAACATTTTAATTATATGGAGAGTGAAACAAAGTAAAGGCAGAACAATGAAGACTAAATATAAAGAAAGGAAAGCTAATTAATGGAACATTAACGTAAGAATTTAATGCAACCAGGCTGAATCTGGTTTGCAGAATGAAAAGAAGGAAAACGGCTCTATTGTCCAGAAATGAAGTGAGCACAACTCAGCGCCCGGCATTTCATACACAGCATGGCTACCATGGCCTTGATTGGGTTACTTCCACTGGGAAGATGCTTTCAAGATGCAACATCTTTAGGAAGCTGCAAACCAACCTATCTAGGCTTAAAATCTCTGGAAATGTCAGGCATGCAGTCATTCAACATACTCATGAAACCTCCATAAGCAAAGTGTAGCAGTATCTTTGAAACGATCTGCTCTAGGGAACCTGCTTTGTCAGGGGGATTGGACTCGATGATCTCTCAAGGTCCCTTCCAAACCCTACAATTCTGTGATTCTGTGACTCTCTGAAACCACTCCTTGAGTAAAAACACTTGCCGTGGACATAGCTATGAAAGAAGATGTATTTTGAAAGAGTCCATCCAGTTGCCAGGTCACAGTTTTCACACACACTGCACTTGGTTATTCTTACACCTTAAATGTGGGCATTTTACATGAGGGACCTTCATGTTGCCTCAGGCACCCTCTGTGGTCAGTGGAGAAGTGAAAAAGACAATACAATCCTAATGCTGAAAATTGCCCACACTAGTGAAAGGCATTACAATGTATTAATGTGAGCAAAAGGTGTGGAGGTCAGGTTAAGGATCCTTTGATTATGTTCCTCAAATGCTGGCTCAGTTTGCGTGACATTTGGTGCTATGATGAAGTTTTCATTATATTCCCTGAACTTTAGCCAAATTTTCAGACCTGTTGATGACGCTTAAGTAAATGCAAGCAGATCAAAGTATTTTCAGGGGAAGGCGTGCACATATCATGAGATACATATTTTAACCAGAAACCTGCACACTGTAACTAGCTTAGTTAAGTTTCCATAAATCAAAACAAAATATAGAAAGTATGAACATCAAAAACTTATCAAGCTGGGTATGCCAGTGTCTGGCAAGTTTGGCCAAAATTTACAAAATGGATCAAAGAGCATCACTCGCATTCAGGAATTACTGCAAATCATAATCATCCTTATGAGGGGTTTGCAATTGTCTTTCATTGGAGACAAAGTCACCCTTTCTCTGGGGCATCAGGAAACGAGGAGTCACTCTTAGTGTAACAGAGAACACAGGGTTTCCTAAAAGATGTTGCAGTCTCTTGAACAAACAGGTGGTTTCTGTGCTGTTTCTTAAACCACCTAACTAGCTAGCCTCAATAAGTAGCTATACAAACAACTAAAGAAAGCAAGCAATATGTTATAACATAGCTGGGTTTTAATCATATTGATACATATTTATGCTATGACTGCACATAGCAAATGTACTGCAGATTTGAGGAAGTACTGCTAGTGCAGTTTGACATTAATTTCCATTGGAAATATATGTCTTTAAAGTTGGATATTACTTTTCTAAACTTCATTGTGATGTTTAGACCTAAACATTTTCTGCTGGATATTTTCCTAATGCTGCTTCAGGAATAAATGTTACACTGTTTCAGCAATGGATGGAACAAAAGTTGAAGTTGTAAATGTTTTGGATGAATCAGAGACATGCCATGCCTGACTTTTGTGCAATACTAGATCTATGCCCGGGTCCACCAGCCTTCTTCCAAATCTACAAAACTTGCAACCTAAAAGCTGACTATCACCAAACTATATAAAATTTTAATTCCAGAAATATACATAGTTCTGATTCTTTCAATGTATCATCTTAATGTGCTCTGTCTGGATATGGGAAGAATCTTTAAGCAGTGGAGACCCATTTCATTAACTTTTTTGTGTCTCCCATCTTGCAATTTATTGCATCATAAATATCTACATTGTATAACATTCTGTGTAAAACTTAGTAAAAGCTAATTAAGATAAGCCATTGATCAGGAAACCAGAGTGAATACAGATGGCAGATTCTTTTCTGTTTCTACTGGAAAACTTAATCCACCAAAATTGATGTACTGGTGCAGAGAGCCTGCATTTGCTTCTCTACATCATCCAATCATATCTAAAGGCCATTTCAGAAATGAGACTAATTAACACAGTGAACGAAGGAGGGTGTGCAAATCTATCTGGAATTATGGTCTTGTCAAGAACATTTGTTATGACTCAGTGTTTAGATGAAATGCCATTGAAAACAGCTTTCAAATGATCAAAACTGAGCTTAGAAACACCTTTATTCAGAGGTTTGCCAGCCCCACCTTCCACTCTTCCAGTATCCACAAACTCTGCCCCCAAGCCACCCAGTGGAAGATTATTTTAAATATCCCTCTCTTCCAAGCACCCTTGAGAGGTTGAAGAAGGCCAAACCAGTTGTCCTTATGGCAGCTGCAGAAAAAACCCTTTGCTTCTCAGAAGTCCAAGATCTACTGCATGTGGGCAAATGGCTGATATAAGACAAGAAGCTTTCGGGCACCACTGCTGCCTACAGTCTAATGACAACAGAGGCCAATTGCATGTAGCATTTCTATCTTTTTCTTTCTTATGTATTAGAGGGGAAGTGTCTGTCCCCTAAGTATTATTCCTCCTGGTATAGGAGATCAGGCCAAGAAGCACACCATGCCAGAATGGCTAGATGACACAACAAATCAATGTGGAGAATGTAAAGATGATATGAACTGAAGCCCAAATAGAAGCACATCTGAAATCTGAAGTCCACTATGTCAATAATCTCTTCTGCTGGATTAAAGCTTTTGGGCCTAGATTCTCTCTTGTATATAAATACAAAAGTGTTAGAAAGGGACAAAGGAAGGTAATAAAATACCAGCAGTAAGAAATGGGATATATGCATGGAATTATTCACCTCTGGACAAATCTGTTGATGCCCAGCAGGACTGATGGATGAGCACAGTAGATGAGGGACATACACAGGCAGGAGACTATCTAGTTGATCATTAATAACTGATAAATGTGGCATCTTCTGTTAGAAGTCAGTAGCAAACAGTAGTGGTTCAAGTTCAGAAAAAGCAGAAAGATTCTAGAGAATGTTCTGTTCTGGAAGGGATGTCTGTGATCTTCATGGTTTTCTCTCAAATGGTTCACTGACCCTTAACCATTGGAAAATGTCTTGGTTTTCTTCAGCCTAGGTCTGCTTCTGTGAGGCACTCAAGTTACAATGTTGAGGAGCAATAGTAGATTTGCAAAGCCATTTTACCATCCAATGCAGTTTTACGATGGGGACCAAATAGAAGGGATGCAATGAAGGCTATTGTGTTTTTAATAGATTTTATGAAAGTGCTACCCTCATTTTTATTAGTGAAATTTATCAATCAGGCATGTGTGTCTATGTCTCTGTGTATTTACATGAGGTATCTATAAATATCCCTTCAAGAAGGACATGCTGAATGGGCTTTCCAGAATGCTGAAATAATTCGGCATGGCATTAAGAACAAAAATACCAAATAATCTCCACAGATACAGCTTCCAACCTTTTTTTTTATTATTCTTTAAATATGTTAGAGTCAATTTTCCCAGTAAGTGCTCTCTTTGCAGTTTCCTAATAGAATAATATAATTTGTGTATTTTACAGAAAAATCAGGATATAAAAAAGACCTGCTTTGAATGGTTCTAATTTAACAGTTTGTGGAATTTATTTATAGAGATCTGGAAGGATTTTGAATGCAGTGTAGTTTCGTCAGAGCCCATAAAGGTACTTCTTAAATATCTGTCTGCTAGCATCACCAAAACTTGCTTGGCATTCATGATTTAGAGGAACTGGATAGATGTACTCTAGGAACTTTTGGATCCCCTTCCTGTTTCTCTTCATCCTCCACCCTTCCGCTTCCCTTCCTGTGTCAGCTTAGAGCTGAAGGTATGGTTGTGGAAGTATGGACTTTCCATGGACTACAGCTTGAGCCAAGCATGCAATCCTAGGATGGCATAGATTCACTGTGAAGTTCAACAATCTTGCCATACATTAATATCAGCTGATGTGATTCATGGTTGCACAGAACTATGCATTTAAATGGGAACCACATCTGCTTTTACCAGAATCAGCAACCAGCTTATGGAAGGAGAACACTTTAATTTCAGAGTACAAGGAAATCCAGGGAGGGATAGTCATTGCTGATATGGATTCCTGGGTCCTACACTCTGTGGGTGAGTAGTAAACAGTGAGATATTGGAGTGAGTTTCTGCTTTTCTAGAAAGCATGAGCAACAAGCTCCCATGTGTAATACCTCCAGGATACCACATGGCATCTCATTGGGAACTACCAATAATTTTCAAAATTCAAAAACTCTTGTCTGCCAAGTACTCAGTAACTTGGCAAGGTTTCATACAGAACTGAAAGCCTACTTCTGAATAAAAGGGGGGAGGGGTAAGGGGGGGGTGGTAGTGTAGAAAATCTAGGAAAAAAACCCCACACCAAAGTCTGCAAAATTTGGGGCATAGTTGGAGCTTGTCCTTTAGTATAAAGGTGGTAGCAATGGGAGAAATAATCTGTGAAAAAAGCAGATGTATAGTGAGTATGTAAATTCAGGACACTGATTAATGCATCTCTGCGTGTTTTTATATGGTTCTAATGAAAAACAATTGCTAATAGGAAATGTCTGGTTAAATTGTGTCAATGACCAGTCCTATTCTGCATGTTCTGCTGAAGCCAGGCACTCTCGGAGGACAGCTGGAGCTCAGCCAGAATGTCATGACCATGGTCAAGGTCATAGGTCCTCACATACCAAAGAAATACAGTCTGGTTCCTAATCTTTGCAAACTCTTTTTCCATGGGGAAACAAACTGGAATATACTCAGCTGGACACGTTAGTATTTTTAATCCTTATCTCGTTTTGATATAAAAATAAAGCTACCAGTTATTTTTTGTTTCATTATTAAGCCCTTGCTTTTTACAAGGATTTCAGAACTTGGCCTAGATTAGAAACAAAAATAGTAAGAGCTCCTTTTCACAAGAAATAAGATTTAAAGGTATTAGGGGGTATATGCCCTCCTTTTTAGCAATCAGCATGAGGGTTGCTGTTTTGTTCTGACCCTGATAAAAAATCAACCACGGTAGCTCAAAACAGGTTTTTATTCCAGATTTGTAAATGCTGTTTGTCGTAATATTCCACTAACACACATAGGAGAGAGCTATGTCCTTTCACAGTCTTTCTGGCTAAAATTGGACTTGCTATCAATAGTTGGTATGCAGCCCAGTGCAGGGGGATTGGACTGAATGTGGAGACAGGTGTATTTTTGGCTCAGCTACCGCCCCAGCATGTAATTGTGGTCTCCTTGCATCAGTTTTCCCTCCTACCCTAACTTGTCTGTTCTACTTAAACAAAAGCTTTGACTTCTAAGACATGGTGTCTTGCTATGGGCTTGTAAGTAACCATACGCAAAGCAATGGTTTGTGCTTGAATCATTATGCCCCGTAAGCATTGAAGTATCAGCAGCCTTTCAGTGGTTGCCTCATCAGAGGAGTTGGGCAGCTTCAACATCATGCTTTAATCTTAAATCAGGCTTTGTTCAGAGCTGTGGCAGTCAGGAACAAACTATTATGTGTGGGCATGTGAATGGAGGAACAAATTGAAATGGCTGCATCCAGGAGTCTGGAAATCATTATCTTCCTGCCTCCATAGGCAGCTACATTGTACAGTTCTTTCCAGAACCAGGGCCTCAGCTTGAAAGGCCACCAGAGTCTTCAGATTTGGCAGAAAAGAAAACCAGGCTGGTTTTTTTGGAAGTTCCTGATGGCTGTGATTCCACATACTGATCTGCTGCCACTGGTGACTGTTCAGTGGCCTCATCAGTCTCATCAGTCCCCGCATAGCGCCAGCCAGTTTCCCATCCATTCCTTGGTGCTGGCAATCACACTCTTAATGCAAAACAAAAATCAGTCCCTCAGTGACAGTATTTTTTGGAAACAGATGAAGTGCCAGACAGCAACAGACCTGCGCCTCAACTGCTGTAGCACCTGCTCTCTGGCACTCCGGCAGGGAAGTGGTTCTCATCTTGGTCTCCAAGTTAGAAGAGTTATATGTTCACACCCAGCTTTGTGTGGTTTAATCTGGCTTTCGGAAGAAAGTGCAATTGCTTTGCATATTCTTATTGCTGTTCAGAGGAATTTCCTCCTCAAATTCCATGTCTTCTGGGCCTCCTTGCTTAGGTGCATTTTAATCTGACATGATTTGTTATCTTGCAGTTCAACCAGGGGGTCCCTTCTCCTTGTGCTATGACACATTCAATGTAACTCCTTCAAATCTTTCTCTAGTCACATAAATACTGTGTTCCCTAATCTAATTTTAAAGGGAAAAGTATATTTCCTCATTAGATATTTGAGTTAACATGAGATCCATCATTATCCTCTATCTTTAAATATCCTTTTGAAGTATATGACCATATATAACATCTGAGGTGATTTATGTAATGACATTCCATTATTTCCAGTATTACTGTCCAGCCCATCTCTAATTCACCCTGGATGTTTTGTATACACAAGTAGTGCAAAATAGTGGTACTGATCATTATCTTTGTCTGGGTCTGTTTTGTGTCTCATGCAATCATTATTAAAGACAATAAATGAAGCCTAGTGAGTTTCAGAAAGCCCAGATTAGTGCTCACAGTATTTTTTTCCACAGAGGAAGAGACAGACCACAGACTCAATTTTGCTGCAAAAGGCTGGATTATTGTGCAAGGAACATCTCTCTCCTGCTCCTTGTCCTCCAGTACCTTCTATGAGCAGAGAACAAAGGTAACCAAAGGACTCCTCATCCAAAGGTGCACAGAGTCCACTTGCCCACAATAAGCCCTGGAGTTATGAAACACCTTGCTCCTCTAAGGGATACCAGGCAAGACAGTTATTTAGTAAATAGCCTGCCAGGTCACAAGCAGCACAACCTGTGCAGATGATTCAGAGATGGGCTTTCTGAGCTGGTCCATACTCTAGCTGGAGCATGCATTTGCAAAAAAACTAAATCAGATGAGCTGGCCAAGTGACCTGTGGCAGTACTTGTTATGAGCAACTTCCCTTGGAAAACATATTTCTGTTCCCTTAGAAAATATTTCTAAGGTATCCCTTAGAAAACCTCTCCTTATCCACTCCCATCTCATAATACAGCTGATTCGCAGGTAAACAGAGCAATCCCAGCTACAATCTACTGCTACCTGCTCATTAATTCTTAGATTTTTACAATGTAAAGAGCCATTTTCTCACCTTACCTGGGCATGTAAAAAGGCCTAGAAATTGCCCACAGTTCACAAAATACAGTGAAAAAACACAAAACAGCTGACAAAAAATGCCAGTTTATCAGTAAGTTGGAAAAGACAACTACTTTACTTTTATCCTGAAGATATCCTGAATGTGGTCTCTAAATGGACAATTTAACCTGCTCTTGAACTTCCAAAAAAATGTTCACACGCCCTGCATCCACATTTGAAAGATTCTGGTTGCTTCATATTTGAATTCCTCAGCTTAAACTTTGATCTTCTGGGACAACTGGACTCGGGCCCAGGAGCCTGGCATTCTCTGTCTTCCCACATCCACATAAAAAGCAACTGGGACTCCAGTCTTGCGCTGGAGAATCTTAACTGTTCTGCATGCGTGGAAAAGCGAGTCCCAGAAGCCAAGCTGATGGAAATAAACTATTCTGCCAACAGTGCACAAGAGTTTAGTGCACAGTCAGCTGCGTGGCATGCGTGCATGCCTGCCTACAGATTGTGAGCTTGAGAGCTGTAGACCTAGTCAGTAAAAAAGAGTCAAACAAGAAAAGTGTTTCTTCTGGCCTCATGCTTTTTTTTTTCATCATCATAATATAGTGGGTTTCTCTAGAGAATCAGAACAATTTGCCTCTCTCTCCTCAATGGTTAAAACTACATTTCTTGGGAAAAGCTCATAAACTTAACAATAGAACCCCGGAGCCTGCAAGGATAGGGTCCAGTTTGTACAAAGAGAAAACAAAAAACAAACCATCCAAAAAGGCTCTCTTCTTAAATTTGCCACAACAGCTTCATGCCTAGAACTGCAGGAAGAGACCCACACACGGTCTGGCCATTAATTACGATTTTTGCATCCTTTTGGTGGTATATGTTGATGACAGGAGCAACTGGAGGAAATCAGAAAACAGAGTTGGGGAACATTCTGAGTCACTTCTTGCTTTCCCTGGCTCCTCTCAGGGGTTGGCTGCCCCTGGACTTATTTCTGCAATTTCCTGAGCATTTTCCATGAAGTGCTGACTTGCAGTCGGCAGTCTGTATCACTTAGAGCGCTATTCAGCATCACAAAGGATCAGATCCCATAGCTGAACCCAGCCAAGCTGGACTTACAACTTGTCAGCAGTAATCCACGGTGAGCAGGGTGACAGAGTACCAAAGATCAGCATGGCTGGATGGTTGGCACATGTGTCCCACATTTTTGGGGCACATGTATGACCGTGTGTTACGTTAATACACTCTGACTTGGTCTTACGGTAAAGAACTATCAGCCTCATTCAATCTATTCATTGTGGTTGAGTGCTCACCGATTATCTGTAGGAGTGCAAATACAGCTGTTTGTTAGACATGAGACATTCATTTAGCTCTCTGTATTGTCAAATACATTATTAGTTAATTTATAGCAGCAGAATCCTTGCCTCCAGTATGTGAAATGAACCTCATTTGAACCTATTTTGCACCTATTCTATGCCTCAGCTTGCTCTGGGTAATGGGTAGTGATGTGTGTGAGCCAGAAAGAACTGCTCTTGACTTTCATAAACATACTGAGCTTCCAAGAGTGGCAATTATAAAAAGAAATATGCATTAATTAATTCCTAATTTCTTACTGGTAAATGCAATGTATTTCATGTTGATTAACAAAGACACAATGGGCATGAAATCCCACAAAACCATTTCTTTCCCAATCATGTTTCAGAAAATAAATTTGCTTTAATGCTTAGTGTTAGAAACAGTTCAAAAATCAGACATGACAGTCTTAGAAATCCTAAAGCACTAAATCTGAATTTCACTGAAGGGATTTCATCTCGGTTTCGTATTCAGCATTATTTCTCACTGGGTTATTTGGTGCACATAAAAGTATTAAGTCATTGCTGTGCTTAACATGGATAGTGGTGAGTAGCTAGATTTTGAACCAACTTGTAATGGTTGAAAATGCCAGGGCCACTTCTTCAGTAGCCATTGAAAATCTTAGTTAAACAATGGCTGATACATAGCGAACAAGCAGTCAAAGAAAAGTGTGCCTTGTATCAGTGAAGCAATACTTAACATCACCTCCCTGTGAGGACAACACTTGCCACCTTTAAAGAAGTAACTCAAGATTTTTCATGTTTTAACAGAAGTTGTGCAAAAGACTATGTTTTCCCTTTTCCACCTCAGTGCCACTCAAGCCTCACAGGTAGAGAAAGACCCACATCAGCTGGAGAGAGGCCAGGAGAAATCAACGTGGATGACAGGAAACACAGAGCACATGGGTTGTAGAGGGAAGGCTGAAAGTCTGGTGAAGGTGGAAGGCAACAACTGAAATAAAAAATATAATGACCCTGTTTGCAATGACAGAAGTAATTCTGTTCCCACAGAAGATGTAAAGATTTGTTCCAAACTTCCAATCTCCAAATTAGAAAAAAAACCCAAACCAAAACCTGTTATTATATGCACCCTCAACCACCATAGACTTGGCAGATAAAGAAGATTCTCACTCATGGAACTGCTGTGGATTGTTTTAAAAATCAGGCCTATAAAGTTATCTGCTGCTGTTCTGAAAGACCCCAGAAGTTCTGTTATACATTTCACTAGCAGTAGGACTACTTCATTGTTCTGGGAAAAGATTATTTTACTCTCCCTCCTCTTTTTAATTTCTTTTTTTTTTTTTCCCTTTGTACCACGGTTCTCATAGAATACTAAATAATGCCAGCAGGATTTAAAGTTGAATTCATAATTATTTTAATTACCTTAAATGTTTTACTTTTTTCCAAACTAAATGCATAAATAGGATCTACTCAAACATGCCTAGCAGGATGCATTTAAATGCTTCATGCAGATAGGCTGTTCCCTGCTTCCTTCCTCGGTTTGGTTTTCCCTTTCTTGTTAAAGAAAAAAATATCTAGTAGCAAATGAATGAAACATAATTACGCAAATATGCTAAATCCAGTTGACAGGGAGGATGCAGGCGATGCTAAAGCAAAGCTGGGAAGCTGAGGGCAACATCTATATTTCATTATTTATTAGGGGCCAGATATGAAAAGGCATTTGAACACCCAGAGAGACAGTCAGTCAGTAATACTTATGAGAACACCTAAGCGAATTAGGTGCGTTATTCCTGTACACTTTTACTGATGGCAATGTGGGTAAATTAGTGAATGAAATTAGTAAGCGGTGGCACTCCAAACTAATAGAATCATAGAATCACTGGGTTGCAAGGGACCTTCAAAGGCCACCTAGTCCAACACCCCTGCAATAAGCGGGGATATCTTGCACTGGATCCGGTTTCTCAGAGTCTTATCAAGCCTTGTCTTGAATGTCTTCAGTGATGGGGCCTCCACCACCTCTTTGGGCAACCTGCTCCAGTGCCTCACCACCCTCATTAACTTCTTCATAATGTCTAATCTAAACCCGCCCTGCTCTAGTTTAAAACCATTGCCCCTTGTCTTATCACCACATTCCCTGGCAATTACTCCCTCCCCAGCTTTCCTGTAGGCCCCCTTCAGGTATTGGTAGGCCACTATGAGGTCTGTCTGCAGCCTCCTCTTCTCCAGGCTGAACAGCCCCAGCTCACTCAGGCTGTCTTCATAGAGGAGGTGCTCCAGCCCTCCTATGAGCCTTGTGGCCCTCCTCTGGACCCTCTCCAATAGTTCCATTTCCTTCTTGTGCTGAGGGCTACAGAGCTGGACACAGTACTCCAGGTGGGGTCTCATGAGAGTAAAGGGGCAGAATCACTTCTCTTGACCCACTGGCCACAGCTTTGCTGATGCAGCCCAGAACACAGTTAGCCCTCAGGGTTGTGAATACACACTGTTGATTCATGTCCAGCTTTTCATCCACCGATAGGCCCAAGTCCTTTTCCACAGACATGCTCTCTATCACATCACCTCCCAGTCTATGTTGGTAACGAGGACTGGCCTGGTCCAAGTGCAGCACCCTGCTCTTTTTGATCTTCATGAGGTTTGCACAGGCCCACCTCTCCAGTACATCCAGGTCCCTCTGGATGACATCCCATCCCACCAGTGTGTTGACGTCACCCCTCAGCTTGGTATAATTCACAAGCTTGCTGAGGGTGCACTCAATTCCACTCTCTATATCAGTGATGAAGATATTAAACGGCACTGGTCCCAGCACAGATCCCTGAGGGACAACACTCATCACTTCTTTCCACCTTGGACATCAAGCCATTGACAGCTACTCTCTGGATACGGCCATCCAGCCAGTTTCTTATCTCTCCAACTTAGAGAGAAGGATGTTGTGAGGGACTGTGTCAGAGGCTTTACATAAGTCCAGATAGATGATATCCATGGGTCTTTCCATGTATATTGATATAGTAACTCCATTGTAGAAAGCCACTAGGTTGGTCAGGCATGACTTGCCCTTGGTGAAGCCGTGCTGGCTGCCTGGAATCACTTCCTGTCCTCCATGTGCTGTAGCATGGCTTCTAGGAGAATCTGCTCCATGATCTTCCACATTCTACTTGATGATTCAGCAAACCTATGAACATGAATCCAAAAATGCAAAACAAGCATCATACTTACACATACATCCACACACCTCACAATTTTGTAAAATTCCTGTGTGCTATATGAAGGGAAAGAATATTTTATACAGTATATAGAAACTCTGCTACTGACAGTTTTACCTGTTCTTATTGAAATGCTATAAGAAATTATGGATCATGAGCTGTAATTTCAGTGGTAAAACCAAAAGTTATTTTCAAGCCTCTCTGCAAAGGTGTGTCATAAATCAAGGCAAAGAGAACGTGACAAAGGACTTATGCAGTTAACATTTCTCTCCTGGAAGGGGCTGAAGAAAAAGGAAAAAGCAAAAGCAATGGAAATGTTTTTTCTATATGGAATTTATAAAAGACATGTTGCTATTGACACAGCTACTTCCAGATGCTGACATTTCTAAAGGGATTTAGCCACAAACATTGTGTCATAAGGATGTAAGCCTTCATGTGTTGAGCTAATTAGGAATGAAAGGAATGGATGAAAGATTCCAATCAAAATAAACACTAAACTTTGTAATTTTTAGCAGCTTGCTATAAAACTCACACAACAAATTTGTGCTGGGTCCAGTCTACTGGGTAGTCACACTGCTGACTTTTGGACAATGGAATAAGGAGTACACATAAAACTGGCAGATGGCATCTTTCTAGGAGGGATTCCAAGCATTTGGGAGGACAAGATTATCTCTCACAGTGATCCTAAAATGTTACTGAAATAATCCAAAACTAACAATACAAAATTCTAAGAAGGTCTATGCTTGGGAAGGAAGAAAACCAACTAAAAATGTAAGATGGCTAAGCAGAAAAAAATCTGGTGGAAATGGTGAATTAAAAAAATTTAATATGTTTGAACAGTGCTGAATAAAAAGGCCAGTATCATTCTGGAGTGTGTTGTGTGCCATAAGTAAGAGATGGGGATCTTTATGATGTCTTATGCAGCAGTAACAGGTCTTCAGCTAAAATACACATAAACTTTAAGAAAGGGTGCAGACAAATTGGGAGTTCAGGCAAGAGCAGAAACACTGCCAAGAAATTTAAAAACATGACAGAAGGCTGGAAGAAATGGGTTATTTTAGTTTGGAAAAGAGAAGACTGAGGAGAAATTCATTAACAATCTCCTCATATGTAAAAAGATGGCAAAAAGAACAGTCATCAATTGCTCTCCATGTTCACCCAACATAGTACAGGGGAAAGGGATTAGATTAGATTGGATTAGGTTAGATTAGACATTAAAGAAAACCTTTCCAGCTGCAAAGATTGGAAGGAAGGACTGGAAGAGGCTGCCTAGGGAGCTTCTTTAACTTCATAATTGAAGGCTTTTATGAACAGGTTAGACAAAGATCGGATAGGTGGTCTGACTGTATTTGACATACTCTTAAAGCAGGGAGAATGGCTATTTGTTGTTAAAGCTGCCTTTCATTCCCACATTTCTCTGATGCTATTGCTAAATCACTTAGAAAATAATTTTCTTATATTATCCAAGATCCTTAGGTACTTAAGTGACCCACTTAAAAAAAATAAACTTCAATGCATTGAGACAACTGTTATTGATTGTGTCAATATCAGGTAGCTCATTCAGGGCTTATGTTTGTGTTTGGAAGCATCTGTTAAAAAAAATAAATCTGTATAAGTTCTGTTTACCTTTCTCAAACAATGAAGGGGGACAGTTCAACTCCCTTTGAAACTTGCATGATCTGCATTGACTGCAAGAGGAGATTCTCTGTTGTCCAAGATGGAGATGTGTTATGTTTCACCACAGAAAACTGCACTTGGATTGTTACCAGATCTGTAAAAACTGCAAATACAAGTTAGTGGGACTAGCTCAGGAAATACCTGTTAAATGCATACACCATCATGTGTCCATCAATTATATGTCCACTTTAAATATTATGATACATAGGTGGGATGCTCTCAAATAATTTGCTTGTATGCAGAATTTCCAGATAAATTTCTGAGGGGACTATGTATGTATAATCTCATCAATGAAGCATTACAGCCTCTTAAACTCCTGCAGTAGAATAGTATTTACAGCTAAGCAAATTCTTAACTTGCACTGTTTGTGATTGTTAGTGCCAAAAATCCTGCTAAGGAAGTAGCCTTATCTGAACCTTCATGTCATGACAGACATTGTTTTTGCAATGATTAACATGTCTGTGATCTGCATGCAAGTAATTTGGTTTGAAAACAGTAGGGCTGGTAGAAGAGAACTTTTCCCAGCTGACAGTGTGCTTCAAATAGACATTAGCAGGTAGCATGTTGCAAATTATATAATGACACTCATTTCAAAGGGAGTCAAATAGCCTTTCCTTTTAACACTCCTAAAACTATAGACAGATCTGACTGTTCTTTCGACATGGAAGTGATCAGCCACATAGATACTGTTAGGCAGTTACAAATGGGTAATAACAGCACCAAGCAGATTCACGCCAAGAAATACAGCAGCCTAATACAGATTAGATTTTATGTCCATGGCTTTTCCAGGTCAAGAGCTGCCTCTCCCTCCTTTCTCCCTGTCTTCTCCTTCACATAGTTGCTGCGTTCAGATCACTTTTACAATAACAGTGTCCTCATTGTGAGCATGTGCTTGAGACCTTACTTACACCTTATAGGCTAATGGTTGGCTTTGCACCACCGAACATGGAGGTGTCAGTAGGTATTAATAACACTGTGAAAGAAATAACAGTATTTCCATAAATTGACCTTCTCTGATGATGACTTCACCCCATTTTCTTCAGTTCAGTTTAATGACTTGAAGAGTGCTCGGTGATGAAACCATTCCCAAGCATAAATTATTCACCACAGGAAAAAAAGAAGTTCCATTTTGCAATTTTCCATCAGTGAATGAGCCTCTGTAGGTGAATTGTCTGCAGAGGCAGAACAATCCTTCTGACCCTTGTAAACTTATTTGCACCCTTCTTTAAAATCAGATAACTAAAAAGAAAAAAAAAAATCAGTAGAATAATCCTTTTCTTGAAAATAAATGTTGACTCATCCATTTTGTCTCTTAAATAAATGTATACACATGTAATATTTAGAAGAAAACCTATCCTTTAAAATACTCTTACTGTAGCTCATTAAAAAGGAATTTTATTTAAGAGATACAAATATGAAAGATCAAAGGGCTGGACTAGAACCAGCATGACCATAAATATTTTAGATGCTTGACATTACGTACCAGACACAAATAAACATAGAAGAAAATTATAGCTTGTATTTCTAAAGATAAACATATATCCTATCTGCATGTTAACATTTGCTTATTTAGCCCTCACTCTTAAGCTACGTTTCTGGAAGGATTAGTTTTCTTTGGGGTGCTTCTTGCATCATACAACCACATTCAACTGGAATTCAATCCAAAAAAATCTCAGCTCTGTTGCAGGAAAAATTTTTCCAGGCGGGATGTGTAGGTATCCACTGCCCTTCCCTGGTGCTGTTCCTGACCTGCTTTCCTGACTTCGGAGGTGAGCTGGAGCCAGCCTGCTGCCGGACAGCACTGCCTGCCGCAGTCCGTGAGAGATGTCCTCTGTGAGAAGCCATAAATTCTCAGCCAGATAATGAGAATGACACCATACAGGGGATCCTGTTTGCAGCTCTCAAAGATGTTTGGCATCAATGCAATTACTATTTTCTGTTTGTTTTTTTAAAACCATGCCATTGCATCCTTAGCAGATGTGGGCACCTTTGAGGTACAACACAGTCAGTTAAACCATGTATGTTGCCATGAATGAAAGCTAGGCTTGACTTTAAGCTGTGTATAGGGTCCAAGAGCAGAACTTTAATTCTCTCAGCACAACTTGTTCTTACAATGAGCCAGTACAGGATGGAAATTCTGCAGAGATTTTTTAGATTACTTTCCTAATTAGGCACATAAAAACACCACAGCAATTCTTTTCCTTTTAAAATGTGTCCTTTCAAAGATATTCCTTTGCATTGTGCTCCTGGGATGTTCATTGTTCAGCCACAAGACAGAAGGTATGATATGAGGAAATAAAAGGAAAGCTGTATATATGCATCATAATCTTCTGGTATTCAAGGGAACATAATCTTATATTAGGAGCTACCTGGCTGCTCCAAGAGGTCCCAAATTATGAAGATCTAAATCAAATCTGGTAGACCATCGCATTTTAGCAATTTGATGGATTTCCTCTTGTCTTTTACCCTTATTACTGTGTAACCGCACAGAACTTGTAATTCCTGAAGAGTCCCAGAATGGTAAATGCTGTTCAGGTCTGGGCACTTGCTGGTTTCTGCACTTTGAAAGGTAATTGAATAGGAACAAGTACAAGTGCAATTGAATATGTAGGCTAGAGGCACTAAGTTGCAGCCTCAAAGAGGTCATGCTGAAATGAATTTTTTAAAAGGACTATAAAATTGCATCTAAGATAGATGGGGTGCAAAAGCAATATTTAAATGAAATTGTTATGGATATAAGTCACTTGCCAGGCATTCTAACTATTTCCAACATAAAATATGTTTTCACTTCATATATAAAACATTGTTATTATTCACATCCTGTGTCATGTTAACATATTAAAACTTAAATGTTTAATGCATATATTAAAATTTTGTGTCATCATTAACACCGCTGATGAATACCCTTTAACAAAAATAATGGAAAAGATATGTCAAGGCAGATAATTTTTACAATTAGAATAAAAATATGTAACTTAAAGTGTGATAAGATAAAACCGTTTAATTCAAAGTTTCACAGTCCTCTCTCCTTGCTCATGGGAATCCAACTGCCATTTGTTTTCCTATTAAATGACATTTCAAATACTTTATTATAAACATAAATCACATCTCCTTTTGAGAAGACAAATGACAAACTAAATTTGAGGTCTGACTTGCATTTCTATGCCTTACCCAAGACTAAATAGATGAGCAGTTGCTTTATAGATTATATTTGATGGATAAACAAAGAGAGGCAGTAGGTTATGGAAAACATGTCACTTGGAACTGACATCTGCCCTCATAACTCGTGAGTGTCTTACCCTGCTGTGTCACCTCTGCAGACATCAGTTTCCCATCCTGGTTCACAACATCCAAGGGAAGAGGTTTGGTCTATTTTAAAGTCAAGCTGCCTCTTGTAAAATACATACCTTGCCTTCATGGGGGATGTTCTGATTCGTGTGGTCAGGTAGGCAGTCAGAAATGCCCTCAGTACCAGGACGGGGTGTGCAGAGTGGTGTGTAGCTTCATGGTGGCATGGAGCATCATGTTGGCACAGAGACATGATCAGAGCAAGCCCGTGCCTATGCTGCCCTTTGTATGGGTACACCATGGCAGGGGCAAGACTACTCTCAAGAGAGTGATGCTGCTCAGTATGAGAGCATGCTGCCAGTCAGTCCTCAGGAGCACCGGCATCTGCTTGTTTTGTGATCCCTTTGACCTGCCACTGGTTGCACTGGGCAGTTTCCTAAGCAGGAGTGAAACACCACCAGCTGCACAACAGCCATATCACATGGTCCCAGCTTCATGGTCGTTGGGTGTGTTTAAATGGAACAGAGTTCAATTCCTCTTACAGAGAATTTTTTCTCCATCAGCAATGATTTCCTTTCCAGCCAAATCATGCTCACCCTGCATGCAGGAGGTCTTGGTGCCTGCAGTCTATCAACACTTCTCCCATGAGCCCATGCAGAGCAAATGCAGACACAGGTGGCACTGATGCAAAAATCTGTTTGATCAGCAAGGGGTGAGAAATCCTGGCTGGATATCTTTAGTCAGTGACATGGTCAGGTTTGTTTGTGCCACTTCTAGAGATGCTCTTGGACCCCACTGAATTTACCTGAACTTATGAAACAGGGGTTCACTAACTAAGACTTTACAGGTGAAGAAAGGAAATCAGTTATAAAATATCTTAAACCTACAAGAGTCAGCATATTTAGCTAAAAAGCCTTAGCCTTTACACTGAAGCATTTCCACTTTTATTACCAGTTTTATAGAGATCAGGGTATTTGGGTATTTTTTCCCTAAAACAAATTCTTACAGAAAAGTAGTTAAAAGATGGTATATGCTTTCATTTAAATATGATACATTTCTTGGCCATTCACCTGTACAAAAAAAAAGTTTAAGGACGTGGCTCTTAAAGGTCCACAGTCTTTTTAAAAGACAAGAAAATAAACCTTAAAGCATTAGGGTTTTTTTTTTTGTTATTGTTGTTGTAAACTCCTTGGGTTTTAATCCACCTCTGGTGTTTTTTGACCTGGCTGAAGATTTTTGAAAGCTTGATATTGGCAGCATCAGTGCTCTTGTGGGTGAAAAGATACTGTCAGCACATATTTGGAATGACTGGCATAATTCATTCATGAGTAATGCATTGTGCCCTAACACATACTGAAAAAATTCTTTACCATGTTACTCATTTTTATTTAGGTGATGTGTGTTTATAAATTGTAATGAAGAAGCAGTAGCTTCTCTCCATCTTACCAGATGGTAGCATCCTTTTGTGTTTCCACTGTAACTGTAGGTGAGAAATTTAGTTTAGCATGATTGTTTAGCATGATTGTTAGTCAGATTAATTGCAATGGGGAGGAAAGTGTCACGCAACAAGAGCAAGAACAAACTTAATCTCACTCTAATTTTTGTGATGCAAACCAATAAATGTGGGGTTTTTTTTTCTTTTCTGCCTAGTATTTCTATGTCATCCACTAGCACAATGTGATCTAAGAACAGCTTTTTAATGATTTTTGTTTCATATAGATTAAAACCTTTTGTTTCAGGGAGAAAGAGCAAAAGAAATTTCTAGGGCTTTAAAATATTCTGTGCATAACTCCCATTTCAGGAGTTTTAAAAAAAATGTACTTTAACACCTCTGAATCTTTCCTCTGTGACTTAAAGACCTTTTTTTCTAGTTTGATCTTTCTTAGAAAAGCTAAATCTTAGAACAATTTTGTTCTTGTTTTAGGTTTTAGGAATATCACAAATATTAAATTAGTGCTGGCAAAATTTGGCTTAAAAAATAGATATCTGAAGTCAGCTAATACGAGACCTTAAAAAAGAACAACAACAACCAAACAAGAAGTATGCAGATTTTCCCCCTTATTTTCTGGGATCAGTTGCCTTAATGTTAGTCAATTTGAATTAAAAAAAATAAAGACAACAAAAACCAAAAACATTTTCCTAGTGAACAAAGCATAGGAACAATTTTGAGAGAAGGTGGTTTCTGAAGGAATTCCGTGACATGAAAATGATCTACAAGTAGCTAAGAGGAATATTCAGTTCTAATAAGGCAGATGAATTTGATGAATTCAAGGAATCAGATTCCTAATTAAACTTACTGTTTATTATGTAACTTTCTGACACTGAATCCATTCAACGAAAAAGGGGCTTATTTCTATTAAAAAAGAAATATCTTGTAAATACCCATTTTAAATCAATCATTGAAAAAATATTTTTTTAAAAATATATTCAGAAAATATATTATTAGGCTTTGCAATACAAGTATTACTCCTATGACAGCTTCTCTGGAAGTCAGTTAAACTGCAGTTGTCTTTTACCCTGTAATATGTCTAAAAAGGCATTTAGGGCAGATTAAATAAAGGTCTGTTCATACAAAAGAAAAATCAGAAAATATGACCTTAGTGTATGTATATATATATTATATATATGTAAATTAAAATCACAAAGCTTTGCATTAAAATGCTGAATTAAAAAAATGAAAACATGATGGATCTCATAATAATATCATAATGAAAATGGAGTACATATATAAGGAAAAAAAGTTAACTGTCACACAATTCCACATACTCACGTCTCTTCAGCACAAAGATAACTGTCATTTTAAATACAGTAGGTGCCCATCACTGAAACATGCACATGAATGAAGGCATAGTGCAAATTCAACATTGCAATGTTTTGTCCTGATATCTGAACAGGGTAGTTTTAAAGAAGAAGAATTCAGGCAGCCTCAGAGTATAAATATTTTCCTAGAGCATCTATATATAGTAAAGCAATTAATACTCTAAAAGTAGATTTCAAAGAACCAGAAGGGAGATACAAGCAGCATATCTTATTGAACTGGGTGATGGATTCCCTCACAGATTATATTGGAATATTCCAGTGTCCATGACAATGTGAATTAAAACAACTGTGGTTTTATCCATTGCACTACAACTGATACCTACCGCACTCAGTGCTGACTAGCAGAGCTGTCAGCTTAACACACCGGGGTGACTGAGTGAGGGCGATGATTTCCTCTTCTCAGTTCTCAGGCTTTATAGAGTTTCACAAATCCCTGCTCCGTAACCCTTCTCTACTGCTGAATTTCCAAACTGCTCTCTGCATTTGCCTGTACATATCTTTATGGAACCAGATACACATAAAATCAGCATTTTACAAATCTCAGCTTCTTAAATAGTCGTGCATGTCTGGACCGATGACAGCAGCCCTGAGCAGCTCCCACTGCTGCCAACGACAGCAGCTGAATCATCAGTGCTAACTTTGGAGTCAGCTCAGGTACCAACACGGGGCAGCCTCTGCACAGGCATTTTGGGCAGAGGGGGGACTATGCTCTGGTGACAACACCAACTAGAACAAAATGTCCCTTATTACCTGAAATGATACCTTAGCTCCCTTATACTCTAAGGCATACAGACAGCCCACTGGAAACTGTCTGTGCACACCCCCCACCCAAGCCCTGCTCCCCCTGCCCCTCCGAAATCGGAAACCTGCTGAGGAATTTTTGGGACGGTGCTGGGTGAAGAATGCTGGCAAGTCCAAAGCCACAAAAAGAGCCCATGGTAACAATTCAGTAGCACAAATAATCAAGGTCCAGTGTTAAAAATATTCCCTGGCAGGTTTTAGTTCAACAGTATGAATCTGGCTGCAGAAAGCACCAGTTCTTTCCTGTCATTAAAGCATTAGATACATAGCTTTTCCTCAGAAGCCACAGGAAAACAAATCCAGAGAATGAGCTATCATGTAAGAGGAAAAGCTGTGTTTTACACTGGATGGCAACAGACACTCAGAGCATCTCAAAGATATTTCCAGGCACTATATATTTTGCTCATTCATTAGAGAGTTTCAACAGAATCTGTTTCTGGGGGAAAGCTCTAACTAAATATCACAGTTTAGCATTGGAATAAATGAATGTTTAATTAAAAATCTAACATGTATAGCCAAGTTTGGGTTTATTTTCATATGAATGTTTACTCAGCTGATGCACTGCAAAGTAGCATGTAATGATAGAAGGATGACACAAGGTCCTGAATGCCATCAAGGGGAAAATAAAGGAAGGAAACTCAAAAAACACTGTACCTAAAGAGACACGGAGCAAGATGCACAGTGATTTACACTACTCAGCAGTTATTGAGGCCAACAGGCTGAGCTGCTCTAAACACCTTCTAGCCAGGGGTGGGAAAAGTGCCTTCATGTGACATTTCATACTCCTGAAGCTTCCTTTACCAGACACATTATCAACTTGGTGTGACTGTTGTTTTAAGAAGCTAAGCCCAAATAATCAAAGCTCAGATCGTTTCCCCCTTCCCCGAGGTGCAGTTGCTGCCCACTGCTTCCTCTGGGGCAGGTGCCAAGCCCGTCTCAGTGGGGTCAGCTGTCCTCTCTAGAAGGACACTTTTTACCCATGAAAGGTAGGCTGACCATCTTAATGATGATAGCTGCCACTTCCAACGCTTGCAGTGAGGAAATTCAGCTTGACTGTAGGTAGGGGGCCTGCTCCTGATTTCTACAGACAGTGATTGCAGTGGTAAGCAATAAGCAAACGGGAGAAGCAGAAGGCATCCTGGAGTGCCAAGGGGAAAGTACTTTGGAGAGTGTTTGAAGAGGGTTGAAGGGATGGGTCTGAAAGCACTGTGAGAAAAGGGTGAGTGAAAATATGAGGAATGGGGAAAGGGTGTCAGAAAACAGACAGCATCAGTATAAGTGTAGGGTAAAAGAGAGCGTGAGCTGTCCAGGCAGAATTTGGGATGAAATCCACAGACTAGAAAAAAAAAATTGCACTTCAAAGCCTCTAAGAATAACTGCACTGTGAAGCTTCTGGTGATCATGAGCTGCTAATGTATATTAACTGCTAATATGTGCAGATTTATGTAGGCATTCTTGTAATATCACTGCTTTTATTAGAAGATAATACATATACACTACATATTACAGAACTACCTGCTTATCCACATTTAGCTTTCATGATTTTCAGGGTTTCAGCAATAGGGGGTACTAGGGTAGTACAGCTGATCCACTCTTTCTCCACTGCCCACTTTAAAAAGCAGCAAAGAATGCTCTGCCCTTCATTTCGCTGTCAAAACAACCAAAACCAAGGAGTGACCTTGGCGTTAATAAAGTATGTGTGACGCTAAGGCCAAATGGAAACTAGAGGCTGCCCTGAGGACCTGCTGAGGACCGGCAGGCTGACAGAAGAAGGCCTTAAAAAATTGTGCAGCTGTAACCAAAGACTCCTAGGCTGTCCCAACTCACTGCACTTGTATCCAGGATACGAACACAATGTTGAGATCTCAAAGCAGCTGAAGGAGAGGGGGCTACACCAGTACACCAGCCTAGGGACGGGGTAGTACTTTCGCTCCCAGTATACCCAAATATGGTACTAGCAGCTTTTTCATATACAGGAGTGTGAATTGTCCAGATGTCCCAAAATATCAAGTCCAACACCGGGTTGTAGCCATAGTCCTTGTGTCACTGGGTGTTTTATCCAGTTGTCTACCTGTGTATGGGGATATAACCACACAGCATTCAAACACATGTAGCTGGCTTAATGCCTGCCAAGCTTGAATACACACCTATAGACAGAGTATTTATTTAGGCAACTATTGCCTCTTCATCTCCCTTTGCATTTTAATAAAACCAGCCTTTCTCATTGAAGTAGCTAATTACATGGAATGTATTTGTAAGTCTCACGCATCTTACTCTAAATTAACGAACTGGAACACAGCTTGCCGTTAGATTGTTCTAACCAGGAAGACCTTAAGAGTTTTCCCCCACCCAACATCATTTCAACTCATCTTTATTTTAGTTTGCTAGAAAGTGTGTCTTTGTAACTCGCGGTGCTGGGCGACGTGCCCTGCTGTGACATGAGACGTCGGGTTCTGTCAGTCACATCAACTGATGTGATGTGACGGAGCCTAATGTGATGGGACCAATGCCCTGCCTAATGTGCACTGTGTCACTGTGGTATCCAGAGGTTGGTTTCTCTGAGAAGAAATGCGGTGAGGGAAGCCAGGCTTCCCATGGCAAATAAAGATAAAACAATTCTGTAAATGAAAATGTAATGGGGTGTTTGCTCCATATGTATGTGCAAGTAGCATGTTGGGCTTATCCTGCTTTTTTATTTGTTTGCAAAGGCACTATGATTGATGGCAAATCACAAATTTTGCATAAGTTCTCTGTCCATTCTATTAAATACTGCCTAGGGTGTCTCTGAGAGCAGAACTGGAGTGCTGTCTCTTGGAGTCCTGTTCACCTTGGGACAAATGCTGTTTCTGGAAGGCTTGTGCATTACTCCCTGGTGGGTGTCACAGTGCAGATACGAAGGTCTCCTTCAGTACTTCCACATTCAGAGCCAACAGCCATTGCTTTTGCTAACAGCTTTTCTAACACAAAGCCTACCCTATGGCCCCAAACCTTGACTACAAAAGGTTGCTTGTTCCAGTGGTACTTCCTTTCAGAATGCAAACAAGGCTATGCAAAAGCACTGTAAAGTTTACTCAGATCTTAAAAACGTTTTCAGAAGACTTTCAAGGAGATAAACCTAGTAATCACCCACTAAGCCATCACACTTAGCAGAAATGTTAAAAAGATATGGCTTTCTCTACTCATTTAGCAGTGCCAGCCCTTAGATCTGGGTACCTTGTTCCCACTAGCAGTCATCCCACATGAGGCAGCTACATGAGCTGGTGAAGCTCAAAGAAAGCAAGTCAGTCCTGTCTTCATAATCTGCCAGTAACACCATTCCTAGTGAAACTGGATGAGTAATGAGAATAAATTATCTCTTTCTCAAGCTAGCTCCAGGTGGGAGCTCAACCAATATTATTTCTATTTTTTGTCTGAGTGCTCCACTCTGTGAAATGCTGACCATCCCAAAGCTGCATTATCACCAGTTTCACGATACTGTTCTTAAAGAATTGCTCTGGCACTAAACAACATTTTCAGTTTAAGATAAAGCTAATTTCATGACAATTTTTAAAACATCTTTGTTTACATGGGTAACCTAGATCATAGCAAAATTGCTAATTAACTTTTCACTCCACACTCCCCATTTTCTTTACGGATTAATTATGGTAGAAACACACCACTGTTCATTATCGCTATGGAGTACTCCACTGCATAACATTCAGTAATGCTGTGGGGACAGGGAGCGTCCTTTGGCTCACATGTAAATATGGGCTAAATATTTTGTCTCAGAACCCACAGAAATGTATAAGAAAGATGTTATATGTCTTCTGGCACAATTCCTGAGGAATATGTCAAGCTTGCTGCTATTATACAAAGGCCTATTTAAAATAAATAAATAAGCAGATAAAGAAAGAAATAACCAAACAAAAATAACCCCTCCAAAAAAATAAAAAACCCAAAAACCAACATCAATTTTTATGTAACAATCAATTTATGTTCCTGCTCACAGTTAAGAACCTCACAGGTACTGTATGTTCCATCACTGTAAAAACTTCTTTGGTTTTATTTATTTATTTTTACTACCAGCTTAAAGCAAAGTGGACTGAGCACACCAAAGAAAAAGGTAACCCAAACCAGCTTGTTTTTTTTTAAGAAAAAAAAAAAGGCATCAGGGATGTTTGTTGCTAGTAGAAAAGTTGGTAGAAAATAGTAGAGATGGGTGGAGGAGCATGGAAGGAGGGACAGAAAGCAAACCTAAGAATGAACTGAAGAGGGATTTGGATGATATTCATTTCCACTAGAAAAATTCACAAAGCCAAGTCAGGTTCCACCTACAACAAACAGAGAAGCTGTGTGTCCAAGAATGTGAGTCCCAACAGTACTGACATTGAGCTGAGACGCAGCAGTGATATAAAAAATGAACTTATAACAAACACTGCATGGAATCTTTTTTCACTGGCCATATGTATCTGCCAACTCACAGCCTTGAGTCAGGAGTTTTTTAAAACTCTCACTTGGAGCCAAGAAGCAGTTTTTTGTATTTAGGACCATAAATTGATCTTTCGAATGTAGATAACTCTCTTGTTCCTCCTGATGGGAAGATGATCCAGCAGGAATGTCATTCCTCCTGGGAAGTAAGCTCAAACACTCTCAGGCTGGGGGCAAAGCTCAGGTTTCCCAGCCATGTGGAAGACCTCCAACCTACTAATNGATGATTTCCTCTTCTCAGTTCTCAGGCTTTATAGAGTTTCACAAATCCCTGCTCCGTAACCCTTCTCTACTGCTGAATTTCCAAACTGCTCTCTGCATTTGCCTGTACATATCTTTATGGAACCAGATACACATAAAATCAGCATTTTACAAATCTCAGCTTCTTAAATAGTCGTGCATGTCTGGACCGATGACAGCAGCCCTGAGCAGCTCCCACTGCTGCCAACGACAGCAGCTGAATCATCAGTGCTAACTTTGGAGTCAGCTCAGGTACCAACACGGGGCAGCCTCTGCACAGGCATTTTGGGCAGAGGGGGGACTATGCTCTGGTGACAACACCAACTAGAACAAAATGTCCCTTATTACCTGAAATGATACCTTAGCTCCCTTATACTCTAAGGCATACAGACAGCCCACTGGAAACTGTCTGTGCACACCCCCCACCCAAGCCCTGCTCCCCCTGCCCCTCCGAAATCGGAAACCTGCTGAGGAATTTTTGGGACGGTGCTGGGTGAAGAATGCTGGCAAGTCCAAAGCCACAAAAAGAGCCCATGGTAACAATTCAGTAGCACAAATAATCAAGGTCCAGTGTTAAAAATATTCCCTGGCAGGTTTTAGTTCAACAGTATGAATCTGGCTGCAGAAAGCACCAGTTCTTTCCTGTCATTAAAGCATTAGATACATAGCTTTTCCTCAGAAGCCACAGGAAAACAAATCCAGAGAATGAGCTATCATGTAAGAGGAAAAGCTGTGTTTTACACTGGATGGCAACAGACACTCAGAGCATCTCAAAGATATTTCCAGGCACTATATATTTTGCTCATTCATTAGAGAGTTTCAACAGAATCTGTTTCTGGGGGAAAGCTCTAACTAAATATCACAGTTTAGCATTGGAATAAATGAATGTTTAATTAAAAATCTAACATGTATAGCCAAGTTTGGGTTTATTTTCATATGAATGTTTACTCAGCTGATGCACTGCAAAGTAGCATGTAATGATAGAAGGATGACACAAGGTCCTGAATGCCATCAAGGGGAAAATAAAGGAAGGAAACTCAAAAAACACTGTACCTAAAGAGACACGGAGCAAGATGCACAGTGATTTACACTACTCAGCAGTTATTGAGGCCAACAGGCTGAGCTGCTCTAAACACCTTCTAGCCAGGGGTGGGAAAAGTGCCTTCATGTGACATTTCATACTCCTGAAGCTTCCTTTACCAGACACATTATGAACTTGGTGTGACTGTTGTTTTAAGAAGCTAAGCCCAAATAATCAAAGCTCAGATCGTTTCCCCCTTCCCCGAGGTGCAGTTGCTGCCCACTGCTTCCTCTGGGGCAGGTGCCAAGCCCGTCTCAGTGGGGTCAGCTGTCCTCTCTAGAAGGACACTTTTTACCCATGAAAGGTAGGCTGACCATCTTAATGATGATAGCTGCCACTTCCAACGCTTGCAGTGAGGAAATTCAGCTTGACTGTAGGTAGGGGGCCTGCTCCTGATTTCTACAGACAGTGATTGCAGTGGTAAGCAATAAGCAAACGGGAGAAGCAGAAGGCATCCTGGAGTGCCAAGGGGAAAGTACTTTGGAGAGTGTTTGAAGAGGGTTGAAGGGATGGGTCTGAAAGCACTGTGAGAAAAGGGTGAGTGAAAATATGAGGAATGGGGAAAGGGTGTCAGAAAACAGACAGCATCAGTATAAGTGTAGGGTAAAAGAGAGCGTGAGCTGTCCAGGCAGAATTTGGGATGAAATCCACAGACTAGAAAAAAAAAATTGCACTTCAAAGCCTCTAAGAATAACTGCACTGTGAAGCTTCTGGTGATCATGAGCTGCTAATGTATATTAACTGCTAATATGTGCAGATTTATGTAGGCATTCTTGTAATATCACTGCTTTTATTAGAAGATAATACATATACACTACATATTACAGAACTACCTGCTTATCCACATTTAGCTTTCATGATTTTCAGGGTTTCAGCAATAGGGGGTACTAGGGTAGTACAGCTGATCCACTCTTTCTCCACTGCCCACTTTAAAAAGCAGCAAAGAATGCTCTGCCCTTCATTTCGCTGTCAAAACAACCAAAACCAAGGAGTGACCTTGGCGTTAATAAAGTATGTGTGACGCTAAGGCCAAATGGAAACTAGAGGCTGCCCTGAGGACCTGCTGAGGACCGGCAGGCTGACAGAAGAAGGCCTTAAAAAATTGTGCAGCTGTAACCAAAGACTCCTAGGCTGTCCCAACTCACTGCACTTGTATCCAGGATACGAACACAATGTTGAGATCTCAAAGCAGCTGAAGGAGAGGGGGCTACACCAGTACACCAGCCTAGGGACGGGGTAGTACTTTCGCTCCCAGTATACCCAAATATGGTACTAGCAGCTTTTTCATATACAGGAGTGTGAATTGTCCAGATGTCCCAAAATATCAAGTCCAACACCGGGTTGTAGCCATAGTCCTTGTGTCACTGGGTGTTTTATCCAGTTGTCTACCTGTGTATGGGGATATAACCACACAGCATTCAAACACATGTAGCTGGCTTAATGCCTGCCAAGCTTGAATACACACCTATAGACAGAGTATTTATTTAGGCAACTATTGCCTCTTCATCTCCCTTTGCATTTTAATAAAACCAGCCTTTCTCATTGAAGTAGCTAATTACATGGAATGTATTTGTAAGTCTCACGCATCTTACTCTAAATTAACGAACTGGAACACAGCTTGCCGTTAGATTGTTCTAACCAGGAAGACCTTAAGAGTTTTCCCCCACCCAACATCATTTCAACTCATCTTTATTTTAGTTTGCTAGAAAGTGTGTCTTTGTAACTCACGGTGCTGGGCGACGTGCCCTGCTGTGACATGAGACGTCGGGTTCTGTCAGTCACATCAACTGATGTGATGTGACGGAGCCTAATGTGATGGGACCAATGCCCTGCCTAATGTGCACTGTGTCACTGTGGTATCCAGAGGTTGGTTTCTCTGAGAAGAAATGCGGTGAGGGAAGCCAGGCTTCCCATGGCAAATAAAGATAAAACAATTCTGTAAATGAAAATGTAATGGGGTGTTTGCTCCATATGTATGTGCAAGTAGCATGTTGGGCTTATCCTGCTTTTTTATTTGTTTGCAAAGGCACTATGATTGATGGCAAATCACAAATTTTGCATAAGTTCTCTGTCCATTCTATTAAATACTGCCTAGGGTGTCTCTGAGAGCAGAACTGGAGTGCTGTCTCTTGGAGTCCTGTTCACCTTGGGACAAATGCTGTTTCTGGAAGGCTTGTGCATTACTCCCTGGTGGGTGTCACAGTGCAGATACGAAGGTCTCCTTCAGTACTTCCACATTCAGAGCCAACAGCCATTGCTTTTGCTAACAGCTTTTCTAACACAAAGCCTACCCTATGGCCCCAAACCTTGACTACAAAAGGTTGCTTGTTCCAGTGGTACTTCCTTTCAGAATGCAAACAAGGCTATGCAAAAGCACTGTAAAGTTTACTCAGATCTTAAAAACGTTTTCAGAAGACTTTCAAGGAGATAAACCTAGTAATCACCCACTAAGCCATCACACTTAGCAGAAATGTTAAAAAGATATGGCTTTCTCTACTCATTTAGCAGTGCCAGCCCTTAGATCTGGGTACCTTGTTCCCACTAGCAGTCATCCCACATGAGGCAGCTACATGAGCTGGTGAAGCTCAAAGAAAGCAAGTCAGTCCTGTCTTCATAATCTGCCAGTAACACCATTCCTAGTGAAACTGGATGAGTAATGAGAATAAATTATCTCTTTCTCAAGCTAGCTCCAGGTGGGAGCTCAACCAATATTATTTCTATTTTTTGTCTGAGTGCTCCACTCTGTGAAATGCTGACCATCCCAAAGCTGCATTATCACCAGTTTCACGATACTGTTCTTAAAGAATTGCTCTGGCACTAAACAACATTTTCAGTTTAAGATAAAGCTAATTTCATGACAATTTTTAAAACATCTTTGTTTACATGGGTAACCTAGATCATAGCAAAATTGCTAATTAACTTTTCACTCCAGACTCCCCATTTTCTTTACGGATTAATTATGGTAGAAACACACCACTGTTCATTATCGCTGTGGAGTACTCCACTGCATAACATTCAGTAATGCTGTGGGGACAGGGAGCGTCCTTTGGCTCACATGTAAATATGGGCTAAATATTTTGTCTCAGAACCCACAGAAATGTATAAGAAAGATGTTATATGTCTTCTGGCACAATTCCTGAGGAATATGTCAAGCTTGCTGCTATTATACAAAGGCCTATTTAAAATAAATAAATAAGCAGATAAAGAAAGAAATAACCAAACAAAAACAACCCCTCCAAAAAAATAAAAAACCCAAAAACCAACATCAATTTTTATGTAACAATCAATTTATGTTCCTGCTCACAGTTAAGAACCTCACAGGTACTGTATGTTCCATCACTGTAAAAACTTCTTTGGTTTTATTTATTTATTTTTACTACCAGCTTAAAGCAAAGTGGACTGAGCACACCAAAGAAAAAGGTAACCCAAACCAGCTTGTTTTTTTTTAAGAAAAAAAAAAAGGCATCAGGGATGTTTGTTGCTAGTAGAAAAGTTGGTAGAAAATAGTAGAGATGGGTGGAGGAGCATGGAAGGAGGGACAGAAAGCAAACCTAAGAATGAACTGAAGAGGGATTTGGATGATATTCATTTCCACTAGAAAAATTCACAGAGCCAAGTCAGGTTCCACCTACAACAAACAGAGAAGCTGTGTGTCCAAGAATGTGAGTCCCAACAGTACTGACATTGAGCTGAGACGCAGCAGTGATATAAAAAATGAACTTATAACAAACACTGCATGGAATCTTTTTTCACTGGCCATATGTATCTGCCAACTCACAGCCTTGAGTCAGGAGTTTTTTAAAACTCTCACTTGGAGCCAAGAAGCAGTTTTTTGTATTTAGGACCATAAATTGATCTTTCGAATGTAGATAACTCTCTTGTTCCTCCTGATGGGAAGATGATCCAGCAGGAATGTCATTCCTCCTGGGAAGTAAGCTCAAACACTCTCAGGCTGGGGGCAAAGCTCAGGTTTCCCAGCCATGTGGAAGACCTCCAACCTACTAATCAAACCCTGTTTTCCAAAAGTCAGGCTTTCCTTTTTGATTCCACCACACCCCTTTCCCCTGGAGCCTTCACACCATGTTTCTGAATGGCAGTGACTGTGTGTACTGCGCTAATGACAGTGCTGCTGGGTGCAGACATACCTCCCCAGGCCCATCACGAGGTTCAGATGTTGGCATGGTAAGGTTGCAAAGCCCTAGAGATTAGCCTACACGATTCTCGTTCCAACTATGATAAGAGCATTTCTGCACAGACGTGGTATCATCACTTTAAGGCTATAAATAAGCTTTGTGGTGTAAATATAGGTTCCTGGGTAGCCTCTCCTGCCCTTAATAGTTAGGCAAGGTAATTTTTATTTATTTTTTAAATCACTGTCTTGGATTTAATTGCCTATATGCTCCTTAGGCTGCACTTTAATTATCAAACTGCTACTTTGGATTCTGGCTATGTACTTAAGCATAGAAGTGATTCTGTGAAATTCAGGAAAAGGTGAGTTCCTCATTGCTGGACAACAGCTGGCAGTGGCCCATGATTTACAGTCCAGGGTTTACAAAGGTGCAGGTGGAATCCTCTCATTGTTAGCATGGGTGGAGACAGGTGGCAGGGAGGAGGTTAAAAGAGCTAACACCTGCCTATTTCCTCCTTCCTCATCAATATGGCTCCCCTGGGATTTCCAGGGCCAGTAGGTGCTGGCACCAGCTGTGGCGCTCCAGCACTGGAAGGGGAGGTTGCAATCCCGTGTGAAGGATGCTGTCAAAGCATCATCAGGATGACACCAGAGGACAAGGAAATATTTCTGCTGTGGATGTGGTCTCTGACATGGTGCAATCAAATCACTGCTGTCTGAGATGGCTGAAGTAGCTCTGGGAGACATCTTGGAGGAGGGTTACTAGAAGGAACGGCTGTGCCTTAGCAAGGGGATGACTTGTATGACCTAATAGGTGTCTCCCTAATTGCTTGTAAGGAATGAGGTAGAGGAAGTGACAGCAGTTATTGGATTAGGATACTACACAATTTCCATTACATGTCTCTTCAGCTGGAAAATGAGGCCTTTTAACCGTCCCCATGCAAGCTCCCCGCTAGAGCATCCATTGCGGGCTGTTCAGTAAAAACGATGCTGTTTAGACATTTAAGAATACTTCTCCCACTTTGTGTGAGTGGTGGTTAAATGGTGCTATAATGTTTATATCTGGCAGTTAGACACTTGTGTTCTCTTTGCGTGGCGAGATCAGTAGCCCCCATGTGACAGGCAGCACTGCAGAGCAGTAAAGATGCTTCTCTTGGGGCAGCTTGACTGGTCTTTGCTCACAGCAGGATAGCAAATGTAATCATAGCATTAAGGGACAAATACAAAAAGAATAACAGGTTGGTTACATTTTTGCAAGGGAAAAGAAGATTCTGTAGCTTGATTGCTGCCAAGGCCTTCTCAGATAATGTATTTTTTTTTTCTTACCACTGTTATTTCTAAGGTACTTGATTCTTTATTACAGGTGATAGAACAACTTCAGGTCTTGCTATGATATCCATCCATACTGAATAACTTTCCTCTGTCTCTTCCTATAGGAGACTACTCCCTTGGCTTCAATCTTGAAGCAATAGCATGTAATAAAAGAATAAAGCTTACCTTTTTTTCATCTATCTGTGTGCATACAGGCCCCACGTGCTTTGAGAAGGGGAGGAAAATATTATTTTGTCTGGGACTTTTAACAGGCAAAAGAAAAAGTGTAAACAATTATATTTGAAGTGTGGACATTGTACATAAAATAATTACATTTCATAGCTTTTCCTTTTGGGGAAAAAAACATGCTGTTATAAAAGTAGTTTCCATGGAGCAAAATTTTCAAAAGAGCCAAGCATCTACAATTGGGACCAGATTTCTAGAAGGCTTCAGCTCTGGCATAGAAATAACTGGCCAGATGTCCAAACATTAGATTGTAAGCATTTATAAAAATCTGGCCTGTGTTTAAGAGCATAAATGGGAGCTAGGCTCTTTGGAAAAAAATCTAGCCCCCATGCTGGGTGTTGAGCTGGTTTGGAAAAAAAAAAGTCTTGGTCTGAGGCTGTTTTGGTGGTGGGATTGTTTTTATTTTGTTTTGTTTAAACTTTTTTCCCCTGTTGTTTTTAAAGAAAGCTGATCTTGCATGTCATTAAGTTGTCTGTTGGTTTTGTGGCACTTTTCGCTTCTAAGCATATATTTTAGTTTTGCCATCCAAAGAGTCCAGTTGCCTCTAAGCAGTATCAGTATGCTTAAAATCAAGCATGTGCCTTGCTGATCTGAAGATTGGGTTTACTGATTGAAATCCCACCTGGTTTAACTGTGCAATGTATACTGCCTTTACCAACAGGCCGCAGGCATGGAGGAGGTGTGACAGAATGGTGGGCAGTCACTGTAAAGCAAAGCTTAACTTGTGGCTGCAGCAGTGTAACTCTGACAGTGTCCTGGCAATAAGATCTCCTAATAACTTCTGAATATTGCAGTTGAGCCACAAATAAAATGAGAAAGTTCTTTTAGATAACATCTTGACAACATTCCTTCTGGACATGGACAACAAGAGTCAAATAGACCGTCAATGGAAATTCAGATGTACTGAACTCATTATTTTCCAAACTTTTAGGAAGCATTTGGTGGGGTGTGCCTGGACAAAGGCTTCAGGCAGTCCTTTGGCTTTCTGACAAACACTCAGCGTTACCTGATATTAGAGTTCAGTGGCAAGCTAGGCTACATAACCTATAGCCTGTATTTTGAGACTTAGGGAAGGCCTCCAAATTGTTTCATCTCAAAATAAGTTTTCAGTGTGCTGCCCTGCACCTGCTTGGAGTAGCCATGTTGCTCTCACTGTTATCGCTTGTCTGAAAAGTATGGTATTTTTTCACAATTTGAGGCAGCACCTCAGATATACAGCTGTGGCACAGCCCTGCTTCAAAGGACATTGGAAAGAAGGAGTATGAGGGCATTGTACAACACAGAGGAAATCCATTTTAAAGATGGGTGGACAAGTGCAATCCTTTTGGTAACCATATGTGCTAAACGTGTAGCCTGATGATTCAGTCTTATGGCAACACAGCAAGTTTTACCCATATTAGAGCTTCATTATATAGAGAGAAGTTCTAGAATCATAGAATTTCTAAGGTTGGAAAAGACCCTTAAGAACATCCAGTCCAAACATTAACCTACCTCCACCAAGTCCACCGCTAGACCATGTCCTCAAGCACTGCACCTACCCGTCTTTTAAACACCTCAAGAGATGGGGACTCAACCTCCCCATTTAGGTTAGATATTAGTTCATCCTAATATCTAACCTAAATTTTCCCTAGTGCAACTTGAGGCCATTTCCTCTAGTTCTGTCACCTGTTACTGGCGAGAAGAGACCAACCCCCACTTCACTGCAACCTCCTTTCAGGTAGTTTTAGAGAGCAATAAGCAAGAAGATATATGCCTTACTACTTTTGCCCAAACCTTTAATATATTATTCAGAAAACAATCATAACATAGTTGTAGTAGAATATGTTGTGATGTGAGTTATATTCTCTATTTTTACCCAAGTGAGGACTTCAAGAAGGTTTCGTGTCAATACACCAGTGGATCTCAGTCATGGGAGATTCTATCCCAGAAAATCCAAATGCCTCCAGAATGTAGAAATGGACAGGGTTGGATCTGTCCCTGGATGCAGGATTTTCAAAGCAGATATTCTCCTTCCATACCTTCACAAGAATGGACTGACACTTAGTCTGCTCCTCATATCTGATTAAGAAAAACTGTGGTTAAATAATTGTCTGTGTTTTCCCGTGTCATGTTATTACACTGTCCTTCCTCTTCCCACTCCCTCCCCCTGCCCCCAAAATGGATCTATACCAAAAGGAATGCAATACTTGTATCTGAAAAAGAATATAATATTCAGGCTGTGAAGTCCCTTCAGAGATTTTTTTTCTAATGAACACTAAAAATGGACAGGCTCCATTCCTTCTGAAGCCCAAGTGTTGGTTAGGGCATTGAGGGGTAAGGTAAAATATTTGATTTCTTTTAGAGGAATATTTTTTAGAGAAATAAAGGAACTACTACTAGGTACCAACTACTAGGTACCTACTTTAGCTACCAACTCAGTTTCTGAGAATAATTTAGTCATACATGTAGATGGCATTCTGACAAATAAAAAGTCATCAGATCTGACAGCATTGCGTTGACTTATGGAGAACTCATGCTGACTTGTTGGTATTAAAAATATTAACCCTTCTCCAGAAGCTGCTGATGCCAGGAATCTACTACAAGTTGTCATGAAAGTGAGCAGAGATAGGGACACAACTACCTACATGATAGGCAGTTCTTTCAGAAAATCATAGCATCCTATATAGAAGCCTAAAACTAGCATTAGATTCTGTAAAGCCGTGGACAACTGCTGTTCTACAAGATTGAATGGATTTCAGGTCAAGCAGTCTCAAGGTTAGGTGATGGATGAGATAAACACCTCTCATCACTATGCTGGATCAATCCTTAAGTGCTAGATTTATGACTGCTGCCTCCATTCATTTCCAGATTCTCTCACTGTTTCTGCTTTGGCTCAGGGCCAAATGAAGTTGTTCTACTATAAGTCAATGTTTGGAGCCCCAGGTCCTGGAGCAGAAAGCAATTTCACAATCTCTGCTCTCAATTAAAATAAAATACTAATTTTGCGACTTCACTCTTTGTCGGTGTATAGCATGCAATGCCTTTACATGTCCAACCCCTGTTCTCATGTCTTTCAAACAACAGATTGCAGCATCATATAACCCCAACTGGAATATTTTCTGGAGCTGATGTGAGGTGATTCTTAATGCCTAATTCTGCCAATCCCACCTTGTGGGAACAGAAAAGTAAGAAAGGGAGGAACAGTGCAGTTCTGACAAAGGTTTGGTATTCTGCTCCACATCTGAGGATACCACATATCACAGCCCCCATAATGTCTTGAAAGTGTTGTGGTGTTTTCCATCCACAGAAAACCTGAAATTTCATGGGATGCCAAGAACCTGAGCCAGTAGACAGCTACTGTGTTGAAATGCCACCCAGCTGTGGGTGCAACCATGATGTGGCCAAGTGGCCACCAGCTAATCTCAGAGCTAGAGAAACCCACAGGGAATGAGTTTTCATCTACAATACAACCTTCTGTTGGGAGCGGATTTTTCCAACAGAAAGTTATTAAGTATTTCTATACAGTTTGTTTTCTGTGTTTTCAGGATGCTGTGTCAGGCAGCTACTATGCATATGTGGTGGTTTGACCCTGGCTGGAGGCCAGACTCCCACCAAAATTGCTCTATTACTGCCCTCTTATCTGGACATGGGAAAAAATACATATTGAGATGCTCTGGAGTTGAGATAAGTTGAGATAAGGACAGAGAGAGATCATCCCACAATTAGTGGAAAGGAAAGAAAACTGTAACTTATTACACTACACACAGAGAAACCAGAGTTGGATAAAACAGCTCTTAAAACACCACCCCTCACCCCTCCCTTCTTTGCAGATTTGACTTTATGCATGATTTTCTCCTCCTCAGGATGGAGCGGGGAAAGCAGGGAGGAATGGAGGCTTCAGTCAGTTCCTCAGGAGTTGTTTTCCTTCTTGTGCATGTGTGCATTTCTCACACTCTTTCCCTGTGCCAGTGTGGGGTCCTACTCATGGGAGACAGTCCTCCATGACCTTCTCCACGAGTCCTCTCCCATGGGGCCTCTGCTCTTCACCAACTGCCCCAGCGTGGGTCACTGCTATAAACTCATATAATGTCTCTCAGTCCCAGCCTGGTCCCCCACAGAGTCACAAGCACCCCCAGTAAACCTGCTCCAGCATGGGCCACCACATCTCTCTCTCTTGGTCTCTTACCTCTCTCTTGGTCTCTCTCTTTGCGGGCTGAAAGTGCTGCCAGGGGCTTGCTCCAATGTAGGTCACAGATTCTTCCATATTCCTCCACCTGCTCCATGGTGGGCTCCTACCTGGCCCAGGTGCTTCTCCACAGTCTGCAAGTGGGGTCTCTTTGTCCTCCATGGGCTGTGGGGGGACACCCACCCCACCATGGTATTCTCCATAGGCCACAGGGAATCTTCTCTTGGCACTTCCTCCTCTCTTCTTCACTGACCTTAGTGTCTGCAAAGTTTTTTACATCTTCTCACTCCCTTCTCTGGTGGCAAAATGTGGCTGTTAGAGAAAAACACAAAAATGTGATTCCCAGAGGTGTTGTGACTGGTGCTGATTGGCCCAGCTGGCCTTGTCAGTAACAAGGTTTGGGAGTTTGGCCTTGGGAGCCCAGCTGGGATTTATCTGTTTACTTAAGAAACTTTCTAACTGCTTCTTAAAGAAGCCACATTGCAAACCCACCACAGCACACATGTCTGGGGGCTCCACCAAAACATTGTACAATAGAGAAATTGTTCAGTTCTGCTGGAGGTACCAAGCAACAGCACAGCTCTTGACAGAACACTTCCTTGTGCATTTATTTAGCGTTTATCCACAATCATATGCAAGTCCGGTCCAACGCTGACAGCTGGGCTAATCATCAGAAGGATATTGAGCATGCAGGTTTTTCAGTAGATGGGTCAATAAAACACCTAGGTGCTAGCACACTTTTTTAACCCCATGTCCATGCTGACCTTCTGTGATAAGAAAAAACACTCTGTGGAGCAGCAGGACTCCCTATATCTGTATCCACATTGACTGACCTCTTCAAAATGATCCCCCTAGCAGGACAGGGCTACCATCACTGTGAACTGTCAGGAAGAAGCAGAACTTTTCCAAGCAATGCTCTGCAACTCCAAAGCATTTTGTAGCAGTCCTCAGTAGGAGGAACAGTCTTCTCTGCTTCTTACTTAATTTCTTGCACAAAACAATTAGTGTGGGCAAAGAGAACTGCAATTGTGGGTTCTGAGTTCAATAGTTTCCAAATCCAGAGCAAAGTAGTTCTGCTCTCGGGCTAAGAGCCTGGTAATCTTCACTAACTAGAAATCAGCCTGAATAGTACCACGGCTGAAAAATTTCCAGGGTTTTTAGTTTCCCATCTGAAAACAGATTCAGTGAAATAAAAATACTTTGTAAGACAACTACCTTCTGTACCAAGGCAATAATGCAAGAAAATATACTTTATGTTATGACAGCTAAGTGATTTAGTATGGTCAAATAATTTCCAAAGTGACATTAAGTGGAGATTTCAAACTGGGATTTTAATTTATTTCATATTTATCTGGGATTTTGATCAGTGTTCCAATCTGAGATGAAAGAAAATTTTCCAAAAATTTTACTCTTGCATGCAATTTTCAGGATAATTTCTCACCATTAAGAATTACTGATGGAAAAGATGCTCCGCTATGCAGCACTGGGGCCTGACTTCCATGGCATGCTGGAAATCAGCAGAAATGAAGCACCTCAATACCAATGTAGGTCAGTCCCTTTAGAAGGGGTAACTCACTTGCTACTCCTGTGCTTTAATCTGCCATTGTCTTGAAAGTTGCCTTTAAAGTCCTGAATGTATGAATAACGCTCATGCAGTCACCCACTGGGTGCAGCCTATGCAGGCAATTCTAGCTGGGAAGTTGGTCCCAAGTATCTGAATTGCCTCTTTTGCCTTTCACCCCATTCTTCTCTGCCAAGTTGTAATTTCCATACTGGGTTATATCAACAGTGGTGGGAATAACGCTTCTAGCTGCGTTGCCGCTTCTATTAAAAACAAACGTTTCCACATAAATCTGCTAATGTAAGGCATGGTATTCCTTACAATTTTTTCCCTGTTAATGATGAAAACAAATGAGTAAGATTTATCTCTTTGACAAGTCTTGTGGGTGTGAATCTTTAATTAGCATATAACAGGTTTAGACTTCAAGTCCCTATAGGCGTGGGAATCACTTAAAGAATAAAATCCCACTTGGTAAATCTCTGGCTCAGGAAGCCAAGAATGTTATTTTAAGAGATACCTGTAAAGATGAAGATTGCAATCTTCATGCATGTCAAGGTAAAAAAGCAAGCTATTTCATCTCCCAGAAACTCGGTGACCACGCTTTGATGACAAGCCAGATGGCAGCTGTTCCCCAAGCCCAGTGCCAAGAAAGATGATTGGAGCTGCAATTTACCTTCCGTGGTGAAGCTCAATGCTGGAGCATACCACAGCTGCGAATTTGGCTGCTGCCAGTAGGTGTGTGCACAGTTGGTTTCCTCCCAATTTGGATTCATCAGGTAAGAGGCTGTATCAGTACCCAGCAATTATGAAATTGGCATGCATTGGATTGTTTACTCACAGTAATATTCCTACTGGACTTTATTAAAACACCATCTGTTGTCAGTGCAGACAAAGAATCAAACCAGAAATATCCATGGAGAGAGAGAGTGTGTGTGCATGTGTGTGTGTGCATGTGTGTATGTTCAGCTGTGTTGCAGGATGAGGTCACGTTTCGTATTCTCTTCCTTCCTCCCTCTTGCTTTACAGGGAGCTTCTCTTAATATGCCCACATTCCCAATCAATATTTCCCATCATGTAATTTCACCTAGAAAACTAAAGTTGTGCTGGAGAAAAAATAAAAATTGTGGTCAAAGAGAAGTTTTATGTCTACGAGTCGTGCTGGAACGGAAGCAAATGAGTCTCTGCATACGGGTGGAACTCAACAACATCAGCTTTACTACAAATTAAAGCTGAAATGGTTGAAGAAAAAGTCATCTGACTGAATGATGTTCAGTTAGAACAAACTTTTGAGATACTGTGTAGTATATAGGGTGAGTAATAAAGGATATCTGCCAATAATAATATCTTTAGGGCTTGAGGAAAAAAAAGGACTAGCTTTTACAATCAGCTGTTTTCTCTTGCTTTCTCTTTTTTTTTTTTTAATCTTTCAGATGGGGATCTGATATTCCTAATACACAGCTGGTCTCCGCAAATGGGCAAGCATAATTTTTCATATACCAGCATATAATTCCAGGTGAAATTAATTAGTTGGAATTCTTCATCAGGTAACACACTAATAAAATATGATGCAAGTAATTAAAAATGCAAATACAGGGAAGAGAGCAGTAAAACTTAGATATGTCATTTCAGTCCTACAAAAAGGCATCTGTCAATTTAGATCTTTAGTGCATGCACTCACACACACACACATACACAGAAAAAGCCTTTAAAAATAAAAATGTAAACAAGTCCCAATTCACATCGTAAGATTAAAGCTGTAATAAAGGAGAGAACACAAGCCAAGAACACCCCCTGGGAGAAGGAGGGAAGTGTGTTAAAATGCTTGGGTTGTTTATGAACTAAGTGTTTGGAGATCGCTCAGTGCTGAATGAAGGGGTTGGGGTATTTTAGAGGACCCACAGGGAGGTTGTTTACTGCTGTAGGGACTCAGTGAAGCCTATTTTGCTCAGTACACCCAGCGATCAGAAAGAAAACATTGTGTTCACTTATATTAGGACTAATCTACCACCTACAACGGGTTTATGCACAGTCAAAGGGGAGTGGATTTGCCCCAAATATGAGTCTGTCTTTGTTGCATTACTTAATTTCAACCCCACCTGGGTCTAAGTTCTTCCCTAAGTTAAAGCCACAAAACTGGACACTGCAGAAGTTTGTCTCTGGGCAGAGTAGAACATGATTTCCATGACTAAGTTGTAATTCCCTTTCCTCTGTTTTTCTCCTCATCACTGCCCTTCTGCTACTTAAACCCTGAGCCGTGTGTGTGTTCTTGAAATCTACTCTGTAATTTCTCCACCCATATGTGCCCCCAAAATCTAGGCCTTTTGTTTTTTGCAGCTCACAGAGGAGTAAGCTCCTCAAGTTCATACCAACATTCCTCAAATCAGGAGATTACAGCATTTTGCTGTTGTGCTTTGCTTATTTATTTGTTCCCTTAATGGGAGGAACATAACGTTTTGCCTTGATTTATGTCCTGTGAAAAACTTTTTTATCATCTCATCCATTGGATCCTTCAGCACATCCAAAGAGCAGGTTCATCTTTTTAACCTTACACATTTCTGCTGGAGCAGCTAAGATGTGCGCTTTCTCTCTCTCCTCTTGCTGGGAAAAAAAAAAAACTTTGCCAAAATAGTGTGCTGCTCATCACTTTAAAAACCCTTTCTGCCACATGACCTAGAGCTCTGGAGTTCAGCCTCCCATAAAGTCAAGGCCAGCTCTACAGGTGTCAAGACCAAGCAAATTGGGAGATAACACAGACTTGAACTGACTCCTAGGGACCAGCCCCCGTACAATCAAAGCTCCTCTCCCAGACATGAAGTCTTCCAGAGAGGCAGAGACCAGACTGATTTTGCACATGTTCAAGGTGTACCACAAGCCAAAGCTCCGATTTAAATTTCACAGCCCTGGGAAATGCTTGAAAGGAATACCAAAAATAGAGACTCACGTCAGACTTCCTTACACAGACCAGGTGAAATGGGGAAAAGTAGCAGGATTCATACTTGTCCCCATACCTTAGCCCTTTTTCAGCCTCAGACATTCAAGGATTATGAAGTGGCACTGCTTAGAGACAGGAGACATTTGAATCTGTACTGCGTTATTTAGACCGGGTGGATTCCCACCCTTGGCTACATCATGAAACATGAATTAACTTGAAGATGCTTAAATTGAATCTCTTAGAAGGAATACGACACTCACAATGTGACAATGGCTTATTCCTCTCAAATGCTAACATATGAAACGTGGATTTAAATGATTTGGACATCTTCAATTGCTCTGAGAACACTTAAAAGCAAAAGGCAAACTTCCCAGTAGTGCCAACCTCTGTGAAGGAGGAGAAAGACGGTTCCTGTCACTAAGTACCTTATTGGTCTGTACATCCATTCCTCTCCTCTATGGGGATGGCAGGCAGGGGAGAAGGGAAAAAATAAGTAAATACATACTGCCAACTGCTCCACCATGGAAAGGTTTTTACGATCCACAAGTCCATCAGGAATTCAGCAGAAGCAACTAATTACAAGAACCAAACAATCATCCTCCTGCAAGTGCAGCATGCAGAAATGACCTGTTAGAAAGATGGATGCCAAATATGTTTGCCAGCAGCAGGGCCAGGGTTTGCCCCGTGCTGGAGCTGGAAGGGCACCGCTGGCACATGCACTGCCTCCCACTATACCTGTGCATCGACATTTCCAGAACAGTCTGCCACGCTGTGCGATGCAAACATGCTGAGGCTGTATAACATCTGTGCCAGCACTTCTGCATCCTTATAAATCATTTCTGAGCTCTTGCTGGGGCAACAAGGAAGGAAATGTTGGCATATAAATGTAAATCACTGTATGTCCTCTGGATTAGAATAATAATTGTGTTGATTTACCAGCTATGCACTGTTCCTGGGGATGGATGGGAAGTATTGGCAAAGAAAGGTCTCTACTTCCAGCAAAGGCACAGATTTGCTGAACTACACAAATGGGTTGGAATAATCAGAGGTGCTTCTGTCTACAAAATCTGTTCCCTGTTAGGCTGAGCCTAAGAACTTCACCTCCTTGCAGCTTGAAATGTGATTACTTCACCTCTGGTCATGTCCAGAATAAAAGTGTACACGGATGTTATTGAATCAGTTACATGGTGAGCACATAAAGGCAAATCTGTCCCTCATATTTGGGGTTGTGTCTATCTCTGAAGTCACTGGCTGCACGTGTTCCCAGGCAGAGTGGAGGTATTCTGAGATACTGAACAAAATATGTGAATAGTCCAAAATTTCAATGGCAGTGTCCAAAATAAGAAATCACTAAAATGCATAAATTACAACTTGCTTACTTTCCCTACCTTAAAACACAAATAGGAATCCTTAGCTCACTGATAAAACAACTGGAACTAAGGTTGCACCCATCAAATCCAATGTCACTTTGTAACTGCAACTGTGAAACATATGACCTACTTCACAGAGGACTGTGCATTTTTTTCTCTCAAATTTTTATTTTAAACAAGCTCACTTTTGTGCTTAATCTGTGACCACCTACAAATTTATTACCAAAAGAACGCAGTTATTCTATCACACAATGAGCATGTAAACCTACAGCAACACTGATGCAATGAAACACACACCAGTCAATTCATATTTTCTCATTAACTTCCAGCAACAACACTTTGCTTATTTTTCTATTCCATGTTGACCACATCAAAATATGTAAAGCAACTTTACAAATGTAACGATTGATGGATCACTCAAGATGGTTCATTTCACTGTGTTACCTGGTCCAGTTGCACCGCTGAAGCTGAAAACTTTGTGAGTCACCACACACTGGGGCCTGAATTCACAATCTGTGTGCTCCAGAGCACAAGCAGAGCTGGATGGAAAGCCATGAAGTTACAGGTTTTGTTCCAGAGCATCTAAACCGCATTGAAAAAAATATATATGCAAGTACCACCTGTGAAATGACGTGTTGTACTTCCAAGCTGTAGTGTAGCGTTAGTCTGAATACTTTAAAACTTGACCAGTGATAGAACCTGAGGGAACAGCACAAGCTGTGACAGGGGAGGTTTAGGCTGGATGTTAGCAAGAAGTTCTGTACTGAGAGGGTGGTTGGGCACTGGAACAGGCTCCCCAGGGAAGGGGTCACAGCACCGAGCTTGGCTGAGTTCAAGAAGCATCTGGGCAATACCATCAGTCCCATGCTCTTGTCTGTCCCTGTGTGGAGCCAGGAGTTGGACTCGATGGTCCTTATGGGTCCCTTCCCCTTCCACCTCGGGAGATTCTGTGGCTCTATGATTTTTTATGTGTACACCAGTTATTTTTCTGGACTTTTCTTATGTTCCAGTAATTTTTTCCATTTACATAACTCTTTTATTTTTAATGACTCAGAGGCTTCTTAATTCTTGAGTGTGTGGATGGGAGGAGGTAACGACATCCCAGATTAAAACTCCAAGTGATAAAAAAAATCATAAGACTTTTGTCAAAACTTTCTCAAACAAAACCTGCTAGCAGGTCCTGGAAAATTTCCAGAATTATATACAGGGAATAGTGTATATTATTTACCAATTCATTATTATATACTTCATCCTTTTATGTTATACATAGTTATTATTATACTGCATTACTATATATTTCAATATTAGATATTTCATTAGTATATATCATTATAATATATATTTTTATATTTTTCATGATTGACCAGTACCTTATTGTGAAGATCACTAAAGACCAAAGAAAGCAAGGTAAAAAGCAGACAAACACCACAATCTGTTTTTCCAAGGAAAATAGTGCCAGGTTAAATCAACATGTAACTTCTTTATTTTTAATGCCTCAAGTGAACGATACCACAGTGTAAATTGCACAGCAATCAGGATAGCCAGAATGATAAAAATATGACCTAATATTCCAGGAAGTTAAACCTCAGGCTTTCCAATACATCTCAGACCTAAAATTACCCTTCTTGCTTAGCATAAGGTACTTGAATGACCATCAGCTAATCTAAGCACATTATACAGGATGCATTTCAGGATGGGACGAGTCATCATCTGTCAGTGCCAGCTCTCTCTTCAAAAGAACCAAGTAACTTGTTTAGATTAGAAATTAGTGCAACCAACTGCACTTCAGGTAGGAAGCAGGTAGAAATTGAAGAGTTCTATAGAAGTGACCTTGCTGTTCACTGCAGACCCAGCCAAGCATGAAAAAAAGCTGTTTGCAGAAAGCCTACTCATTGGGACAAAATTTCTGCAGCTTGAGGATTGCAGATTTTTATTCCCAAATTAAATGTAATATTTTTGTTTAAAATGTCTGCCAGATACATGTGTCCATGACCTCAGAGTCCATGCTCAAAAAATTTAAGCAGGCATGGTTGGAAAAATGGAAGTTAGATGTATGGGTCTTCACTCTTACCACATTACAGAAACCTGACTGACTAGCACCATTCTCAACCCACCTTTTCCCAAAAGAAAATGTGTTTCCTACTTTTCCTAAGGTCCTTCTGATAGTGGTAATGACTACATCCACTTATCTGTCACTGGATAAAAAGTTATTCAATGCTAACAGCTCCATAGCTATAATCCAGACTTCAAATTCTGTATTCTAATAAGAAATAAAAATAGGGAAACAAACCAAACAGTGCCATTTGGCAGATGTTTGAAAGCTCTGGCCAGCAAATTTGTGGCCAATGCTCAGGGATTTCAGGTTCTCATGTGATCAGATGATGATTTCATAAGAAAGTACACACCTTATGTGTACCATATTTTTATGCTGCCTAACAACCATTATTATTCTTCCACCTCCAAAAGAAAACACGCAAACAGAAACAAACTTAATACCTCAGGTCCTTCTTACCAAATCAAACTCACTGGCATACCAAAGTTAGATAGGTCTCCATCAACAAGGCAGCTGTTAACTTGATTCCAGCTGAGTTTTTCCTCAATACCCCTTTACTATTTCATCTCTGACTTGAAATCATGAAATGCAATGATGAGGTAACATCTGCAGAAGTTCTAGCAAAATACTGTCTCTGCTTCAGATGCAAACAACATCAACTCCCAGCATTCACTTAAAACCAGAGCAAAACAATGCCTAGATGAAGGCCAGCTGGTTAAAGCAATTCTCACATCCACAGAAATAAAAACAAAAACCCTATAAATACTCATAAAGATGCTTCTCCTAAACTTGATCAAAAAATTTATAATAACAACAATAAACAGCAGTCTCTATCTATTTAAAATAAATAATCTAGGGACACTCTCAGACAAAAAGGTGCCAGGGGATGACATATAAAAAGAGAGGAGGAGAGACAAACAAAATACTGCCTTTTTGGAAATGAGAGTCACTTTATTGAAGAAATAAAGATTTCCTATATAAAGTAAAATACTAATCACTGCAGTTTACATAAAAGCTCTGCCTACGGAGTCTGAATAAATGATACTTCTCTAACTTCTGTGTTTCCCTTGCTCTTTCTTTTTATTTATCATTTATTTGTTCTTCTGTTCTCCTGATAGAAAAAAAAAGGAATCAACAAAACCAACCAAACAAAAAAGGTGTGTGGGTTGTCAGGCAGCTAGGAATTGTAAGCTGAGAAATAGAACCTTTTCTGTATTTAAAAAAATACATTCTAAGGAAATACCACAACAAGCCCAGCCATTATCTTGACCACATTCTCAGTTGTTACAAATGGATTTGGCTCTGTTGGTGAAGCTATGTTTGTTTGTTGGGATCTCTCAGTAGAAGACCCAAGTCTGAAGTTTTGATAAATACAAAGGAATAACAATAAATTGAGACCTTTTGGGGCTTTAAAATAGTATTTTGCAGAACCCTTTTTCCTTCTATTGATCCTCTCTTCTTGCTTCCTTGTTTTGTTAATTTATATCTTGAATGATGCATTAAGCCTCGGCAGTGGAGGTATTTCTGGTTGGTCTGCACTGTTCCCAGAAAAACAGGATCCCAAGTACTGGTTTTGTTTTCTAACTTATAAATGTTTAGACAATTGTTGTAACAACACTTGGATATATGATATAGCTTAATGAATGTTGGAAATACGCTAGAGGTGTGTAGATACTGCAAGCTTATTGATTATCTGCTAAAATCCAGAAAATTTCTCAGGAAAATACAAGTAAAGGGACAGTTATGTGAAGTGATGCTTTCTCCTCTTCAGCATCTTCAATTAATGTTGAAGTCTTTTAATATGAAGTAAATCCTGATTGGTGATTGCAAAATGCTGCTTTGCAGATTATTTTTTCTGCTTCTGCTCCCCTTAACCATCAATTAATTCAGAAGTGCAGCTGAGGGATTCAATTTCTTTGAGGACAACAAAACATCCTGAAGAACTCTTTTATATTGCTGCTTTGTACCAAGCAGGCACCTAAACTCACCACTTCCGCTGTTGAAATAGTGTTTATCTGTGCAGTGTGGATGCAGCATAACAATCAGGAAGTGGATTTTCACCAGTATATAGGTGAGCAATTATACTGACATGAGTCAATGGCCATTGGTCAGAGAGACGGCAAGGCTGCTGTGATGTTTAATGATAGGCCCTTTGCCTTGAATAATTACAAATCTTGTATGGCTGACACGTCTTATTTCATGAGATCCTGGTATGTATAATTGGATAGAAGTATGAACTTGATTACACTAGTGAACTTGCTTTTCAGAAGAAAGAAAAAAAGAAAAAAAAAAAGAAAAAAGGAGTGATAACAGGCTTCTTTGTCATCAAGGGGTAAAGAAATGTGACAATCTGGGAACCAGTTTTAGGACCCCATCTGCTAAACCAGAGAGAAATCAAGATTTTACAGTTCTATAAATATTTTAGTGTATGCCATCATTTATGAACTCTGGCAGCTATCATAAAATCTCTCTGACTTTTGTTACAACTGCATATAAGGCCAGAAAATTGCATCTCATGGTAAACCATAAAAACCTAAGTAAAAGCACCATTCCTTTCAGTATATTCTAAAAATATACAACCTCCCTGTCAGTACATGGCAGGGTAGTTACCATCCCAAGATGCCTGTTTCTCTCTCTCTCTCTCTCTCTTTTTTTTTTTATCTGATCTTACCCTGGTCTTTTCAAACCCTTTTGTATTTCAGTATCCTTTTATGTTCCATAAATAACAGCCATCACAATATAACAGCCGAAATAGCTTTTACTTTGTCACAACGTACTGTAAGCAAGAGACACTTGGGTGATGCTAATGCCGTGGGTACAGGAAGAATTTATGCTGACCTTTTCTCTAATTGTTCCTGAAATGATTTTCGTTCAAGGGTGAGTTTCTTTAGAGTCCTGAAAGGGGCCTAGCCTCAGAGCAGGTCCTGATGCTTCAATCAGCCACCAGAAAAAAACACTGTTAAAATATATATACATGTAATACAATATACAATATATGTGCTATTATATATAATACAATATTATATATATATAAGATTTATCCCAAGATTAACAATACTCCTTTTAAACTTGTACCCACAGTCCTGCCCTAAGTTATAAAGAGTCTCTAAAAGACAGAGAGATCACGTATCACTGAGTTTGTGATTGCAGAGGATATTCTGACATTCCAGGTAGGATTTGCTTGGATTGAATCAGAAGACAATACTGGAGAAATCACCCTGCAGCCTGACTAGTAGTAATTTATAGTGTATCTCAGCAAAGTTTCTAGAATAGATGCCCTTGAACAATTCTTGGAGAGTGAAGATCAAACATGAAAAGAGACAATCACACTACTAAAAGTAAACTTAGAATTCAACAGGTTATCATATTTACCATATTTAAGGCCAAATTTCAGAAAATATCTAGACAGTGCAAGATGTAAAATTTCTGTCTTCTCATTTGCACAGGCAAAACAGAAAGATGAACATTGAAGTGACTGCAGATGCAACTGTTTACAAAATAAACACACAAATTAGGTTTCTGATGTACTTGTTATACACTGGAGGTGGGGATTTGCCTTTACAAATTGGCTAAAGCACAAAGAAGAAGTGCCTTCTCCTTTTGCATCCAACTTAAGACTTTCTGTAGCTCCTGTGTATTACGACTGACATTTCTTTTTATCAAACATACAATTTGATCTTTCAATAAAAAAAAACCAAACACAACGAAGTTGTCTCACATATGTATGTATGTGTGTATATGCATATCATGTACTATATAAATTAATCTGAGATATTTTTGGACAGTTAAATCATAGAATCACAGACTGGTTGTTGGAAGGGACCTCAGAGACCATCTATTTCCAACCCCTTGCCGTGAGCAAGGACACCCTTCACTAGCCCATGTTGCCCAAAGCCCCATCCAGCCTGGCCTTGGACACTGCCAGGGAGGGGGCAGCCACAGCTTCTCTGGGCAGCCTGTGCCAGAGCCTCACCGCCCTCACAGGGAAGAGTTTCTTCCTAACGTTTTATCTAAACCTGCCCTCTGTCAGCTTGAAGCCATTAACCCTTGTCCTAACAATACACTCCCTCTCCCACAGTCTTCTCTCACTTCCCTGTAGGAATAAATAAAACTAACTAAATAAATAAAAGCAAAAGGATAAACACTCATCAATGTTTTGGTCTTTTTTTTTGGTGTGTTCTAGGCTCCTCCAATTGTTATGTCCTCTTTTTTAAAATATTGAATGTTTGGATAACACCTGAAAAAATTATTATGAAAATTTATCTTTGAGATAACAACTCCACTGACCTCATCTTAGTTACTAGAGAGGTTAATTTAGTGACTGGTACCTGAATAAATGTAAGAAAGAGTTGAGTAATTTTTGAAAGGTCATGCTCCATTGAATAGCAGTTGTGCTTCTTTCTCAAGAAAACATTTTCCTTCCATCATGAGCACACTGAATACTGCTCACAGTGCAATTGTTTAGGACAATTTTAAAGAATTTTGGAATCTTAATAAACATTATATCCTTGCACCTGTAGGAACTCTGTGGCTCCAAGCATTACCTCTTTTCCTCTATTCTCAGCTCCACTACCTCATCTAAGTGATGGAGGCCAAGAAAACATGTCCCACTCACAGAAATCTCCATCACTATATTCTCCTTCATTCACCAGCACACTTTAGGTTATTATTTTCAGCCCTTAGGTGTTCTAAAATAAGCAAGACCCCAGATGTGGGTCTTACTATGTACTATGAACCAAATTCAATCCTCTGGTTGTTTTGACCGATTCAACCTACTGCCCATTTCTTGAAAATTCATTAATTTTATTTGAGGCAGGATTTCCCTCAGAATCCTTGGGTTGTTCCAAACCTAGAAAAGATTTGGTTTGTAAAAATCTGAAGTTACCGGGTAGTGCTGTTGTCAGGAAAGTAATTTCACTACTTCTCTTACCATCAGTGATATTTCCTGGCCTGAAAAGCAAGGAAAAATTCTGCTAGAGTAAAAAAGTTAAGCAATAAACCTAGTCCACATGGGATATGTAACAAGAGTTTTACTATATTATCATCTTCCAGATGTTGCATCTTCAGATAAGCATATTGTCTTTTCTTCTTTTTGTGCCTTCCAGGTCACTACTCTCCCAAAACATAGTTTTTCTATATTATACAAAACTGGCTTTTCTATCAGTTTAACATAATGATTTTTCCCTGTGTCACACCCTAAAAATAAAAAAAGAGTCCATGACCTAATCCACCTTCCATTTACACCAGTGCAAGTTCATTGATGACAGCAGTGCTTTGTCTAATTTATGGCAGGAGGAGAATGGAGCCCAGAGTTTCTCAACCTTTTCAGAAACAGGCTTTGAGCCAAAACCTGTGAAGTAACTGGGATTTTTTCCATGGATTTCCAGCATCTCTGCATCAGAGTCCTAATGAGGACACTGATGACCTTGAAATCAGTGGCAGCTGATTTCAGGAGAGGCTGCAGAGCAGTGAGAAAAAGAGTGAGTTTAACAGACTCACAGGGATTTTCTCCCTTGAAATTCAGTGAGTGAAATCATGCCTCCAGAATATGGAAACAAGAGAGAACTCCTAACTTCATCACTCAACTGGAACTTCACCTACCATCTAAGAGCAAATACACACCTTTAGTTTCACTTATTATAAGCATCTGTCCCAGAAAAATGCAGTGACTTTTAGACACCCAGGAAGGAAAGATGGGAAATATCAGGCTATTTACCCTTTTGCAGCATTTTTTTAAACACAAAACTCTGTTCTACTAAAAGAGGTAAAACTTAAATGAAAAGCTGAGATCAGTAGCCAAAGGGTAAAGAGGTAAACAGGCCATCATCGACCTGAACTCCATCCCTTTTCAATGCAAATTGTTACAGAGTTCCAGCAGAGGGGTTGGACTAGGTGGCTTTTCGAGGTCTCTTCCAACCTCTAACATTCTGGGTGATTCTGAGTGCACAAGCAACACTGAAAAATCCTAACGGTAGTCAGAATGAAAATAATAACCAGATTCATTTAATACTTTCAAGCTATCCATATATGCCGCTAAAGGTGCAACACTCATTTATTTGAATGGAAAATTTTCTCAAAAATAATAAAAGAATATATCTTCCTGTTGCCTCTCTCTTCAACCTTTAAAATTAAGATCCCTTTTCCCCGTCTCACAGTTTCTAAGTCAAGTGAGCATGCATTCTTCTTGTCCCATGGCTGATGCTAGACCAGAGGTCCCTCCTCATTACACTGTGCAGAAAGCCTACACAGTGTGCTTAGACAGCTCTTGACTTGTGGGTAAGATAGAAAGGTCGGCCTGCTCACCTGTTAATGTACATGGAATTTCTGAGAGATAGCAGAACAATCTTTCAGGCTTGGCCTCCTAACACCTTTCCTTGTTCCATCTACCCTTCTTCAACTTCTGTTGTCAGCTCCTGCACTACCTCTTAAGAAGTAGCATCACCAGTTGCCTATGAGACAGACACTGTAGTTGACAGTCAACAAATACACTTGACAGTCAAAAAATACACTGAGGGCACAGACAAGCACTCAACTGTACTTCAATTCTGGGCGCAGGGTGAGGGGGAAGCAAGTACCAAGTTTTCATGTGGATGTGGGGTTTGTAGTTTTCCAGACTGTCCATATATCATGTGGATTCCACAAAGTGCTTTTAGGGGAGAAAGTGAATGCTTTAGTCCTCCAGGCTTCTAAATTTTTCCTTAATTGGTTTAAAAGGTTTTCAGTTTTGTTTATTTAATGATATGGATTAGTCACACTTATTGCTACAGACCTTTTGAAGAGGAAACGAGAGCCTCTTTGCATGTTGAAAAGTTTGTTCAGTCTTGTTTTAGCAAGATTCTCACACCCATCTCTCTTCCCTGCTGAAATGTCACTTCTCTGTGGAAACAACATGGAAACTTCTTGGAAGAACATAAGAAACAGCAGCTCACAGCAATCGCTTTGAGCTGACAGATAGTGGTGGGCTTGCATGAAAATATTAGACTGGGAACTGACGCTGAGGCCTGGGAATGCCTCTGCCAGGAGGACAGCAGCCTCAGGCTGGAAAGCAAGCAGTCGCCTCAGCCAGCAACTGTGTGTTGGATGGCATGAACCCTCGCTACATGCAAAAAGGTCAGTGCTGATTTACAGCCAGCAAGGTCCTGCCTTTGATTTTCATCCCCGTTTCTGACAGCACTCCTACACATGTTTCATTCTAGCCCATGATTAAGTAGTATTGAGCCCACTCAAGCAGTTGTTTAAAATTAAACAGATATTTCAGAGCTTTCCTAAGTTTCATCCTTTATCCTGCATTTCACTGGAGAGCAGGCTGGTCTGTTAGGCTGAAAATATCTCCAAATTAATAGGTCAGCTGCCAGTCTAGGGATAATCATGACATGAAACATCTCTTGTGCATTCAGATTTCCCAAGAGAGTAGACGTACACACACTTAACACACCGCAACCTCCCTTTCTGTACAACCAGGCAGAGTTGTGACTGATAAAGGGAAGAAGCCTGATGTGAAGCAGTTCCCAAGCAGGAAGCCCAGATGGGCAGAATCACACCAAAGCCAGGTGTGCTACCCCTCATGAGTGCACAACTGTGATCTGTCAAAGGGACAGATCTCTGAGACATCTAACCCCCAGGAGCACAGCTCATGTCACTAGGAATCGGTAGCACCCCACATCAGAAATGGCACGCAAGTGCTTGACTTACTGTGGTGTGCTGTTTTGTAGACATTCATAAATGGAAGCTACAATTACCTTAGGTGCTTTCTTGCCCCACTATTGGGCTTTAAGAACTGGAGTTAAGATTAATAGCATAGCATAGCACAAATTCTCTAAGGTTGGAAAAGACCTCTAAAAATCATCAAGTCTATCAGTTAGTCCAACACCACCATGGCAACTAAACCTTGTCCTGGAGTGCCACATCTACATATCTTTTGAACATCTCCAGAGATGGTGACTCCACCACCTCTCTGGGCAGCCTGTTCCACTGCCTGACCACTCCTTCAGGGAGCAATTTTTTCCTAATATACAATATAAACTTCCCCGATACAGTTCAATACTATTTCCCTCACCCTATTGCTAGTTACTTGTGAGAAGAGACCAACCCTCACCTCACTACAGCCTCCTTTCAGGTAGCTGTAGAGAGCAATAAGGTCTAAATAGTCCCAAGAGGAAATACAGATTTCAATAAAGGCAGCAGATGGAGTCTTAGGGCAGATGGATCCTCTGCCCATCTGCGCTGTGGCTTCCCTGAGATACACCTGACAAGCATATCAGCACAGGTTCTTACAACTCTGCTGTCCCACAGATATCAGCACCTCCCTGACTTGGGGATATAACCTAATGCAAAGGTCTATGGTTAACTACTATGCTGCCAGACCCACCCCCTGCTGGTTATGGCTTGACCATCCAACTATGTTCACATCATCATTTGAGGCAACTTATTTGGCAAGTAATACCTTGATGTGTTCACATGTGTGTCATGCTGATAATGCACAGCCACAGGAGTAATCAAGCTCTTAAGGTGTCATGCAGTCTCTAAAGGTGATTAAAAGTATCTCAAACCAAAATAAGTTAAAAGATGTTAAGTTGCACCTGCTGGGGGTATACTGCATCACAGATAACCATACACTCATGAAAAAAAGTAGATGCTGCACTAAAGCATATCTAAAAATGGAAAGCAACATTTAAAAAGATAGAAAACAGAAGTCCTTCCATACTCACATTTGAGAGAAGAGCATAAGAACCCTCCCAAAACAACTCCCTTCTGTGCACACAGTGATATGTAGGAAATGGGCCAATAGCTTTTACCACCTGATTGTGAAGCAGGATTGATTGGTACCACCAGAATGTAAACTGGAGGCCAGCAGAGTGTGTTTAATGAGAGGCCAAACAACAGGTGGCTCTTTGTAGATGCTCATACCATGCTGGCTGAGTAGAGCACAGTGCTCCCTAGCAAGGACAACTCTGGTTACTGCATTGAGGTCATGAACCTTATTCACGAGGTTTTGCCGGAGAATGAGGTGTGACTTCACTGTCACTGTGAACTGTTCCACTGTTTTCTTTGGGTGGTAACCATTCAGTGAAACTGTGCTTGTTGTCCTTTTGCTGGAATAGACACTTGTATTGACATCTGAAGATGATGTGCATTGCTGTAAGCAGTATTTTGATTTCAAGAGGTTTGGCCTATTCAGATCTGCCTAATTAATGTGTCTTTTTTCAGTCACCATCTCCAAGACTGTTGGCACCAAAGCACTTTTTTAAAAAGCTCGAGGGAATTTCCCAGTTTTGCTTTGCATTACTTTTGATTTATTTTTAGTTTACTTCTACACTTTTAGGGACAGATTCTTACTGGCTTTAACTCAGTTTCAGAGAAGCTAGCCACTTACTGCAGAAATTAATTAAGCTGTTTGTTTTTTTCAGTAATCAGGTGGTGGAGGGCAAAATTCAGTATACAACTCCCAGACATTTTGATCTCTCCACAGAGACATTGAGAGCAATCAGCTGATTGCTGTAACAAGCTCTGTCATATGAAAAGACTGAGATTATGAAACTCAAGCAAGAAGAATTTTCCTCTTTTTGTTGCTAAACCAGTACCAGAACTTTTTTTTTAAAAGCTGGTTAGCTATTAATGCTACATATACTTCAAAAAATTTCATGTTACCATTTTATTTTTAGGAGACATTATTACAGGAAGTAATCTTTTAAACTAAATATTTACCCTAAACATTACAGTAGGAACATAAACATTTCAGTCAGTGTAACTAAATCACTCAACCAGAACAAAGAAAATGTATTTCTGATATTTAAGGTAGAGAAAATGAATACAGAACTTCATTAATTACAGCTGCTCACATTTCCTCATGAATTCATCAAGAATGTTGGCAATCCACACTTCATCACTTCAAACTGCAGATCTAAAAGGCAAAATCTTATCCCGGAGTTTAAGAACATCTTCTAATAGAACAGTGAGAATGAATGAAAATCCCAGACACGTTGCCCTTTACAGAATTACTCACAGTGATAGTCCCAAAATCAACAAAAAATTTCCCTAGATGGCTATTCTTCAAGTCAAGCAGAATTTTACAAGCCTGACCCCTATTGACTGAAAATAATGGGAGCGTTCTCCCTGGTATATGTGAGTAGTGGATCAAATCCTCACTTAAACAAGTCTCTTCTCAAAACCCAGGAATCCAACCATGACATAGATAGAATAAATTTGATTATAGCTATAAGCTTGATGCTTGGAATATATACTTCCATTAATACATTCTGGCAGTCTTAAACTACCAGGGAGTGTGTGAGTGAAAAATAGTTTGAAAAAGAGTACATAGAAAAAATCCATAATTAAAAAAAAGAAAATTCTTCACTGTATAAAATCACAAAGGCCTTGAAGCAATGAAACAGGAAAAAAAAAGATATCTGACATCTCATTTTAAACTATCACATTTAGAAAGTACAAAAAAAAGCAGCAATGAAACTTCCCTCAGCAACAACTGGGACTGACAAACACAGGAGTACAAAGACTCGTGGCAGGAAGAAATTGGTGTATGCACATGATAATGTAGCAGAAGCTGGCTGAAACAGGGCAGCTTGGTTTCCCAGTGGTGGTTAAATTCCTTTCATCCACTCCTCACCTCTATCTCACCCATATAGCTTTTATTTTCCTTAAATACCTGAGCAGAGTGGATCTCTAGCTGAGCCCTCAGCCCTCACAGCTAGGTAACCCCATCACCTCTCCTCAATTCTCACTCAACTTGTAGCCACACTGCGCTGCCACTTCAGTTGTTAGTTCCCATCTGAGTTTTGTTTCATTTTGCTCTGGTTTTTGCTCCAGAAATAGCAGTGCTCTGTGCCATGTAAGCGGTGACAGGGGGCATGTTTCAGTGCTGTAGCTCCCTCTCATTTCAGCGCATCAGTGGTCCTTACTCTGCTCATTTCCTCCTTGCACTGTGCATGTCTCTAGACACTCATCATACTCTGTAGTTGAAATACTGTTATTACTGGGTCTTCCTCAGCTACTATCTTTCCCAAATTCTATTCACATATCATCTATTCCATCTTCCAGATGTTTAGGAAGGATGCTGTAGAAAAAACAGGCCATATGCCAGTTCCTGCAACAACTCAGTTTCAAACTCCCCACGTCAAACCTGTCGTCATCCATCCCAAGTTTCCCTTTAGAAACATTTAGCCCTTTTCAGCCAATGTTTTCCCATCCCTGCTGACTGGCCTTGCTTTTCAGAGGGAGTTTAGTGAAGCACATGACCTAGTGCGTTCTTACCATCCAGGAATATTGCCTCTGTCCTCTTCCCTTCACCTGCCCTGTCTGTCACTGAGCTGAGAGGAGCCCCAGTACCCAAACTGCTGCAGCGGAGTTTTGAGTAGGTACTTGCTACTTCTATAAACCCCTTCTTTCCTACTGGTTTTCAGATTCCCTGTACTAATAGCTCCATCATTTCATGGCACAGGGAGATGCTAAATGACTGGATTTCTCATTCCCCCCACTTTACACCCTATGCTTTATATGTGTTCCTTTATTCCAGGGGCCAGCAGTTTAGCTTTCAAAAGTGCTTCTCAGTGAATCAGCATGCTCACATATTTCCCCTCAGATGAGGGAACTCACACCACTGTGTTCTGATTTGTGCATTTAATTTTCTCAGATATTTACTTACCTGCATTTATCAATAACCATACCAGCCATGATCTTCATTACCTCATAATTGCCCCTACTCTTTTTATTTCCCTTTAAATGCTAGAATTAAAAAAAAAAAAAGCAGCTTAGTGGTTCAGTCATATTAAAATCATAATTGATTTTGCCTCACTCCTCATTTATTAATGGACTTACACTACCTTCTCGCTAATAAACCTCCCAGTAATGAGTTTAGTCCACAGAGGATACATTTCCACCTCAACAAACCACCAAGCAATTTAGGACAGTTGGTAGTCTCTGCTTAAGGGAGTCCGAAAACTGGAATAGAAATTTATGCAGGCCATAATTAAAGTACTTTTAGAGAGCTGTGTAGGGAGTTTACCGACATTCTTTGCACCGTGCCCATCTGTGGTCAGTGTAATTAATCCTTTGCTCACAATCCAATAAGAACTAAACTTCACCGACAATTTTTTTTCTACAGAGGAAACATCAAATACTTATGCTTCGATCAACCTCTGGCCATTTTCTTCCTCAGAATAGAAAATGTTTGAGATGAGGTGGTGAGGGCAGGTCTTTTTGGAGCTGCTCAGCACCAGGTGAGGCATGCAGAAAGCAGAACAGCTGTTCACTGGGGTAGCAGCTGTTCTAGATGTGTGGAAAGCCCAACACACTCAGAAAAATAGGAAGCAGGACTTAGCCAGCTCACAGTTATGAGTGGGAGATGATTACCTCACAGAAGTAAAATACAACCAGTAGTTTCTACTGGAATTACTTAAATGAAAGCACAGTTATACACTTGAGAGAAGAAAGGTAGTTGGTCTGAGATACAATACCTTGTGAGAAAACCCAAAACTCTGGGATTGCAAAGGTTTAAACGTGTCCTTTTCTACATTTAATGACACATCCCAGTGACCTCCTTTACTTCCAGGATTGGAAGACTTTAGGGGCAAGAGACTTATTTGTCCAGTGCCTAAAACACTGGGGTCATAGTACAGGAGGGAGGTTCTCATAAATCAAAGCTTGTAGATCTGCCTAACGAGGAACTCGTGTAACACCTCGTGTTTTCTCCTGTCCTTGCACACAATTACTTAGAGACAAGAGAAAGAGGACAATGAGATGAGTCTTCCTCCCTGATGGTCTGTGGGAGTTCCATAGCAGATCCTTACAGTCACTGACAGGATGCTGAGGGGAAGAAAATGGGTTAAACTGGGAAAAAGGAGTCCTGCTGGGCTCAGCCCTACGGCTGATGTAGGGACCTTGTCAGAGTGACCGTTGACTGGGAGTTAGACGCTCCCTGTTTTATAACTCACAGGGAGCACGGTGCTGAAGTCTTAATTTCTTGATTTGCTGATGCTTAATGCTACTTTGCAAAGTATAAATACCTCCTAACTTGTAAGGGTGAACAAGGTCTAGAAAGACAACCTTTGCATGGAAATCCCTTACTTTCTTCTGGATCTCTTCTCCTGGGTTCTTTGGACTCTGGAGGTATAATGATTAATATTTTTGGTGAGCTCTGGGATGGACAGTGCATGTTTGTCCTCTTGCCATCTTCTTACCATTTCCCACTCTTTTTCACACACATAAATACAAATGCCAAAGGGATGTCAGTCCAAGACTTTACATTTCTCTATATACAAGTAATTCACATACAGTTTTATCCACTGCAATTCATCAGCAATAAATAACACACACACACATATGCATATGAAAATGTGGGTGCCAACCAGTCAGAGTAACAGCAAACTAAACACCCTTTGCATTGAGATAAACAATTCTGCTAAGTGAAGGGGAATGTAAAATCGGGGTGGGAGGATCCAGGGAGAAAACACAGGAGAGTGCAGCTCTTCTAATAGCATTTTTAGTTGTCATTAAACACAGTCAGGGCTTCCAATGCTAAAATACATGTTAACACATTCCAAAACAGTTCTATTAAAATATTTTTTCAGTACTTCAGTACAGCAAATGATGCAAAGCCAAAATTCCCCAGACAATGCACAGAACATTAGAGAATTAGTTTAACATTCTGACAACCCTGCAATTTTATTTAAACAAGTTCTTCCCTACCCAATTCCCTGCAGAGAAGTATTGTACCCTTTTGTTGATTGTAGTGGACATATTGCAGATCTCCGATTACCTTCCCAAAGGACCACCCACTACAAGAAGCTTTTTGTGTTGCAAGCGCAGCTTAGCTCATTCCTCTCCCCCTCCTGTTCACCTTCTTGTTTCTTTTCTTCTTGGGGTTTTTTTTTCCTTCCTTCTTGCTTTTTTCTCCCTTTTAATTTTCTTAGCATTCTCATACGCTGCGGATGAGCTGACAGACTAGCCTGCCATCTGTTCTTTCATGACATGGTGCAACCTAATCAATTATCCCCAAACCACTTTGGAGTAAATAAAATGTCTACAATAATAATAATTAGTCAGTTAAAAAGAAAACAGCATCATGCAACTCCTGGTGGGAATTAGGTAGATTTCAGAACACAGCATTTTATTAACTGAGATTATTAGACCAGGCGAACACAAGTTTGGGAGGAAAAAATTTCACCTTTGGTAATTTTTTTCTGAGATACAAGTGTAAGACTGATTCTCTAGATTTAGAACATTTTTGACCCTTTGTAACCAATGATACCAGGTTCAAGTAAATTTCCCACTCATGGGTTTCTATGACTTTGCTGTTAATAGATGTGTTAGCATAAACACAAGAATTTCTATTAGTATAAGTATGGTATTAAAATAACAATAAATATTTTTTAAAAATCAATGACCAGCAGATTAAATGTATTTACATTTCTTCAAACATATGTATAATATGTACATACTCCCTGATGTGTCTTCAGGGAGGCATTTGTCTACAACTACCATGATTACAAGTCCCACAAGTAAGAAGAGTACATTATACGTGCACCTACTTCACGAATGGGCAAAAAGCAGAAACACAGATGGCTAGAAACAGAATTCAAGTTTGTAGTAAAACATCAGGAATTAAGAAAATCAGGAAGGCTGCAATCAATATCCTTGGACATCCAAGATCACACAAAACATTTCCTTATGAAGTTAATCTGAAGCGTTTTTCCCAATGCGAGCAACTGCTTGGTGTTTTAACTCTGTGACATTGACTTAGTCAAAATACAGCAGCAGTTATTCAACTCAAGTGCTTGCTGAACATTTAAAATGTATGTTGGCACTCAAGTGCTTAGCACATTTTTACTTCTGCTCATGAAGAAAGTGAGTGAAAACTCAGATTCACTGTTCCAATGGTGTTCCATCACCAAATTGCCACCTAAAGTTTCAGCCAAGGAATCGATACAATCTCAGCGCATAGCTCACACTGAAGGAAGAATTTCCTCATCACTATCCTTATTTTCAATACTAATGGATGTCATATACATTCTACATTTTGTGTCCTGAAAGAAGTTAACATGTATAGTTGTGTTATCAAATGGCATTTTTGATCAGTAAATTGTAAATAAATTAATAATAAGTACTGCCATGTTTCTTAGTCTTAAGGACATGGAAATAAGTAGAATAATTTCATGTGTACCGGTGTTGTCCCCAGACTTCTCTAAATTGTAAGCATTTCACATCCTTTAGTTATTGTCCTCTGGAGAAGCAGTTTTACCAATATGTTAGAAAATAACAATGCCAGTCTGAACCTTCTACCTAAAATTGCCTGATCAGCCTGAGACAATGTAGACCATCTGCCATCAAGTATGGAGCAAGAAAAATGGTAGGAGCTATCCTAGGGGCTACACCTTTGACATATAAAATACCAGACCACCTCCTGTATCTCTAAACAATAATTCTGAGCACACTGAATATGTGTGTTCTCTCTCATGCTCACAGATCTTCATCAGTCTCTCCATGATGGCTCTGCTGTGATCTCTGTGACGTCTTTTTATCAACATACTTGCCTGTTTAGGTTTTCATACAACTCCTCCTCCTGCAGTAGCCTAATATTTCTGACATCCTGACAATATACTTAATTTCCCATCTTCTAGGTACTTCAAAGGAGCATCCACCTTTCTGGTAAAAGCATCTGCATGTTTCTCCATGTTTTACCATCCACTTCGGGAAAGGGCTAGCAATTATTTGCTTGATGATTCCTTAACTTTGACCACCTTGAAATGTGATTTTGTGATTTTTGTTGAAATGTAGGACATGGATCCCTTGCAGGCTTTTACAAACACGAGAGTTCCCATGTGTCATTGACACTGATAAATTGCTAGATCACTACAGAAGAACTTGGAAATGGCAATGGAGTTGGCTCCACCGGAGCTAACTAGAGCTCCTGAGAGGGACCAGAGGGGTTTGTGATTCTTTTTATTACATTATATCAATTAAGCATTTAACAAGTTACAATAAAATGCAACTTTCCAATGGAATTTTTAGCACAATGGAAACAAATTACCTTTGAGATGGTTATCGTTTGGAATTTTGAGCAGAATGAAAATAAGACAAATGCCAACACATATTCATCCAGATTGCCCATAAAGACTTGCCAGGCATCCCTGTTTCAAATCAAGTAAATCTGTGCAGCTTCCCTATGACACAAACACAAAGTCCCATGTGAAATGAGTTGAATGTAACAGCTGATGCAGAATGCTAGCAGAAGACACTGCAACAAGCAGCTTTTGTTTTGAAGTGGGTACCTCTGTTATGCAATTCTCTTTGAATTTTCTTCTTTCAAAGAATGAAAGAAGGAAAAAAATAATAAAAAAAAACCCCAACCAGCAAACAAAAACCACAATTCCCATACATTTCTCAACAACTCAGATGATATTTCCAAACTTGGGCACAGTCTGTTTGCAGCAACTCTGGAAGTCTGGTGCTGGCACAAAGACTGTATTTGCAACACTCATCTGGAGTAAAGGGCTGAATGGTGCATGATGAGTGGGATGAAGGTGTTTTGTAGAAGAGAAAGGCTTGAGCTCACTTGATGCCTACAAATAAAAAAATAGCTGCAGAATTCACTAATAAGAGCAATGTGATGATTAGGCATACAAGCAGCTTTAACAACTCCCTTCTATTGAAGCCTTCCTGAGACTTGATGTAGTCACAAGGAAGGCGAGACAGAACTGTTCCAGACAACACTGGTAATTTAAGACTATGGACAAGACTTAGATTCCTTAATTTACAAGCTTAAGATCTTGTCAGTGTAATTTTGTGACTATCTGAGAAAAGAAGAAACAAACTTAATATTAAAAGCTTTTGATCAGTTCACCAAAGATTCATTTGTGCAACAGGTATGAGGGACAGTGCAAGTGGTCATCTCCTCTTTACACTTCTCACTCAAAAGCCAGCCACAGATACCTTCTCAGGGAATGCACAGAAGAGTAATGTACTTTGTCCTCGTTCTGCTTTTTTTTGCCCTTGGGAGAAGGGTGGAGAGAGGGACAGAGCAGAGAGAAGATGATGTGTTGACTGTTTATGCTGTCCATGGAGGCACATCAAGCAAACCAGAGTATGTGTGAAGGCATGGACAGCATTGCTCTCAAGACTGGTGTAGGCTCTGCAAGCCACCTGTTCAGAAGGGAGAATTCGTCCCTTACTGAGCTTTCCCACATTTCCACAACATCTGAGGCTGTCCTTTTGCAACCTCCTTCTACATATGTTTTCTCACCAGTGTACACAATGTTACAGGCACCGTTCCTCCTCCCCCAAGTGAGAGGATCCTTTCATTTCACTAAGGCACATTGTCATATCCGCAGATTCCTGCTGCTTATTTCTGGTGTGATTTACATATGCACAGCACTTCTAGAGATGTGTGGATGTGTGGCTGTCGCTGCAGCAGAGAGAGAAGAATATCATCTTTGCCCCCTCCCACGGCCAGTGCTCCCTCAAGACTGCACATTCGTGAGAGGTTACTTCTTGTTTGCTCCCTCTCTTCCCTACGGCACTCGCAGACTGTCTCCAATGCAACACAACACAAGCATATAGAATTGTAGAATCATAGAATGATTAGAGTTGGAAGGGACTCCCAGAGGTCATCTAGTCCAACCCCCCTGCAAGAAGCAGGGACACCCCCAACTAGATCAGGTTGCTCAGGGCCTCATCCAACCTGGCCTTGAACGCCTCCAGGGATGGTGCATCCACCACCTCCCTGGGCAACCTGTTCCAGTGCTCCACCACTCTTACAGTAAAGAACTTTTTTCTAATATCCAATCTAAATCTCCCTCCCTCTATTTTGAAACCATCAACCCTTGTCCTGTCACAACAGGCCCTACTGAACAGCCTCTTCCCATCTTCCTTAGGGCCCCCTTGAGGTACTGGAAGACCGCTATAAGGTCTCCCCAGAGCCTACTCTTCTCCAGGCTGAACAGCCCCAACTCTCTCAGCCTGTCCTTCCCCAGACACATCCACAACTTTAGTATCTGCCACCTTCTCTGACCTTTTCTGTGACGCTCTCAGCACCTTATAAATTCTCATGGGGATATGAGAAAAAGACCCCAAACCTCTAGCGCTCCGTGCACCCCTGGACTTTCTCTTGTGCTGTACACAAGATCAGTTAGATGGTCTTCAGCCTTTGATCTTCCTTAATCAGAAGATGGAAGTCGGCTGAGGCAGGAGGATATGAGCTTCCTTTCACGCCTGTCCTGTTCCTTAGGTCCAATAAAGGGGACAGCACAGGGACGCTCAAGGAATTAAGTGCGAGGTCATCAAAGAAATGACTCGAGAGTGGCTCGCACCCTGCCGTCTCTCCTGAGCTTTGCCCCTCGCTCATGCGGCTAAGCTCTGATGAAGGAGGGCTTCCCTGTTAGCAGGGGTTAGTGCCTTTGCTCCCCCTGCCCCCTTCTCTACCACCTCATGCTCATCTTTATTAGCTTTTTCACACTACACAGTCCTCTCATCGATTACAAGGGCCTGCACAAAGCAGCCTAATGATGGGTCAGTCTTAATGAGAAAAGCGGCTGCTCTTGAAGTGGTGTGGCTTCATCCTGCACCCTGCCGAGTCCTGGCATGTAGAGCTTTGCCTCCTTTTAGAGAGCAGAGCCATGGAAAATCAACAGTGAACAGCCTGGTGCCTCTGAACAGAAAGGGCCATGTGCATGGCTATTTAGTGCTGTAAAAGAGAGAGCATTTGCACAAATGGGAGCGAACATAAGGAGGCCTTCAGAGAAGAATGGGGCCTTGGCAAATTTATAGACTCCCCTGAAAGAAAGTGATTACAGATCATTATCCAATTGAGGCAGATTGATGGGTTAGGGTCAAAGTAATACTGCAGAGCTCACTGGAGGGACAATGCCTGCTTGTCAGTTCTGTCCCGGAAAAGAAAGAGAAGGGAAACTACCACACAGAGAGGAAAGACTTAAGCTTTTCCAGCCTCTATCTGAAAAATCGTTACTTATCTTGAACATGTGTTCCTTAAAACAAAGCCAAAACCCAAAACAAAACCCCGAACTCTCTCACACACGCACACACACAAAAAGCCACCCTGAAAAGGCAAGAGCAGGATCGCTGAGTTAAAACTGGGCACTCAGAATTGCAAATAATCGTGCAAACACTACGCAAACGGCATGAGCACAAAGCCTTGTGACTGTTACTCTCGGAGGTCACAATGAGTGTTAGCACCGGTAACGGATAAATCGCATCTTTATTTCATTTATGTAAAAAATCCCACCCAAAACCCAACACAAAGACATCTTCTAAAATAAATGTGTCTATATTTTTTCAATTTCGGTGAAAGAAGGATGGTTTTGTTAACAGCTATGGTTGAACAGATTTGAAATTCTGCAACATCTGGTCAGGCAAAACTCAGCAATACTGACATTGAATAAAACAAGAATAAATGTGCTTCTATTGTTTCTTCTGTATTGATTTTTAGTGCATTTAAAAGTGCTTTGCATTCATGCACTTTTCAAATAGCCATAGAAATGGAAACAGCATGGCCCAAAAAAGCAGCTCACAGCATTTATTGTGCATTTGACTCCCATTTTCCAGTATGATTTTGGAATGTAAAGAATTTGAGCAGAGGGAAGACAATGCTTTCACGAGAGACCTGATTTGTTTTTTAATTGTGTTTATTTATTAACTTCTTTGTTGTTCCCCATCTCTCAGAAGCAGAGCACCACACATGCTTTAATGGATGCATCCCCATGTCCCAGTGGAAAACAGAGTAGCACTGGCCCTGTTTCAAATAAAGACTCAGCAGGGCAGCTTACCTTGGGGCCACTGTCTTGAGAGTTTAACGAGGGTTCCCTCAGTAGCATTACAAAACCCCGCAGACATGGAAGTTACAGCTCCTGCACTCACTGTGGCTTTCCTGGCTCCTTGTGTGCTCTTGCAGAGGGTGTTAAGACACAAAAGAACCTATCCTGATTCAGAGACATTAAAAACAACACAGCAATTTGCTTCTGTGGACTTTGGCATGAAGTAGTCCAGATAAAGTCACCTGAAAAAAACTGTAGGGATGCCAGGTACAGGTGCCAGTACCCTAACTCCCATCTGTTGCAAGGATGGAAATTACTTGTCCTGCATCCGCTGAAGTCTGGTTCAGCCTTGCAAATAACTCTGAGTACACCCAGACTTGCTTGTTCTCACTTAAATCAATAAGGATCACAAAGGAAATATGAACAGTGCTGGCTTCACACTCATCTGCAATTTCTAAAAGTGCTAAAAGCATCAGGAGAGACTCCCAGGCTCACACTTCTTCCTGTACCTCTCTTCTGCAGAGGATGGTTTTTTACATTCATTTGGTAGCATCCCAGCTGCAGGACAATTGTGTTCCTTTGACAAAGTGCTGTGGTTCAACAAATTTCTTTATCACTCACCAAATTCCCCTTTCTTTTTGTGCAGGGTTAGCACCCCAGACTGTTATCACCACTATTTTTATCTTCTCTGTTATGATTCTCAAAACAACTAAGTTGTCAGTGTAACTGACAGCCGTTCTCCACTGCCCTGAGATGGTTTGTCATCTTATCTTCTACCTGAAAACCAGAAAGAACCCCCAAATTACATTCATCCCTAAAAAATAACTAGAAAGGGCCATAGGAGTCTGTGAAATGCCATTCCACCCAAGCCATCTTCCCCCACCCTTTGGCATCTGGTGAAACCCCAGATATGTTGCATGGCAGGGAAAAAACCAAAAATCTGTCCTTTTGTCTACTGTACTCTGTTAGCTAGGCCAGAGTTTCAAGTTACACTTGCATTCCCAGGACTAAGCTTGACACTTGAATCTTTTCCCATTTCCCTCATTCACACATTTTCTTGTATTATTGGGTGTGATGTAGGCTCCACCATGCCACACGTTCTTGACTCTTTCAGCATATAACAGAGGAATGTCTGAGACAACATCCATTGCACTAAGATGTATTTTATCTTGCCTTTCCTTCCAACGTCTCTGCCTTGGCCTAGCCATATTCTTTTTTACTGGGCATGGCTTAGAAACAACTTGTAGCTACTCCTTTCCTGAAGTGCTGCCTGCATTTGTTTCTACTTGCCTTCTCCGGTTCGGCAGGAGATGTGCGTATGTGCAGGACTCCATATGTTTTCAGAGATAATCTCCTTTTTACTACCAGTAAGAATAACCTTGAGTACATATTGCACTGTCACAACATATTTTCTATATGAATCAGAAAGTAAAACCAGTGCATTGGAAAAGCAGACCCTATTTTTAACAGGCAAATTCATAAACCGTGCTTTTATGAACAGAGAAGGCTGAGGGGTTGGGGGCAGGGGATATCACAGGAAAACAGATGTGAGCTTATGATCCGAACTCGCTGTCCTACCAACATCATGTTACGTTGAGGTCGATCCACAGAGAAGTCTCCCTCTAAACAGAGGCTGGCTGCTGAACTGTCCTTACCATTTCAGTGAAACCAGTGTGAGCATGCACCGAGTGGAAAGCGTCACAGAACAAGGGTGAGGGAGGAAAATGGCTGTTCCCTTCCACTCCAATCAAGAAAACTATCAGCTATTCAGGGGAAAGAAAAAAACAAAAACAAACAAACAAACCCACAACCCACCAAAAACAAAACAGCAAAAACCAAACCACAAATCCTAGAATCACTCAGCTGGGAATAAGGGAAGGAAAAGAGCGTTTCTCTTAAGGACACTTTCCGCTCTATTTATAGCTGTAGTTTGTATGGCGCTTAACGCTTGACCCACAGGGTTCACAGGTAAGTAAGAAATGCACAGACATGTGTATTCTAAGAGTTATATTTCATCCATATGTGCAAAATAGTCACAGGAGAGTTGCAGAAAACTACACGCTTGGGGTAGTAACCTTTCTAGTCCAGGAACAACCTTTGAATCACACTAAGTCTATCCTCTGGCAAATCTTGAGTTCCAGTGACAATACAGCTTGAGTGAAAACTCGGGGGAAAATGGGGAGGCATTCAGTGCTGGTGGAAGTTTTGTCACTGAATCCATAGGATCCAGGAGCTTATCATGAGTAAGCCTTGCTGTCTAATTGTTTTTATTGTATGATGCTTACAATACTATAGTAGCAAAGAAGATTCACTCTTCCCTCAAAGAGGATGTACATATAGCTGCTCAGCCCAGCCAGTGTGAAAGAGTAGAGAAGAAAGAAACTCGATCATTTCATATTTCCAATATTCTGGAAGAGTTCTCTTGTTCTTATGTTAGAATAAAATATATGGCAGAATAAAATATATGAAAAATAACAACAAAAAAAAAATAATAACAAAACCCAACCACCACCACCCCTTTCAGCCTAATATAGCTCAAGTAGTTCTCTTCTTTATTATTTTCTCCTTTTTGTTTTGGGAGTGGTTTTTTGTCCTTTTTTTTTTTTTAAGGGAGACATCTTGACTGTGTGTGTGTGAATTGGGCTCACCAAAACAAGTTTTTGCCTGCTGAGTCTTATCTTACAGGTATGCAGTGTTCTTTGTGTTGATACAGCATCCTTTACACAGAGCTGGCCGATTACTGACAACAATTTACAATATATAATTTGCTTAAGAAAAAAAAATTGACAAAATTGGGCTGTATTATCCATTACCAGCTTCTCAGTTCTGACTACAAAGAGCTTGCATTACAAAATAACTTTTGTGGTTTAGTGCCTTTCTTCCCAGGAAGAGCATCCTCCCTGCACTCTCAGGTTGGGGGGGGTCTAAGGGATGTTGGCATAGCAGGTGCCTACACTCATTGTGTAAATGGTGATTCCTGCACAGTACAGAAACCCCTGAAGATCTGCTGAAGCCAGCTCTGTCACTGCAGCTATACTGGGCTACTGCCTTTGATGTACTAGAAAAAGTGTCCAGTTGTTGCATTGAGTATGGGTAGCAGTGCTATTGTACCTATAGAGTAAGATCATGTTTAATGGTTTATATATAATTTCTATTTGGAACAACATAATAAAGTCTAATATTTTAGGAGATATTGATCAAATGAAATCTATTACTCCTTGGTAGAAAGTCTCATTTAGGCATAAATTGTGAGTAAAAGGGCATTTGATTTTACTGGTGAAGGGAACAGTAAGATCCTCTTCCATGTAAAACTGCCTTCACATTTTCTGTTATTTTTCTGTCTTTTAAGACACTTGGCCACCATGTTTATGTACAATGAAAAGCTGCAGATCCTCTCTGCTCCAAGTCACTCCCTCCAATCAAAGCCAGGTGGGGCTGAAAGTTGTTACTTTTAAATTAATTATATCCTGTATCTTTCTAAGCGGGCCTACCCTACTGAAACTGAGGTTCATGAGTGATGAAGACATTGAAGTCTTTACTCTTGAACATGTGAAAACTAGTCTGTGATGAGAACAAGGGTCACATATTTTCAAAACCAGTTCAATAAAGCACAATACCAGTCCCAACATTTCAGACCCACCAATTAGACTGCAGCCAAAAATGTTGCCCATTTGCACCACAGAGGACCTAGTGTATCTATAGTCCCCAAATGCACATGGTCTAATCAAAACTCCCATATAACAAGAAGCCAGCCAAGAAACCCAGACAGTTTGGTTAATGAGACAAAGAGCAGCTTCGCATTCATTCCACCCCAAACAAAGATCTGAGGAATGGGTATGGGCTGGGGGGAGAGAGAGCGTACAAGTAGTACAGCAGGCCCAAAGAGAAGGATACAAACAGACAGTCGATTAGGTAATGAATCCAAGCCTGATCTGAAGACCCACTCCAAACAGAGCAGCCATTCATGAACTATGACATGCAGGTCAATAGAAGCAATCACATGGTTGCCTGGTACTTATGGCTATGTTCGTGAAACATCACAAGGCAACGTATGATGAAACTCAACTCCTGATCACAAACTACAGTGGCAAGATGAAAACTGTCTTTGAATTTTTTCCATATAAAAAAAAACCCAAACAAAAAATCCCCCAACATTTTAAATTAAAACCACACATATTATCCCTGACTGAATTCTCATCAGTCATCGGAAATTTTAAAAAACTCACTATATATCATCCCCATTTTTGAAATGTTTCTCTTTCTGATTATTTGATGATTTTTATTTTCCAGGAAAATATATCAAGCTCCTCCATGAAAAACACAGATATAACTGTTCTTAAATGCAAGGCAACTGCATTCTTTGTTTCAAGGCACACATTGATCAAAACAAATGTCAGAAAATAATTTTCCTTCCTATTGGGTGCTGCTTCCCATTTGACCAGATGCATTATGTTGTTTGTCTTTTCTGTTTCTCAAGCATCTGCTAGCAGTTACAGCTAGAGATGTGATAATGACCATGGGCAACCAGTAGCTTGGACTGGTGGATCCTGTGTTCTGAGCCTCAGACAAAGCAAACTGCAGATACTGCTTTCACTAACAGGCTTTGGCCTGAACAGTTTGGCCTCTCTTTTCCAAAAGGACAGGACCAAGTCCATCTACAGCACATCAGAAGGCCACAAAATGGAAGGAAAAGGTTTTCTAATAAATTGTCTTGTTATGAGCTTCTATAAAGGCTTGGATCTCTTTCTTTGAGAGCTGAGGTAAGCTATTCAACACCCTAGCAAGTCTGGACAAAGAGTTTGCTCACAGGCCAAGCCCTAAGAGCATACAAACTATTCTGCAACCCTTGTCTGGAAAGCTGTATTAAAAAAAAAAAAAAAACAAAACCCAAACAACAAAAAGGAAAGAAAGCTAGCAGTCTCCTGGCACAAGAGTGTTGGAAGTGTTTTCAATGTTGGCAGAGAAAGGAGATGTTGAGTTGTACTGTTCTGTTTAGAAGGTGAGTCTAATGTACAGACCTTCCATGAGAATGGCCTCTTCCTTTCATCTTCTCCCTTCCTTCTGGTGCATGGTATGTGTTTGATACCAGGAGACAAAACAAAGAAATATGTTTCTTTTTCCTAGTGATACCTTGGAGGAAAGGCAATCAGAACCCCAGTGAATCCCAAGAACCCTATTTTCTGCCAATAGGTGATGAGAAGGAAACATGAGGAGCACAAATACAGTGGCTGTAAAAGTGTAATCACAAAACAGTGTGTTAATGAGAAAGGGGAGGGGGGAAGGGGGCAAGGATACAGCGGCACCCAAGTTGTTAAAGCTGTGAAAAACTCATCTTAGAAACAATTTTGTAATATCTCCCTGGTAATCTCTGAGGAATAAAAGGACTAACACAGCAAAGCTTAGGATTGCTAGTACAAAAAGTTCCTCAAATATGGAATGCAACCAACTGAGCCTTTCATCCTTGTCTGAATGGGCTCTTGAAAGCTATAAAAGAATTTACGCAAGCATCTCATCTTCCTGAAATACACGTGTTTAAAAGTCTGCTAGAATTAATCTGCCAGAGGCAGCAGTCCCGTTCCATACTGTTGGCCTGTATGTCTAATACGTGACATTTTCCTAAATACTGTCAGGGATAATCTATCACATAGCCATCTTCTGGATTATACTTTGAGACTGTGGTCTTTTAGCACAAATATAAATATGCTTCAAATTATGATGCTCCCCATTAGGAAGATGATCGCTCTTCTTGTACAGAGGAAAACATTACCAGATAACCAAATACATACTAAAGACCAGAAAGTATCAAGAGTGAACAGAAGCAAGCAGCCCTAAGGCTGACAGACAGCAGTGGCTACAGCCTGAAAAGATTGTATCTCCTCTCCTTGTGCTCAAGAAATGCAGATGTAGACTCCCACCTATTCTGAGGTCCATAGGTCTGAAGAGAAGGCAGTAACCTCAACCATCTGTGCCATAAACTGGTCTCCAGGAAATAACCAGATAATGTAATATTTTTTTCTTCTGGAGTTGTAGAATACACCAAAATGCTTTTATTTCTTTTAATATCAATGGGAAGGTCTTTGGATGTGTTCTTTCCCAACACCTTCATTGTCTTCTGATCCTACTCAACACATCAAAACATTGTTTTGCATAGTGCTGCATGTAGATGGTATTTGCCTTGCTTTAGTTTGTAGCCCAAAGTATTCTGAGGGGTTTTTTTTTATGAATATATGGTAGATGCACATTGGAGCCTCCCATGGAAGAAACTGCCCACCAGGAATATTGCCTAAAACTAATGAATTAGGAAAATATACTGATTGGTATGGAAGCACCCAATCCCTCTTGGAATTGAGGAGTGTTACTCTGGAAGAACCAGTTGGATAGCAGTCCAAACATACTACAAGGAGAGTCATCACCACCAGTCAAAAGATGTGGACTGTGAAAAGGGATGAGCTTAGACACAACATAGGATGAATAAATATCAGATATTATAGCACAATAGTTCAAAGGCTAGTAACTTGCAAATTAGGCCATTACAACCATGATGAGCAGTTCACATATTATATACTGAATTATTTTGGTTTTATCCACAGTGAAATTGCATTGGATTTCAGTAGTATGAAGACATTATATGGGACAAGGAAGAGTGAGGCACATCAGGACCTCACTGAATGTACTCTGGAACATCTGTTGTTCAGCCCAATCATGAATGATTTGGAAGACAGGGTCAACAATAAGGTGACTAAGTTTGGTGTTGATACAAAATGATCTGTGGTCATCAAACTGACTGTGAACAGCTGCAGAAGGATATCCTGGTATTGAGTGACTGGGTAAAAAATATGGCAGATGGAATACCTTGGTGATAAGTCCAAAATAATGCATATGGAAAAACCATATGTCACTGTATATAACTGCCGTGTCCAATACTGCATCTGCTTCTAGATACCTGACATCTCAGAAGGGACATAGGAGAGTTGGAACAGTAGGGAGCAGGGCAATAGAGGTGATCAAAAAGTATGAAATTGCTTCCTTATGTGGAGAGACTATATAATCTGGGACATTTTCCCTGTGAAAGAGAAACCTAAAATGCTAGAACGGGATCAAACTTCACACAATCATGAATGTCACAAGGAAAATGAATATGGATTAATTCCTTTTTATATCAAGTCATACATATAGCATGCATGTGCATGTTATTTTCCATAACCCAAAAAGCAGGGACCACAACTGAAAGCAACAGTCATCAGGTTTAGAACCAAGTGAAAGAAAGCACTCGGTCTGAAGAGACACAGTTTTATCAATGGGATACACGGGATTTAAAAACAACAAATGAGTTCAAAACATCCTTAGACATACTCATGAAGGAAACGCCCACTGGGACATCTTAAACACAAAGATAGAAATACAACACCCAGCTCAGGAAGGGCAGGTTTTTAGGCCAGGAAAGCTACGCCAGAAACAGCGTCACTCCACGCTCACACTGTTGTCACTCTCATTCCCCAGGCTCCTGTTACCCACCGCAGTCAGAGACACTTGTGCTTATATTGCACCAGAGAGCAACGTCTGGGCTCTATTAATATGCTTCTGAGGAACTTAAAATAATTATAACAGCAAAACTAAAAATCTGGATTATTATTATTTAAATAATTTTTGAGATCTCATTGTAATGACAACTATTTGTTGTATCCAGCACTTCCAATGATCTTATTTGTAGTTTAACCCTCTGCTTTAGTAAATACCCTCCAAAGCACTGCAGCTCTTTGAATGCAAAACAAGTTCTGCACAAGTAAGCCAGGAGTGGACACGCTTGGTTGCCTGGTTGTTTAATTAGAAACTGAAGCAAAAGGCATCCTGCCGCAGGGAGACAACCGGGCTGCAGACGGTGACACTGCCATAGCCTTGCTCTGTCTCTCTTTAGCCTTAAGCAAATCTGATCTTGGGCGTCCTGACCCTGACTAATTGCATACTGTTTCCTGTGATGCTGAGAAGCTCCTTCCACCCATTGCCCGACTATTAAACTTCTCTCTCTGGCTGATAATTAAGCAGCAGAATGCTGAACTGTTGTTGCTGTTGGTTTGGGGGGTTTTATGCATCCTCCTTCCCCGAAATACAAAGGCCAAGCTGGAAGCTTCGTTTGTCATTTTGTCACGCTGCTGAGCGGTGAAGATGTCATATCACCTTTCAGAAGGCAAGGAAGGTGATAAATGCACTAACTTGAGAGACAAAGCATCAGGACACTAATGAAAATCTCTAGTGACTAGAGAGCAAGGAGGACCTCGTTTTAAGAGGCTCTGTAAAGGAAAGACAACTTTATCAGCCTATGCAAATGTCAAGTCTAAAGTACACAGGTTTAATGTGGCAGCATATTTTTCTGTCAGGAACAAAAGTATATGCTCTATAGAGAACTATTTGCAAGCAACTATGTAAGCAAGTTTAAATGTCATGCGTAAAATAAGTGAGATAGCAATCTCTCCTAGCTCTTACTCCGATATCCAAATTTACAAAACCATAATGTGGCCTAGATTGGAGGACTTGTTTCCTAAAATTTTTTTTTTTTTCAATTGAAGAGGAATTGTGTGAGAGAATGACATGGACTTTTTGATACCCTAATGAGAATGGAGACTAAAATAATTCATCAAAATTTTAGCAGCCATAAAGCCTTCACTGGGCCATTATATTAGTTTGTTAGGTAAAATTAAATAAAAAGAGATGTTAAATGAATTATAACCAGCTTGCAAAATAACAAATATATTGTGTATGAGAAAATTAGCTCCATCTGATGTGCACCAGCCACCATATGTAAAATGCCCATTATTTTTGCTGTCCCTTTGAAAATCATTTTATTGGAATGTATCAGTTAAACTAAAACACATGACCTTCCTTCTTGTGACATGAAAGAAACCACTGAAGAGAAGTCTCTTTTTTTTTTCCCCTCCCCTCTACTTATGTGAACTTTCTGGGGAAAAAAAAAAAGCAGCTTCAAGGATTTTTATCAACGTCTGTGTAATGACAAGTGCATCACATGCATCCTGAACCATTAGCTGCCTACATCTGAAAGAATTTGGTCAACATTTAGGAATTTGCTTAATGAAAGGCTGGCCTATTAAAGCTCTGCTAGCTTTGGAAGTTGATTGAGCCTTTCTTTTCAACTTCCTGCATGGTTGTAAATGATGCTATGCAGTGCCCTCATGTGATATAGTCTAGACAACAAGCTTGCATTGTGACACACACACACACACACACACACACACACACACACAAATTCCAAATTCCAGGTGATATTTTTCTGCTTGAAGATGCAGATATGCAGTACAAAGCACTTTACAAATCTCTCTGTGAAATCACAAGTTTGAAAAGCAACAGCTCCAAAAAGCACCTATTTACATTCTGGAGAGATAAAGGAACACTTCCCCCTTACATCCACATGACACTTGAATCGGTAATTAAATAAACAAACAGAAAATCACTAAAACACTGAGAGTCAATGGACAACATTTCCTCTCTCAGACCACTGAAACAAACCAAGACCAGAATTAGAACCCCTAAATTCTGGCTAAAATCCCCTAAATAACTTTTGGCTGAAAGATTAATTTTTAATGACTTGTCACTCCTGATGTTTCAAGATCCGTATGAAGTAGATGGTGAGAGCAGCGGGCTGTGCATTAGGTAGGCATTGCTGCCTTATAACACAAGGTGATTAAATGGTTGACGTAGGAGAACACGTAATGGGATGACATTGAAGGAAGAATCAGTTAGCATTAGGGAGGACCTATCAGAAGGGTCCTGCCACTGGCAGGTTGAAAACTTACCTGCATCCCAAACACTAGACTGTCAGGGGTATGGAACGAACAAGGTATTTTTTTCTCCAAATTGCAGAGAAACAGATTTCTTTCATGTGATCACATTTTCTCTTCATGGCTTAGGTGAAAGCACTACAAAATAGTGTCAGATGGGCAGCACTGGAGAGGGTAATCAATACCAAAAGGGGTTAATCTTGTTTTGAGTTTCACAGGCAGAGTTCCCACTAATGGGGATGGAAATGAGCTCCGTTTTCATGGGATAGGTAAAGCACAGGGACCAACATGTAAGAGTCATTCCCTTTCCAAGGCTTGGGAAGAGAGCTGTGCTGTATGAGCTTGGCACAGGGTCCCTCAACAAGGCATCTGATGAATGGCTTATGAAATTACATTTATGAAATTACATTTCATCTTAGAGCAAAAATACAGACAGCATGCATTCCAGCTAATTTTTCTTCAGGCTCCAAAGACTGAGGGTTGGGTTTTAGTTTTTTGGGTGGTTTTTTTTTTTTTCTGTTTCTCAAACTGATTACCGACTTAACTCCTGAAATAATTACCCCTGTTGACTTTGATCTGTAGTTACTAGTGGAATAACACCTTCTTCTAGGAGGGCAGGTTGCCAGCTTCCTTTAAATGAAAGGCCTGGGCTTATGAAGTCATTTCTTGATGATCTCACCAATTATCTTCTTCCCTCTGATCTTCCCTTTCAGGTAAGGTTATTGGGAAAGCTGAGTAAGGTAACTGTAGTCTCAGGACAAATTTATCCTCATCTACTGTAACTTCCCTTTAAGACTGGATGCAGCACAGAGACTTTATTACTCCCTGTGGGGAAGAGTTCAACATAATGACACACAGGAGACGGGGTGAACATAGATGTTTAAGCACAGGCAGATGACAGCTTTTATAACAATGATCAGGAGATTTTCTTTCCACTCGAGGTGAATATTGAGTAGGGTAAGGTCACACTGCACTGAATTTGTTCTGCACCTCTCATTCAAGAGAAATCAGTAGTCATCCATCTCAACATCACCAGAAGGAGGGCTTCTCCAAGATAAATTCCATTCAATGTACACAAAACCAATGACAGCACAAATAAGAATGTATATCATGTTCATAGCATCATGCCTGTATTACCAGAGTCTGGCTGACAGTGTCAATGCAGAAGTTGCTTCTCATAAAATCCATTTTTCATGACCTTCCGTCCTGGCCAGATGTAAGCAAACACACAGCCAACAGAAAAACAAGTGGCTAAAAATAGTGCAAGTTGTAATAATGGCTGGAGTCAGACACTGGAGGGAGACACAGTTCACACACTAATCCAAAGACACTCTTGTCCCTTCTTGCATGAGCATTGAGTACATGCCCTGAGAAGGAAGCATTGAAGCCCTGCTTGATCTGCCTCCATTCCCCACACTCTACATCAGCAGGAAGGAAAGACAAAAAGAAAGCCTGGGCCAGTTAATGAATCATAAAGCCCTAGACTTGGTTGTTAGGGGAGGAGAAGCATGCAATTCCTGAATAAAGCCTGCAGAAATTCAGCACCAATGGTGTGGAACTGTTTTTCGTATCAAGCCCTGAGAACCCATCATGATTTGCATTCATGTAAACACCTACATTTTTTCGTTAACTGAACTGATTTAACTGCTAATTAAAACTAGTCAGTAAGCACAATGCAAAATTAATTAAACCATTTAGTCGGTAGATGCAAATGAGGTAAAGTTATGGCTTGGACACAACCAAAATAAGCACAAGTACTACTCATCATCTGGCAAAATAGTTCTTGAGGTAAATACTTTCCCCAGAGATGATGTAAAGCAATAAAAAAAAAAAAAGCCAACCACATACTGCTGACTACATATGATCTTTTATTGATAAAATGTGCTGGAATCCGTCTTCTTCTCTTTGAAACAGTGATGAATTGGACTCAGTGGATTTTAACAATGCTCTCCCATACAAGAAATCATTCAAAGTAAGGTCTAGATCCCAAATCACTCCACTCAGGCATGCAAAGTTGCTTCTGTCTGCTACTGGCAAGCCTCTGACTGGGTCTTGGGTTTTTGATGGCTATTTATAGATTTACATTCTGAAAACTACAGAGGGACTGCGCAAGGATACATAGTGGTAGACCAAGGGGTAGAGAAGGTAGATTTAGATGAGATATAGGAAGAAACTCTTCCCTGTAAGGGCGGTGAGGCCCTGGCACAGGCTACCCAGAGAAGCTGTGGCTGCCCCCTCCCTGGCAGTGTCCAAGGCCACCTGGGCTAGTGGAGTGTCCTGCATGGTACTTGGTAGAACTCAGGAGAGATTCCTGACAGATTCAGGTATCTAACAGGTATCTCACTGAGGCACGATTCAGAGCTAAGTGAAATGTCTGAAACTGTCCTTCCACCTTTTCCCTTATTTGAGGTACTGAGGAAAGTCACTGAAAACAAGAGCACAGGGGAGATGTCCTCACTCAGGAGACCCAGCCTGGCAAGAATTGGTGGTGGCTGCCCCCGGAGTTACATGTCTCTCCCTACTCTGGCTCTCCACAACAGCGTCCCCTCTCCTCTGGTTCCCATCCCCCAGCACATGGCTCTTTCTGCTGAGCACACACTACTCACACCTCACTCAGCAACAGAGCAGGGTTCAAGCTTTCTTTTTTATGACATGCAGTTGTCATCACAGAGAGATTATGCACTCATGTAGTTGTCAAACCACTCATCCAGGATGCAGGAGACCTTGCTTCATTTCTTACTGCCACCTGAAGGGTTGTGAGCTCATACACCCTGCTCCTGGTAGCCCAAGCCAGCAGCCTGATGGCATTGCTGGCAAGCACAGGAGAGGAAGAGTGAACCCGCCTCCCTCCTGTCAATCACATGACGCTCCACAGAAATACATGAGGACTGTTGGGCCAAAGACAATGTCCCAAGGCACTGGCTGGGGAAGGATGGGTCTCAGTTGGTGATCCTGCTCACAGGACTGCATCCTTTACCTGTTTCATGGGCAGCTACTGGGCTGGCGCCTGGTGGGACTTCACTAGTAAAACGTATAATGCCTGACTTCCTGGTGGGATTAGGTATGGACTAGCCAAGAAGGCTGAGGAATTTCTAGCAATGAGCAGAGCATGATCTGTCAGCATCTGGAGACAATTAGGATAAAGCAAAGCACCCATGGAGTTTAGAGACATTGTGAGCAGACAGCCTGAACTTTGGTCAGCTCTCAAGCAATGTGCCTGAGGCCCCCAGCAAAGCAGGCAACAGCCCCCAGGCCTCTCTCCTCACCCACAACCCCCTAGATCCTCTGTCTTTCCAACCTTCCCTGGTCTCTCCCTAACAGCAAGACCCAGCTGAGCACAGGAGGGTATCCACATGCTTGTGGGATACAGGGCTGTGCATGCTCCCCACAGCAGCTGGGAAGGTATTCTGCTTGGCTGGGTCCTCCATGGGCAGATGACCAGCCTGGCAGCCTGACCACCAGCAGACGAGCGCTGAGCTCAGCCGTTTTGCCAGCACAAGGCTTCATTTCTTCTGTCTGTGCTACCAAACGGTTTGATTCCAGCAGGAAAAGCTAAGAACAACAGCTTGCTTATTTTTATCTAAGAAGCCTGCCAGCCCCACACCTGGTTACTGGTTGGTTTACATTTAATCATCTTCTGTTTGAGGGGTTACCACATCTTTTCTCATTACCGTTACTATCACAATGCTCTAAGAAACATTTATTTCAGTAACATTTTTCTCAGCTACCTTCAGATGCATTTCTGCCTTTAGCTGCTTCCATTCTCACACAGAAAACACGTGTTAAGGGGGAAAAAAACCCAAACCCTGGAAAAAAAAACAAAACAAAACAAAACCAAAAAGGAGCACACGCTCCTCACCTCACACAATGCTGGAGGGCAAATAGGGTAAGGTCAAGTCCCTGTTTTAATATTCCCCACTCCCATCACGACTTCTGTTAACAACTATACCCTACTCCTCAAGTGTTACAGCCAGTGTGATGCTCATCATGCTCTGACTATCCCACTTTCACATCGCCGGTAGGAGCTGTAGGAGACCATACAGAGCAGTATGTGGAGCTTCTGCTACAACAGCATCTCTTACACAAGGCACCTGTTATGGCTGTTGTGCACTGGGCTTGCTGGCTGCTAGCTTTGAGGCAAACCTAATGTAGTTACACTGTCAAAGGTATGGTACTTATCTGCATACTGCAAAGATGGAACTAATGCAAGCCAAAATGATTTTTCTTTTCTTTTTGTAAGTACCATTACTAATATATTTCACATGGTTAAAAATGCATTATATCTAGGGCTCTGTCTTTAAATGCGTGTGCATAAATTTAGCTTGGATACTGTTAAATATAATTTCAAGCAGCAGAAACAAAATGGCATTTTGCAAACAAAACCACATTTAAGCAGAAACAAATGCATTACAGTTAAAGTTTCATGAACACTGATAAGATTTCTGAGTAAAGCAGCTTAATAAAAAACAAAACAGAAACAAAGGACTGTATACCTCAGTTAGGGCTGTGGGAGGAAGCTTCAGCTTGCAAAGTCCTCGCTGTAGGAAATACTTAACAAAGGACTGTCCCTTTAAATGGAGAACCACAAGGCAGGTTTTACCAAGTAGATCTTTGAGCTGCATTGCATAGGTGAAGAGAGTTGGGCTGAGTGCTGAGGTACAGCTACAGCTGGTGCCTCAGCTGTAGCGTGATGCACTGCTTTGCAGAGTTATTTGGAGAGCAAGTGCTGAAGAACCCAGCTTAGGTATGGAAAAAACAGCTCTCAGCTTGGCCTGCTTCCTCCTGGCCCTACTATAACAGCAAAGCCCAAAACTAAGGCAGTAAGCTGCTACAGCCAGCACAGTAGCTGCGTATTTATCCTGTTTTCCCAGTTCCCGAAATCCCAGTCATTGCTGCCACCAGTGAGGGTAGAGCTAGGATGAATGGGGTTTCCAAGACACCAAGACCACCATCCCAGTAGCAACTGACATAATCTTACTCTTTCCAACCTATTCCACATCCTGAAGGCTGATATTAGAAGCAGCAAGACTGATTTCCTAGGGTCCTCCATCCTGGGTCTGCTCCTTTCCCACCCTTGTTGCCTCCCAATGACCCCTGCTCTGTTTTGCCTACGCAGCTGAGCTGGATCTAGGAAACTGAAGTTACTAAGTACCTTGATAGTGTGGTTGTTCTGGGGTTCAAGTTAGCTCAACAGGGCTGCACATCATTGCACTGTACTATGTAAAGTAGATATATGCACTGAATTAATCATTTCATTGTCCGTACAACACTGGGCTGCGGCAGCCATTCAAGAAACTGACTTTCTGCCAACCCAGGTTATGTATTATTTAGTTCAAAGGTCCTTTGGAGTAAGGGTTATCCTCTGCTGTATACCTGTATGGTGCCCTGCTGAATACAGACTGGCTTTTGGTCAGTGCCTCGAGGTAGTTCTGCAGCACAAATGATTATTCATTATAAAATAAATATAATGGCTCACATCAAATGTCTAATGATACTGTTCAAGGGATCCTGGGGGTGTTTCTCAAATGTGTTCTTATTGTATTAAAAATGTAGGATCTGGGTATAATTTCATTCCCTTTTACAGTATTTTAGAAGACCAAGAGGCTATTTTCTCCTTGTTTCATCTACTTAAACTCTTATAAGTATTGCTGAGGGAACAAATAGAGACTAGAAACCATACATATGATTATAAGAATCTACATGTTGTTACAAACAGCCCTATCTCCCTGCCTCCCCTGTGTGAGAATAGCAAGACTTGGGTTGCAAAATCAAGCATTCAAAAATTAAGAAATTCAGATGATTCTCTGCAGATCTAATTCAGCCACACTGTATGTATTACAACATCATGTGAGTAATTAAAGACTATTATTGTCAAGTGAATTTCACCTTATCCAGAGCAGACCGGATGGTGCACATTTAATGAGTGACTTTGCAATACTCTTTCTCCTTATTACTCAGTGTGTGGTCCCCAACTCAATAGCTAAGAGTAAAAATAATTTTCTCACAATCTTTCCTGTGCCTTCATCATTAATGTACCCAGTGCTTTACAGGTCTCTATGCTTTTATTCCCCACCAATATCCTTGTGAGATAGCAAATGATGATGTCTATTTTATGAATGAAGAAGTGGGACACCAAAAGATTGAGATCTGAAGTCCAACCATTTTCTGGGTGCCCAATCTGAGTTGCTTGTGGTTTTTACAGATCTTGTCAAGCACAGAGCACTACCATTTACATTGCTAACATACATGTTTCTTCTGACCTTACTCCAACCTCTCAAGTAGACAAAAGAAGCCAGATACCACAGTCAGAAATCATTCCTGAAAACAACTTGCCTGAAGTCATATGAGAATCTGATGGTAAGGGCAGAGAAGGAGTTCTAAGGATCCAGGCAATCTTTGAGTGCCTCTCCTATTGAAGTACTCCCCTCTTTCACATGCAATCTGCTGCCCTGTGCACATCTTTCAGATCTATCAGACAAACAATGGAGCAAAATGCCCTCAGACAACTGTCTCCTTCATTACACAACCTTGATTCTAGCCCGGAATAGGCCCATCCCATGCACTGAGTCGTCTAAATAATAAGGAGCCCTGAAACTCCACCTATAATTATGAAGTGAGCTTCCAAATATAATATCAAACACAAAGGCTTAAGGAAGGTTAACTGTGGCATATAAAACAAGCTCATGTTAAAATACTGACAGATTTATTTGCCCCAGCAGAAAAACCAAACAAAGTTTGCTAAAAGTAGTGCAGGATAGTATCAAACAGAAAGACTGCTATGGAGCAGATAAAACCTCACTGTGTGAGGTTTTCTTGATGGTGATCTTCCGTGGAGAACGGAAGATCTGCATCAGAGAGAGCAGACACAGGATGTCACCAGTTTTCTCATTGTATGTAGCAGTAAAACATTCACGTCAAAATCATTTAGCGTGGAGTTCGCAGCAAAGCCACAGCATGTGTTTTTGCTAATGTATGTCTCTACATTAGCTGTTTCTTAGACAGCAGAGCGTCTCATGTGATAGCTGGCACAGGGTCCCCAATGGTGCCTGGAGCCACAGTAAGGCAGAGTAAGAAGGAACCCCAGGAGGGTGCTAAATACACCTGGGCTGGGCCATCTGCTGCCAGCATTGCCACCCAGGTCTGCAGCGGAAGTCTGCCTTCACTATCTGAAACTATCTATGATAAACTACACTAGCAAATTTTAATTACCTGCAGATGGGGTGGGGAAGTTGCTATCTTGGAGAACAAATCATCCCCTCCCTTCATTTTTTTTTCTATTATGCAATAGAGGACACCAAGTCTGCCTACTGACAACAATAGAACCAGGATTTCCTAAGCCTACTGCTGGGGGTCCATCCTGAAAATGATGCAAATGTTGGCAACATTTTAAATAGAGTTCTTCCAGCTGGAAATGTTCAATTTTGATCAAATTTTCTGTATGCATTGGCTCAATGGAAATCATTAAACTGATGTGTGATCAGACCCATCACTGAGAGCAGCAATGAATTTCTTCTGCCCACTCAATAATGTATTTTTGTTTAGCCTGATACAATTAGGCTCTTTGAAAAGAACCTAACTTCCCACTCCAGTCAGTGAAAAGAGACTAATACAAAAATGCACTAGGAATGACTAGGTAAGTTTTGGAAAAAACTTCAATCCACGCAATATTCTTTTTTTTTTCAATACTTTAAATCACAAGTATGTTGTGGCAGTTGCTACTGAAGCACAATTCTAGATGGAAATGAGGTCAATGCCTTAGCCTACACACACAGTTTTTTTTTAAAGAGTAGGATCCCCCCTACAATAACCCACACTGAATATTCATTTCTCATTTCTGAAAGTTTGAACAGGTAATCATTGTTTAAAATATATCGCTGTCTAGCCCAACAGCAAGGAGCCCTGAATTCAGTTTTTTCCACATGAGTTTAGTACTGTTAAATTCTATTCTGTACCCAAAAATCCTCTTTATGAAGACAGAGTTTACAATCCAGGCACTGAAATAAAAAGTTTCTCAAGGTTACCTCCACTATATACCTGGCCACTAAAAGCCCAACTCTCTCCCTTACTTTTTACGACTCCACCATCAACACGCCTGCCTAATTCTATTAAGGAACAGAGTTTCATTCACATCTTCAAGACGATGTTTCTTTTTCTGTATCATCACTCAGTCTTATCAGCTAAGTGGAGGATGCATGTGGCCTATCCTCTGTACAAACTGCCTGGCTATGTACTGGTCAGCCAGTCTCTGCTTCTCAGCTGCTGGGCCAGTCAAACGCTTTGGGAAAATGCGAGACTTGCCACAGCTTCTTCTGGGCAGAGGAGTTGACAGGGTTTTTCTTTGCTACCCAGCCTCAGTTTTCATAAGGCATCTGCTCTTCTCTGCAATTTGGCTGACGTCCTGACTCCCAGGTTCAAAGGTTTCTAGAAAAGAAGTGACTGATGGACACAGAGGTCTTTAAGCTCCTCCAGGAACCAAGCCACAACCATAATCTGCCAGGAAAATTATGCGTTGATGAAAAAGTTTTATGATTAAAAACTCACAAATATCTGGTACTGGAGGAAATATGTATCAAAAAACACAGCTGAGCCTGTATACTGAAATAACATATGCAATTGCTTAAGTATATACCAAGAGGAGAGAATTCTGTATACCATTTAGGGCACGCCATAACAGTGTTTAAAAAGAAAACCCTTTTAGTTTCCATCACACTAAAAATTTGCCATCTGTTATATAGAAGTTTGTTTTTCCCTTTCAATGTAATTAACTTTTTATTGAATTAATTACTCCAGGTGAGCTGGAAGCGGCTGTTGTACCTCACCTGGTGTGGCTGAGTGTACCCACGCCCAGCCTTGCCATTCACCATTTAGATGCAAATCGTCCCAATCCCCATACAAAATCATTGGCGCACACCCAGAAAGCCTGCTAGCGACAAAAAACAATAACATGGCAGGCAGCTGCTGCTGCACAGAAGGGAAAGAAAGTTTTAGGGAAAAAAAAAAAAAGGACATATATTCCCTGCTTGGCCATTTAAAAATGTGTATTCTGCCGAACAAAGCAGGTGAGAAGATATTTGAGATAAACACAGAGTGAATTTTAAATGTCACACATGGAGTCTACAGGTTACTGACCCTTTTTCTATATGAGAATGAATATTTTTGCTGACTTGATCCATTATTTATGCATTCATGTGTCTGTATAGATGTACACGCACACGCACAAACTGTGAAGCAAACCTGTCAAGAAATTAGAATAAAGAAATGAGCTGAATTGTGCTGTGAAATAGTTCTGTTAATTGCAATAACATTGTACTCAATTGTACAAAAAAGTAGGAGCCCTCATCTGAGGATCATCTGTCTGGAGATGATTAATTAATTCCAAGCACATTTATAAAATAAGGAGAAAAAATAAATAAAAGGAAAGCTTCTTAAGATACAATTACATATTTCGTACACTATTCTATACTTATGAGATAGCAAAAAAAATAATCTGTTGTTAAGCTTTACTTCTTTTAGCTAGTTATTAAGTGTTGCAATGGTGAAGAAGAGAGTAGGGAAGGGAGAAGAGGAGAAGAGAGAAGGGAGAAGGGGAAAGAGAAAGAGAAAAAAGAATAAGGCAAAGGACAGTGGCAGAAGCCAGACCCTTATGGACTGATAGATAATTAGTATGCCGCATGGCAAAATCTGTATGTGTTAAGAGTGTACTGAGGCACTGTGGCAGCTTTTCACAGCAGATATGGAGTCCGCCTTGCAATGGTCCACAGGTGAATGCAGAGCCCTCTACAACAAGGTGGCCTTTATTATCCTTGAGACAGCTTTTTTTTTTTTTTTTTTCTGCAATACCTACCCAATCAGTACCTGTTCACGTGTTTTACATTTTTGTTGCTTTTGTTGCCCTTCTTTAAAACCTGCTCAAAGCCTAGGTTAAAGCTCATCCTGCTGAGAGACAGATGCAGTGATGAGGTTCCTATTATCTAAAGTACTGAGTTGTTCATAGCCAACAACAGAAGCAACAAAATAGGATCATGCAGAACAGGCATACATGTCATCACTGTTAGCAAAGTAATTACAGATTTGGCACTAGTGCCAGCTTTCTGCTTGCCAAAGCAGTGGATGGAAGTTTAAGAAGCAAATGATCATCCCTATTCAGGGTAAAGCTGGTCAATCAATCCTATATCAATTCCCTTGACTAGCAGAACAAGATTGTGATTGGCTTCTGTGAGAGCATACAGGACGCCTGCACTGTTTCATAGCTGAACCACATTTCTGCGGGTGTCTGTCCTGAAACCACATGATCCATGGAGTCAAAAATGCAAAAATGAAGTCAGGAGAAACTCTAATTCAAATAGTCTACTTAACAGTATTAGGATTGCTAACCACAAATCTGCCTAACTATTATGCTTTTCTGTGTACCTGTGTGGAGCTCAGGTTTTGCTAGTGATTGCCTCAGTCACTATTTCCTTTCTTTGGTATTTTGACATTGACAGTAGACCAACTGTTAGCCTGAATTTGTCTTTGGGAGAAGAATCGTATTTTGATTCTATTTTGGAACATCAGTAAGTTCACACATAGTATAATAAACTCTTGGTTTTATTGTTGCTATTATTTATTCTAAAATAGAACTGGAGAAATCACAGACTGGGTAGTGATACGGAGACTCTATGAGCAAAAAATATACTCTTGTATATAAAAACTTACAAACATTTTCATTTCTGCATGTGACACAAGTACCAAAGTGTATTTCTTCTTATCTGTTTTCCAATTGGAACTTTTAAAAATTTTTGAGGCACTCAGTATATCCAAAGTCTAACTGTGTTACAACCATTAAATGGAGTTGTACGCTGAAATTATAAAAAATTACAAACACGTAGGAATAATTGTGCTGATTTTGGATGGGATAAAGTTAATTGTCTTCACAGTAGCTGATATGGGGCCATGGTTTGGATTTGTGCTGTAAACAGTGTTGGTAACACAGAGATGTTTGTGTAACTGCTGAGCAGCACTTACACAGAGCCAAGGCCTTTCTGCTCCTCACACCGCTCCACCAGCGAGTGGGCTGGGTGTGCACAAGGAGTTGGGAGGGGACACAGCCAGGACAGGTGACCAAAGCCATATTACATACCATATGATGTCATGCTCATTACATAAAGCTGAGGGAAGAAGAAAGGGGGGTGCACATTTGGAGTGATGGTATTTTATTTCCCAAGTAACTGTTCCATGTGATGGAGCCCTGATTTCATGGTGATGGCTGAACTCCTACCCATGGGTAGCATTGAATGAGTTCCCTGTCTTGCTTTACTTATGCATGCAGCTTTTGCTTCATCTATGAAATTGTCTTTACCTCAAACCAGTTTTCTCAGTTATACTTTTCCAATTCTCTCCCCATCTCAGCTGGGGGAGTGCAAGCAAGCAATTGTGTGGGGCTTAGTTGCCATCTGGGGTTAAACCACGACAGTAAAAAAGATGAAACCTATCCCAGAATATACAGGGAAGAGATCTCAAAGCTGGTGGAGAGCTGTGGACAGCTTGGTCATAGAATAACACTAGTGCAATATCTAGTTGATGGGACTCAAGCCAGTATTTCTACATGACACTGCAATTCAGTGTGGAACTACCAGCTCAGGACAGGTTTAATCCTGACACCCATGCACAGTGCACAGTGTAGACATGCCAAAGAAGCCACTGTGGGGCCACCTGACACAGTGTTGAGTAGAAAGACACTCTAATCTGGATGACTAGCCCTCAGTGGCAGCACAAGGGGAAAAGATATAATGGGGGACAGCGTTTCCCACCATGAGCACAACCAAACCATGTATCACAGAACCATAGAAAGGGCCTCAAAGACCATCTAGCTCCACCCCCCTGCCATGGGCAGGGACACCTTCCACTAGCCCAGGTTGCCCAAAGCCCCATCCAGCCTGGCCTTGGACACTGCCAGGGAGGGGGCAGCCACAGCTTCTCTGGGCAGCCTGTGCCAGGGCCTCACCGCCCTCACAGGGAAGAGTTTCTTCCTAACGTCTAATCTAAACCCGCTCTCTCTTACACAGATTCTCAGATTCAGTAGTGGCTGAGCTGCGAGATCAGTAGTATTACAGATCTGGTTGAAGTGACCTATGAGGACTTGCAATAATTAGGTTACCTGATGACCCAGCTTCATTCCCAGCCCAGCATCATCTTAAGAAGAAATGGTAACTCTGGTGGAAATTTTTGTCATCTCTTGCTTATAAACCACATCAGGAGGTTTTTCTCCTCACAGACAGGTGTCTTGTGATCCTACACACAGAAAAGTTTTTAAATACCTTTGGGTTGAGAAAGTAGGCAATCCTGGATAAAATCTTTCTTTACTTTGTAGAGCAACTAACACATGAAAGGTAAAACATAATTTTTATCATATTTAAAAGCTATTTGCATTTAAAGATCATATTTACATGCTACTAAATATGCTATTCATTTGTAATAAGGAAAGTGAGAATACTATTACACCCTTATTAAACAAATGTGTGAAAGGACATCTAGAGTAAGTTATATGTATTTCTCTGTAAATATTTAACTTTACAAAAGAATAATATAAATAAATATTATATATAGCTATTATTAAACTATATAAACTAANACATAGAATCATAGAATCATTAAGGCTGGAAAAGATGTCCAAGATCATCTAGTCCAACTGCCCTACTGCTACCTATATTACTAAACCATGTCCTTAAGTACCTCATCCAACCATTCCTTAAATACCCTGAGGGACAGGGACTCCACCATGTCCCTGGGCAACCTATTCCAGCACCTAACCACTCCTTTCTGAGAAGAAGTTTATCATAATCTCTACCCTGAACCTCCCCTGGTGCAACTTGCAGCCATTCCCTCTTGTCCTATCTGTGAGGAGAGGCTGACCCCAGGTCACCACAACCTCCTTCCAGGTAGTTGTAGAGAGCAATAAGGTCTCCCCCGAGCCTCCTCCAGACTAAACAGTCCCAGTTCCCTCAGCCACACCTCATAAGTCATGCTCCAGACCCTTCACCAGCTTTGTTGACCTTCCATGGACATGCTCTAGGGCCCAGATGTCAGGGTTTTTTGTAGTGAGGGGCCCAAAACTGCACATCGTAGTTGAGGTGCAGCCTCACCAGAACTGAGCACAGGGGGATGGTCACCTCTGGTTCTGGCTACTCTGACCACTGACCTGATGACTACGCAGACATCTGACCTGACTGATTTCTGCTTAGTCTTTCTAGGTTGTAATATACTTAAACGTGACTTAAAGTACCATGACTCGCCATTTGCTTGTAAGAAAAAATTGAAGACAAATCTGGTTTTCTTTTCATCCCTAGTAAACAAAACATATTTAAGTGTGAGTTGACTCTTATGAAGGCAACAATAAATCCTTTAGTGACTTTAGGAGACACAATTATCCCCAGCTGTTTATTAACTCTAATAGATGCGATTTTCACTTGCCACACATAGGCCTAACTCCAGCATCTCTACCAGAAGTAAGGAGGCCCCAGCCACGGAGCTCTTATTCCTGAATTTCTATTGTGTACACTAAATAACAATACCAGAATATCTTTGGTGTTGAGGCAGCGCCAGTAAAGTGCAGATACAGGTGCAGCAGAACAGAGGCCCTTCAGCTGGATTCAGTGAAGATTTTCATCTGTGCTATCAGATCAGACCCATGTACTCCTGATTGCAGTGAAAAATTTGAGCCTGATTAGAATTCTGAAAACTCTGTCTCAAGCAAAGGACCCTCGCTCCCTGCTCCAGCTAGTCAGCTACTCACATGAGTAAAAACTACTGAGCTGAGATGTCCCTTGTTTACTGTCTATTACCGTGTGCAATTTAGCCAAGCACAGGGTTGTTTGATAACATTCAGATTGCTTGTAAATTATGTCATAATGATAAATCTAAGGCACACATCCTGAGAGGATAACTGAAATGTGAAGATTTCTCTTTTTGAAGAGGAAAATACACAAACTACAAAGATATGTGCTTCTCTTAAAATCTTTCCTTCCAGAAGTTTGTTCTAACTTTAGCTTCCTCTACCTCTAGCTTAAAGGTAGAGGAAAGAGCACAAGGGCTATTATGAGTAGTACAACTGCACTTCTGAATGAGCATTATTTTTGTAGTTATTAAAAAATGGATATATAGTTAGTGCAGATAATAGCCCTCTTCACTGGCATAGAGGGGTCTCAATGAAATGTGTTTACTTACTGTTTTCCTAGTGATACATTTCAAAAAAGCCCAAAACACAGCAATGTGCCTGTAAGCAAATATTATTTAACTGCATACACAGTGTGTTAGTGTGGCAAAATCCACTGATCCCTGGAAACCCACTGGAGATGATTTCTGATATGCAGGGTTTATGGGAGTAGATGCAGGCATATCCCAGAAGGTTGCTAAGGAACTAGCGGATACATGCATTTTCTGCAGATCTGACTCGTAAAATATATTCCTGTTTCTTGGATTAGGCAAACTGAGAAAGCCACGTGAAACGAGATATTAACATCAAATTCTGCTTATTTCTCTTAATCAACAACCCCCTGACAACTATAACTATGAATAATTCAATCTCTCGCTAACATTTGATGCAATTAATAACAGCATTTTCAAGCTGCTAGCTTTGTATATCTTTTTATGCATAACTAAAGGATGTTGATATCATATTGAAGTTTTCAGCCAAGGAGCAAACTAGGTTTTGTTTTGCTGGCAGCGGCTGCTCCTGGTTTAGCTACAACATGATAACCTGATATTGCCCCATGTCAACACACTCGGTGCAGTTAGCTTTCTTCTCTGCCACCGCACCTGTTCTCTCTTAATTGGGCTGAAATTTGGTACCCTGTCTGCCTACTTTCTTCTCCCCTCTCCTCTGCCACTGACATTGGCAGTTTGGAGCTCTGGTCAGAACTTGTCTTATTTTCCTATGGCTACTAATCACTGATGGCATGGGTTTTGCAGTGTGATTTTCTGTTCCATGCTTTCAAACAATTTCAAATGTAAATGCAGAAGAAATAAATCTAAAAAAACCAGGCAGCCACTAGTGCATTAAATTGTTTTACTCCTGTTTTAAATGGATCCCTGGCTTTGAAGTAATAAAAAAAAGTCTGGAGAAATTTTCTTTTTAAAAAATTTCTGAGGTGGCACTACATGTCTTGTCATTTGTTTTCTTTTGTCTCATCAGAGAATTCTCCTAGCAGATTAGTTTATTATTTCTGCTAAAGAGAAACCCTCTGACAAGGTCTCTGACTAGAGATTTTGCATGACTTTCAACTTTTCCCAGTGTTTTTTATTAATGAGAAAAAAAAGTGATTTAATTTCAAACACTTTTTGGCAATTAGGAAAATTTTTAAATTAGAAACCAAAAGAAGTGTATGAGTGAGAGTAGGCCAGAAATTAAACTGCTGAACTCCAGATTAAAATAGACTACAAAGGCTTTCCTTTTACATTTTCTGTCGCTTAGCTGGCTTTGGCACATAGAACCCTTTACTTATTTTGAAGTGGCACGTGTGAATACATTAGCCTCACCATTCTAAGTCCCATCTACATGTTGAAAGCTACTACCTTTTGCAATTTTTCTTCTAATTCAGAAGAACAAAGAGAAAAGTTAAGATGTGGCCCATTTTTTTTCAAATCAAGTTAAACACTTGACTGCTGCCATCACTCCACCGTCTGGAAACAACTCCCACTCCCAGAGTTGGAGGACAAACAAACTTCCTAGGTGTAATCTCAGCCAACTTTCTCTTGTGGGATCAAACTTCATTCTGGGGTAAGTTGGTTAACTGCATTCAGTAATTGCTCATTTTCTTGAGAAGGCATGATTTGCAAAGGAAAAGTGATCAGAGTTAGTATCAGGTTAGAAGCTACCGTACACGGTTATGTGTATCCACACTCACAGTATGGTGAGTTCGTACTTTGATCTAAGCTTGGAGGGAGAAATTTATGTTCAACTACTTAAATCCACAGTTAAGTGTTTTGAAAGGTTATTAAATAGACCGAATACATTTGAAATCAAATGAGCCCAGCTGGAACTCTGGGCATAGAAAATCAAGTATGATATTTTCAAACATGACAATGTCATGCATAAGCCCAAGTCTGAGTTAGAAAATGGAATAGGACCAGAAATTAAAAAGATTTGGGAACCAAAACACCTTCAAAACTCCAAGTGCTTAGAAGGGTTCAGATGATGGTCTTTGCAGGGTGCTTTGGTTCCTAAATCTCTCAGTAACATTTGAAATAGATTTCAGTTCTAGAGGTCACTTAGCCACCTTAGAATATTTTTCTCCCAGGTACTAAATATGTGATTAAAGAATCAGCTGCCTGTAAGGCTATTGGCTCATTTCCCCAAACCAGGAAGGACTAACATCATACTAAAATCTTCCCTCAGGCTCATTTTATTAATTCAGGGAGAGAGAAAAAAAAAAAAAAAAAAAGAAAAAAAAGGGAAAAAATAAACCATTTTTCACAAAACATGGGTTGCAGAGGCCATTTTCCTGGGCTGCAGAGGCCATTTTCTCAGTCTGTAGCACTCCTTGCTCTAAAGCCAACATCTGTCCTGTAGTTCCTCATCATAATGAGCTTTCTCAACTCTTGTTAAGCATTGCCTGACCCAAATGAGTAAGGGAATGGGCAGAAGTTTCTGTCTCCTGGGACCCTTGACCCTTAACATGGCTGCCCCTCCAGCTGTCATGCCTGACCTTAAACTTGAGGACTAGCATAAAACGCTTTAGGAAATGATTGCGGTAGACATATAGTTAAGTACCTGCTTGGATATCTGATGCCTAGCTTCTGCCAAAAGGCAGGACGTGGTTATTGCTGGCATTAAACCTCTGCATCCTTAACTCTTTCTGGAAGGGAAAAAGTGAGTGAGGGACAATGCTGAGCAGAAAGAAGACACTCATACAGGGCTGTTGGCCTGCTTGGCATTAAGCACCTTGACCTGTACAGGGGTGAACATGCACTTTATAATGGTGTCACTGCCTATGTCATAGCATCTCTGCTAGCACTCCCTAAATAGAATAATTGGTGAGTTGCTCAGAACATGGCCCCAAACTCTAGAGATCAGGTAAAACAGAGACCACATTATTACCATGAGCCACAGTCCAGCACTCTGTTATTTAAATATCATAAAACACAAAGATGGATGTCACATAAATACAAGTGTGGGCAGAGCAAAGACCCCATTCTATAGATGGCCAATAATGCACACAGTTTAAAGGGAAATGCTCTAGGTCACTCCAAGCTGTGGAAGAGAAAAGAACTCCCAAATACTGCCAGAATTTCCCAGGTGCACACAAGTAGGTGTAGAGCCCACCAGAAACAGCCTTCAAAACACCACCTTTTTCCCATTACAGATTCACAGTTATCTCCTATTTTGGCATGATGAAATCTCCTTTGTCAGTCTTTTTTTCCACAGCTATTATGTTAATACGTAGATACCAAACGTTTCCCTGTCAGTACCTATTATGCCTTTATCACACCTTAATGGCATAGCCAGCCACTGCTTTTTCTTTTTGTTGTGCAAGAAGGATATCATCACCTAAAGTCTCAAGACCTAAGAACATCTTTTAGTTTATTTTAGTTTACATGAAAAGTGCAGTGAGGCAGCATTAATGCTCAATGCAATTATGGGAGAAGGATCGTGCAAGAAAGTATTTAATGTTAAATAAATCTCTGTCTTTCAATGCTGGAGAAGTTATTTTCATTTGTCTTTGTTTTAATCTGGTTTTGCTGCCATTGAGGTTAAAGGGAGGGGCAAATTTAATGCAATTAAAAGCAAGGGTTTGTGTTGGGTCTTTTTAAGCAGGCATAAGAGCAAAGAAAATGTAGGCTGTGCAGGCATTAGCTTTAACTAGAACAACTGGGAAGGTCTGATCAGATCCTAAATCTCCCAAAGGGGGTTAATAGAGAAAGGAGGCAAAAAGACAAGTAAGAGGCAAAAAAAGTATTTCTTTATGAAGAAGTATTTTAGTACTTATTATATTAGTAGTATTTTATAAAAGTATAAAAGTATTTTAAGACCTTCCTTCATGCATCCCCACAAATGCAGTGAAAGCATTCCTATCCTCTTTGCTCCCACCACAATTTTTAAGTTTTGTGTTATTTGAGAAGTGTTACTGACACTTAATCATTTCTAGAATACTTAAGGTGAAAATAGTTCACAAACCATTTGAAAAGGCCACCTGCCCCGATTATTCTATAATCTAGGGCCAATTCTCTACAAATCCTGTTCCTCTGTAACTTGTTTTTATTCCAGGAGGACTCAGGAGCTCTCTCCAGAATCAACGCTGTTCATCTGGATCTTCCTCTGAATGAAGTCCATTGGAATTTTGCCAACGACTTCATTAGTTTAAGACACAAGCTACAATTCAGAGGACTAGGATGTCAGATCAAGCTTAGAAGGGAGACAGCAAGTCATGAAAAGAAAAAACTGGCAGCATGCACAACTCTTCTATCTGAGGTGGGACTTCAGCAGTTTGGGAGATAATCACCGTGAGGGGGAAAGACAAGAACAAGTCCACCTTGTGCTGTGTCCTTGACTGCCTCCATTGACTTCGGTGGGAGTGACTGGCCTGAGCGAGGTGAGGATTGAGCAGTGCATGTTCCAACACAGCGCAATGCATGAGCTGCAGACATTTACAAGCGTTTCAGGACTAACACCCAGGCTGCTAAAACCAGAAAACTAGCCACTTGGGATTAGCCCTGCAGTATGATATTCATTATTCACCAGCACGGCAATCCAACGGAGACTGAGTATGAGGTCTGATATTCATTAAACTGCAGTACAGCATCTCTGAGGGGGCCCGCGGTGCAGCCCTCTGTGTGCGCTTACGTACATGTACTACAAAACACGACGGCAAGAGGGGGGGACGTATATTTTAGAGAGGACACAAATTCAGCACAAGTGGTGGCTGGCCTCACAGGGATCTCTGGTAAAGATGCCAAGTAACGTTTGGCTTCCAGGTCAGACAATTTTTTTTTATCCTAAATCTACTCATGCAAAGACACAGCTTATAGCTTGCAGATGGCTCATTCTGCTGATCTGCCAGTATTCACACTCAGAGTGTGGAATTATATCACATGAGCAAGGGGATTGCTGTCTTTTTTCATGGCTTTGTTATTGCAGGCAAAAAAAAAATATAGCTAACCAGAAAATAGGAGAAAGGAAGATACTGAATTCATATTTTTGAGAGATTTTTAAGTTTAATTTAAGAAGACAAGAAAAAAAGGCAAAAGTGAGCTTCCTGTCAAATGTTCTCTCTCATATGTTTATCGACATAGCCAGAAACTGAGGATGGAACATATATTGTAATTAAAAAATGCAGTAAACATTAGCAGGAAAAAGGTTTTCTTCTCTCACTACAGTGTTTACTTGCATTTTCCATGCTTTGCAAAATGATACTACTTTTTCCCCTAACAATGAAAACAGTAATAAATGTTAATGCAATAAATACTAAGACCCTTGACTTCATTAATAACACCAAGAAAAAAAAACCAGCAGTATTGATAAAAATTAAATTATATTCTGGATGAGAAACAGAGTCTATTTACACAATAGCATAATCAATTTTAAAATCTCTGTAGAATTGAACCTTTGTAAACCAGAAGCAGTTGTATTAATTTATTGAAGTTATCTAGGTATTGCACCAATATAGCACAGAAAGGCTGACCTGTGAAATCTGCAGCCAGTAAAAAAAAACCAACATCAACATCTATTGATGTAATTTGAGCTAAAAAAAAAATCAATATTACGCCATTTGGAAAATTATTTGAGTTGAAAAAAGCTCTTCATACATTTGTGATTAAGTAGTCAGATGGTTTAATCTGAAAATACTTTTTTTTTTTTTTATTATGGAA